>VXBC01012132.1:7125-36259 GCA_013399945.1 Ploceus nigricollis
TGAGACTCAGCTCTTGCAGGAGCAAGTGTGAAATATGTCTACTTGGAGCACCCTGGGGTAAAGCAAGGGCGCCTCCCTTTGGGGGCACTGATGCAATCCCAGCTTGAAAGCAAAAAGAGGATCCAAGGAGGACCCTTAAACATCAGATTAGGAAAAGGGGAGGAGGATTGTCATGACCAGATTTGTCAGGCAGAGCTGCAGTTACATTTTCTATTTGATTTTCATTTCAGGTTTTGATTGCAGTCCTTCTTGGACTCGTCCTGACTCCAGCCCTTGGTGATTATGTGAGTACAAATGAACAGTTTCCAGAATGCTGCTCTTTCTATGTTCCCTGCTTCAGAGATCTCCTTCAACCTTTCATTTTTCTAAAGCCTTGGGGAGATAATCACTTGAAAGCCTAAGGGTTCATTTGTTTTTCTAGCATCAACAGACTGAAGTAAGCAAGAAAATCTCCATTGGTGGAGGCTACCAAATTATGACCATCAATAGGAAATGGCTAGTGGCAAGTATTGAGCAAAAGACAAACCATGGGTACTGGAAAACCATCTGGAACTATGACACGGTGAGTGCAGGGAGGGGGCTTGTTCAGAGAGTGGCTCATACATTCAGTAAAAACTGGTTTTTTACTTTTTTTAATACTTATGAAATTCCAGTATTAATGATTAAATTCCATGTGGTCAATAACTTTATTTTACAGGGCTTTATGGCAACCAAAGTGCTGCCAGAGAGAGCTTGCTACATTTCCATAATGAACAGAACAGAGATGCCCAGCTTTGATGCTCTTCCCCAGCTGGCTGCAGACCTCAGGGTAAGATTGAAAAGGAGCAGTTACTTGGAAAGTTGTACTTAATGCAAAGTATACTGATATGTGAGACCTTGCTATTTTCAAAACCAACAAGTACTTTAAAGACCAGTTTCATCACAACATTAATTAGATAGTTGTATCAATTTCAATGACATTTTACAACAATGTAACTTTAAACTTTTACAAATTGGAATACCCTTGTTCAGATGCTTCCAGTGGAGGGTTACACGTTTGGCCAATGTTGTAGCTCAGTTAGACTAGTCTTAAAATGTTTATAACAACTAAAGCTAGGAATATGCCTGGAGTTAAACAGAGCAGGGCACTGATCCTGCTGAATGCTGGTATTTGATGTTTAGAACCAGAATCGTCCAAGACCCCCTGCAAAGGAGATCACATTCACCCTGGTCAAGAGAATTGTTCGTGACCTTGAATCATATGGACCAGACATCTTCTCTGTGTGCAGAGGGCTCTCAACTTATGTGGCTTATGAAGTTCATGGTGAGTGCAAACATGGGAATTCTGTCTCTAAGTGGCCTGGCATTTGTTTCCCTTGGGAATGACCAATGCACAATTGCTGCTCTTCCACCTTGAGCTGCACAGAAACCAAGGGCTTCAGCAGTTGTACAAAGGGTTTGGCATCTTTGCAGATCAGGACTGGAACAGGGTGGGGTCACAGCCCCCATAAATGACCCAAACCAAACCCTTACAACTCAGTGGGGCTTAATTTTGGGCTAGGAGTGTTTCAGCTCACACTGAACTCCCCTGCAATGCCCAGTCAAGAAGCGTGGTTCTAAGCACCTCTGTCCTTCAGCTCAGAGCTGACTTGACCCAGAGCACTTGGCAGCATCTTAGTCTATGTCTTGTGGTAATTCTTTTTCTTTTCTGGTCTTTGAAGGACCCCAGTTCAATCTCGGATCATGCCTCAAGCTCGATGTCCTTCAATATTTGGCCCTCACCTACTGCCATAACGATAACTTTGTGTAAATCATGCCTTTCTTGAACCTTGTGGGGATGCTCCAGCAGCAGCCTTGTAGCTGCTGCCCAAAGCCAACCCTGCTGGAGTTATTCCCTGGCATCTCTTCTTTCAAGAGGTTCCTTCCTGAGGATTGAGTACTGGAACAGATCAGTTGGTGAGCAGAGCTATCAATTAAATTCCTTCATCATGGAATAACTCCAGCCTGTTTGTCATTACGCTACCCTTTTTCATCTAAGAACACCTCCACAAAAATATTTTGCCCCATTTGAGCCCTTTCATTGCTCTTTTTATCTCACCACACCCAGAGAGCTGGGCAGGCCCCAGGGTGTGTGTGGTACAAACAAGGCATTCACAGGTAGGACCTTCCTTCCCTGCTTGGGGAAAGATGCCTCTCATTAAAAACCTTGTTTCAGGGGGCACAAAAGGCAGAAGAAAAGAAGTGCAAAGCAATGAATTTACCTTTTTTAGGGGAAGAGGAGTCTCCTTTGTGGGATTTACAGAGTTGTTCTGTCCCTACCATAGACAAGGCTGGGATTCTTGTTGCTCAAATCTTTACAATCAAGGTTGAGTGTTTCCTTTTCTCTAACCAAAATAGCAGCATGCCCCGAGCTGAGCCACTCAGCCTCTCTGTGCTGCCTCACACCATGATATCATCATCAACTGGGGCTATTGAGGAGCCTCATCACCTTCTGGGGAGGTCTGGATCAGCCTGTGGCAGTCAGTGGAGATGTTTCCACCCCAGGGAGCTCCTGATCCCTTGAAAAATTACAGCAGTCCAGGGAAGAAAAAAATCCTCTTGGCCACTGAGTGTCAGCCTCGAGTTGCACAAGTGAAATGGAAAAGGCACTCGACTTCCATCCAGAGGAGTCAGCTATCCCAGAGCACCAGGAGAGTGCAGTGGTGCCAGTTCCAGCACAGCTGTGCTGAGTTCCAGCACTGCAGACACAGCCAGGGGCTCTAAGGTGTCTGCACCGGGCAGGAATTCCTGTGCAGTGATAATTTCATTATGAGAATAACACTGGGGAGTGTGAGGAGCTTCCACACAGTGCTGTGACGGCTTCCAGAGGTCCCCTGAAAAACAGGGAATGTGATTTTTAGATGTTGACAAAAGCCATTACCCATCATCCAGGTCAGACACCTGGGAGCTAAAAGGAGCCACTCCCAGAGTCACCCAGAGGTGCTCCCAAACCCAAAGGCACCAGCTGGAGCTTAACTAGCCTTTGCACAGCTGTGTGCAATTAAAACGCCTCCCTATTGCCCCTCACACAGGGCCTAGAACACACTCAGTCTTCCCAAGATCTCTCACACACAACCTGCAATCTTCATAATGTTTTTGTTTCTGGAATTTTTAGTGAGGAGGGAAAGGGCAGACAAATTCCAACATCCTTCCTGTGTCCCACATGACCTGGAGTGTTGGTGCTGCTCTTACCAGATCATAAACAAAAATACACACTCTTAAGGCAGGCATATGAAGAGGATTAGCCCTGAAGAAATTCAGAATTTCAGGATAAAGCTCGGTGTTCCCTTGGTCAGCAGTTGCCTCCATCTCAGAGCACTCACAGCTCCATCTGATGCTTCATTCCTTGGCTTTTCCCCAAGCTTTCCTGGGCCTCGTGTCACTCTGAACCCACAGAGAATCTGATCTCCTCCTCCAGCTTTGGCTAAGGATGTTTTAAAGACAAATGTACTGCTTTAAGCAGTTCAGGGCAGCTGGAAAGCCTGACACAGGTGCATTGCATCCCCTGAAACCCTCACTGAAGCTGCTCCACTCACCAGGTGTTGGCACTTAGGAGACTGGGTTTGTTGGTGTGGCCTGAGGGTCTGGGAGGGGAGTTTGGGAGTCCTTGTACCAGTAAAAGCTGGACTGAGGTACCAGGGGCTCCCTCACTGGGGCATGGTCTCCTTTTCAGCTGTCCTGGCTGCTTTTAGAGCCTGTGGTGCTGTTTGTGAAAGGAGACAAGAGAGGTGAGTGTAGAAGAAGTTACATTTTCCACTGAGTTTCCTTAGAACACAGAGAGTTTAGGCTTTAGAGGTTGAGCTGAGTTTGGTGAATTGGGGCAGACTTTGATAAGCACAGGCACTGCTGAGTACTCCTCAGGAGTGAGAAAATGCAAGGCAGGAAGCCTGGCGTGGCTTTCACTCCTGTGAAGCTGCCCCAAGTTTTTAAAGGTCTTTAAACTCAGATGTTGCCTATGTGGGGAACAAAGATGTCTCTGCACATCCCTTCTGGCTGTGTGGAAAACAAAGATGTAATGACAGGACGAGGGGGAACAGCCTTGAGGGCAGGGTTAGGTGGGATATTGGGAAGGAATTCCTCCCTGTGAGGGTGGGATGGGGCTGGGATGGAATTCCCAGAGAAGCTGTGGCTCCCCTGGACCCCTGGCAGTGCCAAGGCCAGGCTGGGTGGGGTTTGGAGCAGCCTGGGACAGTGGGACGTGTCCCTGCCAGGGCAGGGGTGGGATGGGCTGGGCTTTAGGTCCGTCCTAACGCAGCCCAGGCTGGGATTCGGTGCTGAGAGCACTCAGCCTCTGTCCTGGTACAGCTGTGGGCTGTGCTCGAGTTCTGGCCGCGAGATGGCATTCTCTGAGCTTCTTTTGCTAAGGAAAAGCAGAGCTTGCCATCTTTAATAATAATAATAATAATTAAGCAGGGGGGAGCGAGGAAAAGCCACAAACCCTCCCTGTATTTTCTGAAGTCTGTGACAAAGCAAGATTTGTGAGGAGGCTGCTCCTGCTCTTGGCAAACAATGATGCTGCTTTCCGAGAGCTGCAAGGAAGACTGAGGGTCAAGTCCCTTTAAAAAAAAAAAAGTGAAATACAGTATTGTGCATCTTGAAATCTGAAACCAAGAAACAGAAGTGCAAGGGAAACAAGGGGGAAAGTCTTGCAATTCCTGTGGACAACTGTGGCAAGTGGAGTTTTAAGGAATACAACATACATCTATAGCTTTTAAAGGTCATTGAATGGCTTTTGTGAAGAAACCTGTGAAATAAAGGAGCCTTGGAAGAAGAGATTTCTTTTCCTCCTCCTCTCTGGATATAATGGCCATTGCAAAGCAAAGCATCTTGAGATTTGGCTTCAAGTGTGCCTTCCTAGCAATTTTTACACTCACCTGTGATGGACACGGCGGGAAGAGAGAGAATGGTGGTCCTGCCTGCTACGGAGGATTTGATTTGTATTTCATCCTGGACAAGTAAGTCAGTCCTGCTTTGTTCTTTTTTGTAGAGCTCTTTGGCTAGGCACGAGCTGGAAGGGCACACGCTGATACCGAGGAGATTTTCTTTGGATTTGGGTTTTGTAGAAGTCACTGTGTCCCCAGGGGACCTCTGCAGCTCCTGACTGCTCGCTCTGTTATTGTTGTGGTAACTTCTTTGGTAGGTCCGGTGCCTAAACCCCCTTGTGCTCTGTAATCACATCGTTACAGACTTTCCCGGTGCAGGAGCTCTGTGTGTACTGAACTCAAGTGTGCACTCGAGTTTCTTAAAACAGCACCGGGAGCAGGGCAGCACCCGGGTCCCCTCTGCTTTCCCCGGGAGCCAGGGAGGCTGGGGCTCCCACCAGAGCAGGGAGTGTGCAGAATTATTCCTGCAGGCACCAATTCCAGGGCTCCCACCAGAGCACTGAGTGTGCAGAATTGTTCCTGCAGGCACCAATTCCAGGGCTGGGATGTGCAGGGAGTGCAGAATCGTTCCTGCAGGCACCAGTTCCAGGACTGGGAAGCGAGCAGGGAGCTCTGCTAGTGCCCCTGAGCTGTGTCCCTGTGCCCCCTCAGCTGTGCCCAAAGCAGCAGCTCCAGGTACAAACCAGCCCAGAGTGGGGCTACTCCCTTCAGAGGGGACTGAATTCAGCTGCTGGGATGGAGAACAGCTCGAGTGCCTCATTTAAAGAGCTTTGTTTCCCCTAGCTGAGTCACACTTTCTTTGTTTCTTCTGTTAATCAAATGCATATTTTGACTGTTTGTGCTGGAGATAACTTCCTACCTCACTTTTTCATCACTAATTGTGGCAGTGTCACCTCCTTGGCACTGTAGGACTGCTGCTTTTTTCAGATGTGGATGGAGCAATGTGGAATCATTTTGTGCTGAGCTTTGGAAAGCTTCTTACTAAAGCAATACAACAATTAAAAAAGAAAAAAAAACCACCTTTAAAAAATACTAGCTGAAATGATTGTCCTGATTTTCTTGATCAAGAGCAGTTCTTTTGAACCAAAGGCTTGGAAATACTGGAGGTGATGCCTGCCAGAGCCATGGCACTGACATTAATAACCATAAATTTCGAGACAGGAAAGTATTTGCAAGTTGCCAAAAGCGCTCACAGATGAAGTTTCTGACTGATCCTCTGGAGTGTTTTGCAGTAGCTCCCACATTCCATTCGTATAAATGACTTGGAATTACATAACCCTTTATTACAAAATACTGGGTAAAATCTAACACTGAGACACTGGCTGCTTCAGTGTGCCAGTTGTCCTGATGCTCCAGGGGGAAGATTTATTTATTTTATTCAGTGGAAAGATCTACCTGGCTTACTCATTTTCAGTTATTAATTGGAATAACTCTATTGCTACAAATGGAAAAATCCCAAACCCAAACAAACCCAGAGCATGATTTGTACTGCAGAGAGCTGTTGTCAACTGCATTTCCCTGGAAGCTGAAGCAGGATTGAAGGATTTCTCAAATCCCATGGTTGTGCTGTGTTACACCTCTGAGCTAATGTAACTTCAGCAGGTCCTTAATTCAAGTTCTGTGCTGTTCCCCCACTAAAATCCATAACTTCTGAGCTTTGCTCACAGGATTATGGATTTGGGTGGAAACACAAGCCTTGGCACAAGCTTTAAAGCAGGCAGACTGGCCCCAGTGTAGGTATCCAGGTATCCAACAAAAACCCTGCTTTGACAGTTGCAGATCTCCTATTCCTGGGATTTTTCTGGTGCAGAAATGAACAGGATCTGCTGTAAAAATTTCCTTGGTCTCCAGTGGAATTCTGGAGGAGCATTGTGGCTTTTCAGCTGTTCCTGAGTACAGTACACCACTGGACTTGGTTGTTTAACCTCTGGTGAGAGATTTACTGTGGTGGAGCTGGTTATCACATTTCCTTTAACGCTTTGATGGAATCATAGAATGGTTTGAGCTGGGAGGTCTTTAAAAGATCATCATCTGGTTCCACCCCATGCCATGGGTGAAGAACCTTCCACAGACCATGCCTCTTGTCCTTTGATGGCAAAATCTCAAACTGTGTCTATTTTCTCAATTTAGTCTCAAGCTTTATGTTATTTGGAGTAGCTTTATGTTATTTGGAGTAGCTATTTGCTGTTTGGAGCTGCTACTTGCTCTTTAGAGGAGCTGTTTGCTGTTTAGGGTTGTGTCCTCTTTGCTGTTTGAGCTCTGTGCAGGTGCTGAGCACCTCAGGGTGAAGGTCACACCAAGATAAGCCCAGTGCTGTGGAAGGTAGGCCTGGCTTGCTTTGGGAGAGCTGGTCCAGGGTGGCCTCTCCTTTTGTGTTCTGTGGTGCTGAGAGGATTTGTGGGTTCAGGCTCCACACACTGGAGGAGTTGGTGCCAAGGAATTAACAGTAGGGTGCAAATTAAGATACAGAACAATGAGGAAGCAGTGAGATGTTGCTAAAAAGCCCAAAAGTTTGTCCTTGCTGACAAATTGTCCAGTTATTGTAAAAATATTCTCCGTGTGATTAATTAATGCTGACTGTGAGCACCCCAAGCTGACACAGTGCCCAGCCCTGCAGTGAGCAAACCTCCCCTCTCCCAGCACAGCTGGAATATTTGGGATTCTCCCAGGATCATGCCTGCACCCAGAGCAAGGTGTGCATTTGGTTGGGATGGCAGAAGCTTGCAAGGATGTGGAGTGATGGTTTTTCTCTGTGTTAGCATGAGGGCTGAGGGATGCCAGCAAGGCAGGGTGGAGAAATTTGTGCATTTTTGTCTCTTTTTGCCTGAAGGAACGTAATTAACTCCCAATTCTGCCAAGGGCAGGCAACTGCAGTGAGCTGAGCTCATGTGTGAAATTCCTGCCAGCCAGGACCTGTGGATGTGTTTTTTACCCAGTGATGCATCTGGGATAAGCATTCCTTGGTGAAAGGAATGGGCAGGAGCTCCCTTCCAGCCAGGACTGAGTGTGTGCCTGCAGCACTCCACACTTTGGCTGCTGATTGATGTAAATTAAGCCATGGCTACTTGCTTATTAGTTGTTTTTTTGCATACCCCCTGCCAGCCAGGAGGAGAGGAATGTTCTTGGACTGAGGCTGGGCTTAGAGGCTTGTCCTGCTCTGACCTGAGCCCCTGTGGACACTGTGACCTGCAGGGTTTGGCGGTGAGCTGTCTGATGTGAAGTGTGGCACAAGATAACAGCGTTTCCTCCAAGAATTGCATCACCTCTGGGATGCCTTTGTGCTATGGAGGGCTTTCAAGAATTGCTCCTGGAGGATTTGGAAAGATAAGGGATGCTTTTGGGCTCATTTGTGTTATTTTTGAAGAGCTCAATAAAGAGATGCTGCACAACTTCTTAGGTAAATGGCATCTCTGAGAGCCATGAGACTCCTGGGAGTTAGTCCAAATCCAGGCAAGCTTAAGGAGATTTTTGGATCAATAGCAGCCTCTGAACCAAGTGTCTTCATGTCCTCCTGCCAGCTGCAGAGCACTTAACTCACGTGAGCTCTTGGTGTAAGAGTGTGGGCTTGATTCTGTGACCCTTCTAGATTGTGACCTGGATAAACCCACAGGTATTCTGAGAAGGTGCAACAGCAGAAATTGAAAAGTGGAGTCTAAAAAGTGCAAGGAGGATCAAGTCTAGGGAGGCTTGAGCTGCTGCAGCTTTGGGTTCTGGAGCATCTTGTCCCAGTGAGGAGGAGGAGGGCACCTGCTGAAGAGCAGGGCTTGGCTGGAGCCACTGCAGTGTCTGTCAACACCTGCATTCCCTTTAGAGGTACAAAATGCCAGTGGAGATGGCCACAGAATGTCTCATTCTCTTGTTAAAGAGAATGCTTTACTTGGATTTAATTTCCATTTATTGGGCCCTTCTCCAGAAGAGATTTTGGCATCTTCAGGATGAGTCTTTTCTTAAACTGCAAGTTTAAAGCATCAGCCATTCAGCTGCAAAGCCTTGGCTGGCTGATCATCTTGTTTCTTTTGGGAATATGAGGAGAGAACTATTTGAAAATTGGCTTTTCTTATCTTACCGTTGGACTTTAGAAAAACTCATCCTACTCAGAGTTCTTGGCCTGCCTCTCTGTGCAAAGGAAGTGTCTTTTACAGTGTGGCTGCTGAATGACACAGCTCAAGGAGGTGGGCACTGTGAGCTAATGCTGCTTTTGTGAACTTTGCACTGGCTGCAGAAATCTTGGTTGTATTGGGTTTGTCCACTTTAGGCCAAGTGAAGAACATAAGAAGTCTGAAGGGTGTTTCAGAAAATGAATTTTATTTACAAGGAGTGCTTTTTCCTAAGTGCAGGCCTGGGCATTTCTGGCCCCTGACAGCAGAGGGAGAAACTCCAGGCAGGCTGAGCTGTCTGGCCCAGGTGGGAATTGCTGTGCAGGAAGGACAATGTGTGCTCAGCAGAAGTGTGAACCTTCATTTTGGGCCCCTGTCACAGCTCCCTCTGGTAGAGATGGGGAAAAACTGGATTGCAGATTATTCCAAAGATCCCACTCCTGAAACTGAGCAGAAAGCATCCTCCCTTTGTGGGCAGAGTGGGTTTGGTTTAATTATTGTAGCAGGGGCAAGAACTTCCCTTGAAGGTTGTTTTACCTGGTGGCTGGGAGGAGGTTGGGCAGGGGCTGCTGGTCCCAGCTCCTCCTGTCTGCCACCAAATGGGTCAGGAAATGTGGGGATCTTCACTGAGGTGTGCTTTCTGGAAGGTGAATGTATGGTCTAAAGTAACATTTGTTTCACTGAAGCAAGGACTAATTGGTTTCTGATTAACCAAGCCTTGCCTCTCCAAGTCGTCTGGAGACTGATGTGACCCTTGCTGTAAAGCCAAGTGGTTTTTATGCCTCACCATCTAAAGACAATAAATACTTCTTTTCCAGGCCAGTTCTAGGAAATTATTTGGGACTGGAGTGCCTGTGGAATTCAAGCTCTCTGAGTTATCCCATACATCCAAGGGGAATTTGCACCTGGGGCTGAGCTCTGTGTGTCTCTATTCCATCAATTTAGGGTTTGCATGCAGCAGGGTTTAAGTTTCCTGTCTGAGAGCAAGTCCTGATGTGTGTCACCCCTCATCTCTTATGATGCTAATTTTCTCACTGTGTGGTTTAATTGGTTTATCAAGAGTTTTGCTATTTGGTGTTCCTTTGGTCCTCTGATAAACATTTGTGTGGGGAAGAAGCCATCGTGTTGTGTCCTGGTCTGAGGAAAGAAAGGAAGAAAGAAAGAATTCAGCACTAAGAGCACCTGCTGATGATCCTGCCTGCTCTGCCATCTGCCCTGCAGTGCTGCCCCAAGCATGGTGTCCTTAAGGCCAGCCTTAAGTTCATCCTAAACTTTTGGGCTCCAGTCCTTTGTGCAGCAAGGCACAGGGTCACAGTTCTTGCACAGGGCCTGGATTTTTTTGTACCTGAGTAAAGGTCCTCATTTGGGCTCATTTGTGTTATTTTTGAAGAGCTCAATAAAGAGATGCTTCACAACTTCACAGGTAAATGTCATCTCTGCATGGACAGATGGGGGTCACGCAGGGAAAGAGCAGCTCCAGGAATTGTGGAGCAGGAGGGAATGGCTGAGAATGAAAAGCAGGTGTGGGGAAAGGGGCAGGAAATGTCTGGGACCTCCAGGACAAGCTCTGTGTGCTCCTTGTGCCTCTGCAGGTGCAGCATCACAGCATCAAATAAATAAATCATAAACAGCAATAAACCATAGCATTGCATCCTGTGGTTTATTCCCTGAGCAGCCAGGCTGGGACCTGCTCTGCCTCTCCCCTGGCATTCCCAGAGCTGAGCCAGGACAGAACAGCTCGTTTACCTTTTCTTCCTGGGAAGTGAAAAACCTTCTCAAACGTTCACCTTTTCTTCCTCAGGCTGCAGATCAATGAAATTTCTGTTGAAGCTGGAATGGTTATTTCTCCTCTAAATATTTCTAATTGTACTCAATGAATTGAATAAGTGATGACACATTTATTTTCCAACTCTAGGAAAGGAATTTTTTTTCCAATATTAATATTCCAGTGTTCACAGAAGTGTTTATGCCAGAAGGGGCATTTTGTGCTGAAAGATTCTGATTAACCTAATTTTTTCCTCATTCTAACAACATAAAGAAGAATAATCCAACCCGATTACATCCTATGGTTTATTCTCCTGAGGAGCAAAATTAGTTTGTTTTGTCTTTAACTGAGGTGTGAAAGACTTAACCAGAGCAGTTGAGATGTGGACTAAGGTGTTTTACTTTTCATAGTCTCTGGCACAGTGGAAACACTGGAGGAGTTTAATAATCTGTTCCTCCAACTGCATGTAATTCTCAGAATACACTTGAGCTAAAAGCTCTGTGTAATGGTTTGGAAGTGAGTGGGTGGAATTAATCTAAAACATTGTGCAGAGAAACAGTTCCCCACTCACACAGGGTTTATTTGGTTAAGGCTGTGTTAAAGCCCAGCCTAACTGCCATAAGCCACTGCCAAGGGCAGCCTCAAACACTTGCATGGAGTGGGAATTCTTGCTTTTTAAAGTTAAGTAGGAAATGTCAATTGCAGTTTGATCTCTCTTTAAAGGAAGAGCATGGGCAGTGAGTGTTGAACAAAGCAGAAGCAAATGCCTCACTGAGCCATGTGGGACAGAATAGGGACCCTGATGTGTCCTGTAATCCTTGTGTCCCCAGATCAGGGAGTGTCCTGCATCACTGGAACGAGATCTATCATTTTGTGGAGCACCTGGCCCGCAAGTTCATCAGGTAAGGAGGGCTGCAGGTCCCTGGGTGGGCTCTGGGGCTGCCAGTGGCTCCCAGTCCCAGCATGTGCTGCTTCCCATGGGGAAATGTGGTGGAGAAAGGGCTCTTGATGCTTTCCTCACATCCTCCATTGACTGCTCCTCCCCATGTTCCTGTTCTGTGGGCAACAGGGGGAGAGAAAATAATTCCATTTATTCCTGCCTGCCTTCCCTGGATCAGATCTGGGGAGGGAATCCTAATGTCTCTGAGCTGCTGCCTGAGGTGCAGAAGTTTGGGGCTGCAGGGAGAGCCTGTGGCTGTGGCTTTCAGGCCCTGAATGACCTGAGCCTGGATGAGGAATCCCTGGGGACAGGGGATGGAACATGTTGTGACAAACACAACGAGCCCTCCCTTGTCTCAGGATGCATTTAAGCCTTTCTGGCTTTAGAAATCCCAAGGTTGTGATACAAGTGTTCTCTACATCCTTTACAAGGATTCCCCAAGATTTCCCTGGACTAAGAAAGCCCAGGGCAAAACACATTTTCATCCTGTTGAGTTGTAACTGGGCTGGCAGAGTGTGATTGTGTTACACACACAGAGCTCTGCTCTGACCACCACATTAATTCACTTTTTTCTCTCCTCCAGCCCTCAGCTGAGGATGTCCTTCATTGTTTTTTCAACCAGAGGGACAATTCTAATGAGGTTAACAGAAGACAGGTAAGGAGAGGTTTAAAGGTCAATAGCAGCTTCTGTGTCCTTGTAGCTTCCCTCACCTTCCTCAGTGATTTCCATCCCACTGGGAACATGTTGTGGCACCTCTGTGCTTCCCAATTTCACTGGTAGAGCCCATCCTCACCAACCATAATGCACTAAGGCCTCTCAAGGCAGAGGTTCCCTGCTTAATTTCAACTTCCAAATATCCTTCAGTCAGCTGTCAGGCTTTTAGCTCACACTGGTTTCCTTGAGGGAGCCTGCACTCCCCAGGGATTCAGGATTTTGTCAGAGAAGCAGAGACTCAGTGCCTATGGAACATCCTCTGGGAGTTTCTTCTGCAAATAGGTGAAACTCCCTTCCCATAAAAACAGGCTTGGAAGCCAGAGGTGACACCCACACTCCTGGGCTAGAGGGGAATGTGATTTCCTGGAAGGTCTGAAGGTGTGTCACAGACAAACAGTGTTTGGGGTGGATTGCAGGGGTGTGGATTTTTTGCCAATAGCAGATTGCCTTGTTTGTGAAGCGTGTCCCTGCCACCCCCTTACAGACCCCCAAGTTAATCCCAGTAAAACCTACAAGATGGAATTTTTTTATTACTATTTTATTCTGACTTCCAAGGAGAGCTGGATGAGGTCCTTAAATCGCTCTCGCTTCCTCTGTTAACTTCATTGCCACGTGGAGCAAAAATATACGTACCACATGTGTGGAGTGTATAAGTCAGCATGTGTTTTACATATTGGATGTCTGAAATCACATACCAGAGCAGCTGCCATGGGGAGGAAGCTGGCTGCCTTCCTACAGAGCAGTGCACACTACACCAGCCTTGAAAATGTCCTTAAACCCAGCCAGCCTGAGCATCTCCTGCCACCTTCTGCAGCAGCAGGGATGAAGAGAATGAACCACATTTATTTAACATTTATTGAACTGGGTGCCAAAGCAAAGCCTGTTCCCTGCCCTTTGCCATCCCACCCTCGGAGCAAGCCCCACTGCAGGGATCTCCTTTCTGCTCAGGCTCTGAGCTATGAGACTGTGTGGGGATGTATTCCATATTTACCCAGCTGTCCCAGGAGTGCTGGCTGGGAGCAGGATGTTGCTGTGGAATTGGTCTCAGAGCCAGCTGGCTGCTGGGTTTTACTGGGCACTGACAAACAAGGGCTGTGCTGGGCTCTCTCACCTGGGAGAGCCTCCCTGCCTCTGTGGGGTGTTTCAGCGTCTGAAAGTGAGGGTTGAGGGTGCTGAGCATTCCTTTTGGGAAAACTCTGTGCCTCTAACGGGTCTGGACTGACAAACGTTAATGATTTTGCTGCTTACTTTAAAATGTCAGTATTAACCTCTGACAAATAGTTTTGATCACAGGGAATGCTCCATTTTATACCCAGCTTTGGTTTGGTATGTGCATGGCTGCCTGAGAGGAGGAACCTTATAAGTGTCTAACTAATCTGGGATCTCACAGGTACAAAATGGGTGGTTGGAAGTTTGATAATTCCGCCCTTGGCAAAAGCGGGCAGTCTTTGCTCCCCAGGGAGTGTCTGCTGTGCAGACTGAGCAGTGTCCATGCCCTGCTGCAGCCAGCCTCTCAGTGTGAGCTCTGAGTGTGTGATCACACCAACTGGCCTTTCTGAAGGGCTTAAAAAATGACTCCTGGTGTGGGCCTGCCTGCAGTGACTTCACCCCTTCCCATGGCATTGTGCATTTTGCTCAGATACACCCCACACACTGCAGGCTTTTATCCTGCATTAAACACTCCTGGCCCGTGCTTGGCTTCCAGAGTTTGGTGTCTGCCACTCAGAGGAACAACAAATCACTGCCCACCCCTCAGATCAGCCTGCACTGAAGCTGTCACTGTGCCTGGCACTCCTGAAAAGAGCTAAAACACACAACCTGACTCACAGCAAGCCATTGGGAAAGGCTTCAGGCTTCCAGGCAGCTGAACCAGGAACTGGAGATGGAGCTCCACATAAACTGAAGCTATCCGGATGGTCTGACTGTCATTTTCTGTAGCTGTTTTGAAATGAACAGGGCTAATGCCTTTATTAATGTTCAGCTCTTTATTAAATAAAGATCAGCTAGGCAAGGGGCTCAACACGGAATTTGCCCCCACTGCTGTAGCTTTCCCAGGTAGCCAAAGGGGAAGAAGGCACAGAGTCTGTCAGAGTAACTGTGCCCTCTTATTTCCTTGTGCCATCACCAGGAAGTCTGTCTCTTTGTGCTGGCTTTCCAGAGCCCACTCCAGTCNTTGATGATGTTTGCATACTCAAGTCAGCAAACGTGTGAGGAAAGGGAGCCAGGTGCAAGTGAGCTGCTGAGGTTTGAGCAGGGAATATTTATTTAGGAAGAAATGTATGAAATGTGTGGATATTGCCCTCGGGGATGGTGCTGTTGTGGTGCTTTCCCCAGGCACTGGGAGCACAACTTTGTGTTCCACATCCTTGGAGAGGCACCCACCCTGTGCAAACACTGGGGTAACTCTTGGTCCCCAATCTCTGTGCCTGGCTGTGCCCTGCATGTCAGGACATGCTGTGTCCATCACCCACCTCACTGGGTGCCAGGACATGCTGTGTCCATCACCCACCTCTGCTGGGTGTCAGGACATGCTGGTGGCTTTGCTCCTGGCTCTAACAGTGCCTCCCTTCCTTGCAGGGAGCAGATCCGCCAGGGCCTGGAGGAGCTGCAGAAGGTGCTGCCAGGAGGGGACACGTACATGCACGAAGGATTTGAGAGGGTAACTGGGGCAGGCTCAGGGCCTGGGCAGGGTCTCTGCTCCTCAGGGGCTGTACAGCACTGGTGGCTGGTTGGTAATTCCCTGGTGGGTGAGTGGGACCCTGTCCCTTTGCTGCAGCCAGTACAGGGAGTGTAAGGGCTCGATGCTGGAGCTGCAAACTCTGCTAATTCTCTTTATTTCTGCCTTTTGGGGGCAGAGCTGCCTTTTCTGTTTAGGGAGAGGTGGTGGCATTGAGTCCCCGTGGCTCTGTGTCCAGGAGGGGTGGGAAGCTGTCAGTCCTACCTGGGCTGAGTGGGGTGAGGTCACAGCTCACACCTGGGGTGGCCAAGTAACTGCAGACCTTACTGCCTTCTCCTTCTGGGCATGTTTTTTACGTATTTTACACACTCAGGAGTTTCTCTAAAGCTGAGCTCCTGCACTCCCTCCCACCTCTGTCCCACGTGGGTATTTGGGAGGGGTTTGAACTGTTGAAATTGCTGTCCCATCACTGAAATGTGAACACACAGCAGAACCTCAGGTGACCTAGCAGAGCTGTTGGTTTATTTGCAATTGGAATAGTTGATCTAGAGCTGCTGAGGAATATTTAGCACTGGGCCTAGGATGTTTCTCAGGGATGAAAGTGGATAGGGTTTTCAGAGAGGAGAATAGTGGGAGACAGCTCTGGGGTTGGTTTGGCTGATGAGACCTTGCAGGAATGCAGTCAAAACCCCAGGCAAGAGTCCTGCTCTGTGAATCATAGGTCAGAAAGCAGAGCTCATGTGTGAGCTGCAAATGTGACACCCTCACTGCCACTGTCCCTTCCTTTCTGCTGCACAAGAAGTTGTTCACAAGGTCCTATTGTTGATTTATTGCTAATAATCTTCTGATCTGGTTTCAGGCAAGTGAACAGATTTACTACGAAAACGTTCATGGTGAGAGGCCTTCTTGATCCACTGAATGTTTTTTTCTCTTTCTTTCTGATTGATAACTTTAACAGATCTAAAATGCAGCTTCACTGTGGGAAGGGTGGGGGTGGCTTCTATTCTTGCAGGGCTGTGGTGCTAGTCAGGGAAGTATTCCTGAAAGGGAAAAAGAACAAGTGGAGCTTTAAGGAGCTGGAATTAAAGTGTTTCAGGCCAGGCTGGCTGCAGGTGCCTACCCTCACCAAAACTGGTACCTTACTTTTTCTGGAGGGCTCAGGCAACCATTTCTTCTTCCTTCTGAAACACAAGTACGTGGAGAAGCTGTTAGGTAAAAGATTTTTTTAACCAGCAATTATTAAAACCAGAGCTAAGTGCAGACAACTGGAAAAATGTCCTTTCCTTCCCTGTAATTGATGTAAAAACTTTCTGGTTTGGAAGGGAAGGCTGCAAGGCTTAATGATGTTCCTGAAATGTTGCTCAGGAGTCTTGAAGATTTTAGGCCCTTTCCCCACCATCTTTGTTTAAATCCCAACTGAGCTTTTTTTCACAAGCTGAAAAAGCCCCTCTGGATTTCTTGAACTGACAGCATGAATAAAATCAGGAGCTAACTAGGAACAAATTGCACTGGGTTTTTGATGGCTGCAGTCTCATTCCCTGGTCTGAAATACTACCAGGGTTATGCCCTTAAGGCAGGATGTTTTCTGAGGTGGTTTAACAAACACAGCCAAAGCCAGGGACTAAAGAGGTTTGTGTGTTCAGGTTACAGAACTGCCAGTGTCATCATTGCATTGACAGATGGAGAGCTCCACGAAGATCTATTTTTCTACTCTGAGAGGGAGGTAAGTGAATTGCACTTTGTAGTCAGGGAGACAGTGGAATGTCTGGGCTTGCTGCTGTGAATGCAAAAGATGAGGAAAACCTTTTTCCCCAGTGAGAAATCTCCACTTTGGTGCTCTGCAGACACGAATCTAAAGGATAACCACTGACAGCAGCAGCCTCTGACTCACCACAGCTGAGACTGTTCAGGGGAAAGGAGAGGGGTTAAAACTTCCAGTTAAAAATAAACATAGAAGAAGGAATTGTTCACAGCTGAAAAGTTTCAGTATTTACTGGATTGCTCTGGGAAATGCTGGATATTCTCACTTTCACTTTTTTTTTCCTCTCACACAAAGTCACGACTGCAGAAAGAGGGTGGTGGCCTCTGTCACATGAGAAAATCTTTCAGATCGCCCAGTCTGTCATTTCCACAAATATCTCTGAGATTCAAGCACACATTCTCAACCTCCTCATTAACTTAGTGAACTGTGCAAAATGTTAAGCAGTGGGGTGAGCACTGAGAGCTTTGCTGCAGAATGTTCCTTTGGACATCCTCCCTGCAGAGATGAACAATTGGCACTTGTCAGTCAAACCAGGATGATCTAAACTTGGCAGAAGGTTTTTCTGCATGAGTTTGCTATGGACAGAATTTTTCCTCTCAGTCTGTCCAAAGTGCAGCATTAAATCCAATAACAACAAAAAGAATGGGTTTGTAGAGGAAAACCAATATTGCTCCAGCAAAAGTCCTGAATCCTCCAGCTCCCCTCCTTACGGTTCATCTCTTTTTATTTCCCTTCTGAAATTAAAAATCCACAAAAAAAACAAGTTTGCTTTTAGAAGTGAGTGAACAAGTTGAAAGGTCAGAAGCGTTATATTTGTTTTGGTTTGGGGAGGAACAGTTATGGGCTGGTGGAAGGAGATCCTGAACTCGGCACTTACTCTGTGAGTTGCTCCAGTTGTTTGGGTTGAAGCTTCCCAGAGTGAAAGTGGAATGATGCTTTTCTGCTCAAAAAGCTCTTTGCTGTTGAACAATTTGCATTGCTGCAGTCCTCCCATTCAGTCTGACTCGCTAGCATCTCTTCTGGGAAGGAGTTTTCAGTCAGGTCGGGTGTTCTTGTTCTGCTGAAATACAATTAAATTACTACATTCATACTCAGGCATTTGGAGCAACAGTAAATGTAACTTCAATGAGGCAGCAAGAAAATCAAACCTGTGGCTGCTCTCCCTTTAGCTCAGGATGCTGTGTAAGCACTGGAGTGATGCAGTTTTGGGGCAGGTGGAATGGAGCCTCTCTCACCTCCAGGTGTCAGGAGCCCGGGCACACCTGTCTGAAACAGAACACACAAAAGCATTTTAGGATACTCTTATACTGGGATGTGCCCTAAAGGAGGAAAAGAAAATGGATTTAGCATGTCTGATGTCTTTTGGGAAGCTGGAGGAGCTAGAAAGGTGAACTAATTAGGTTTTAAAAATCCCCCAAATACCCTGTGAATTGCTTTACTAAACACCAGCAACTCTGGCAGCAGCTAAAACCTGATTTTACACAATCGGGGAGGAAAACTTTTCAAGTGCTCTTCTGCTAAGCTCCCCCTTTGCTCATTCTACAGAAGATGGGTGCATTTATGATTAGGAGCTCTGGGGAAGCCTCACATGGGGCACCATTTATTGCTGACCAGGGTTTATGTACAAATCCGCAACAGGATGGGACTGCTGAGGAACGTCTCTCGAGCTGTTTTATTTTCCACCGTCAGCCCCATTACATGGTTATGACAATAGGAAGATGCCAGCAGCTCACATCCCTGGCAGCAGCTGAAAAACTCAATGTTACAACTCACTTTAAAAGCTTTTTGACCAATCACACAAAGCAAAAGCATATTGACAGTAGTTCTATCCAACCACTATAAGCTTTTTGTTAAAACAACGCTTGCTTATTTCAAATACAATACCTGCTTGTAAGCCTTAAAACACAATGCACAGAGCTCCATTATTGAGCTTAGAACTTCCTAATATCTCACTAGATACACTTTTCTGCAGCTTAGGGAGTTATTCTAGCGAAGCACTAATACACAGACCATTGTTCTATTTGTCCTTACTTTCTACATCTCCTATAACTTTTCTGCTGACAAATCTTATGGCTACTGCTTAGCTCTGTTTGCAGTTGTGCTGTCTCTGAGGCCTGCCTTTTGCAGCTTTCCCAGACCCTCTGATTTTAAGGGTTTCCCCACGTGCCACCCCGTTGGTGACCATGCTGTGCCTCCTGTCCTGTTGCAGGCGAACCGCTCGCGGGACCTGGGGGCCACCGTGTACTGTGTGGGGGTGAAGGACTTCAACGAGACCCAGGTGAGGAGCCCCAAGCCCTGAGAGCCTGGCAAAGCCTGGCTCACAGCCCTGGCTCCCCTGCTCATGGCTCCTCCAGGGGTTTTTTCCTCTCCTTCTGTTCCTGTCTGAAGTGAGAACCCGGCATGGCTGGGTCTGGCTGTTGGGTTTTGGTTCCTTTCTGGTCCCTGCCTGCCCCAGTGCTGGGGAGAAGCAGGGGAAGGGCACAGGGAGAGCAGCAAATTGTCTGGCCTGAGCTGGAGGCAGGAAGAAGCTGTGGGGATGCTTTTCCCCATAAAACTGAAGCATCGCCATAAAACCCTTCAGCTTCAGTGCAGCTTCTCTTTCAGGGGAAAGCCATGCTGCAAAAAGCAAACAGCTTCATCAGTGAGAAATATTTCACAGGGTTTGGTCTGACTTCTGAGTTTCTCATTTGAATGTGAGTATGTCCATGAATTCTATTTCACACAGTAACAGTTGACATTTTTCTAACATGAGTGAAGCACTTGCACAGCCCCACTGCACACAAGTAGAGGCTGAAAGACTTTTTCCAGGTTTTTCAGCTTTCAGAAAAGAGTCAAAGCACACTTGGTTTAGAACAATCTCCCTTGAATCAAACCCAGAGACTGATGTAACCCAAAGTAAGTCACAGAAAAAGCAAAGAGGGAATAAAAACGGCACAGAGACCAGACCTGAAGCAGCAGACCCCAGACAGCTGCTCCTTGAAGGCATTTGGATGGTGAAAAAATGAACTGGAATTACATGGCTGTGTCTGACATCCCAGAATGGATGACGGTTGTGGGGAATGAGCTGAGGGAGCTGTGAACATCCAGCTTTTTTCCAGCAGCCTCTGCAGCCCAGGCAGCAGTGAGCTGCTTCCCTGCCCTCCTGGAGCAGCAGGGCAAAGCTACCCCAGGATGGCTCTGGGTGCCAGGAGCTGGCCAGGGGCAGCCCGTGGGGTTTGGGAGGAATCTCTGGCTGCTCTGCTGCCTCCAGGAAGCTGCAGAGAGGCTGCTGGTACCTCTGCCAGGGGAGATTTACTGGAACAAACCTTGGCCTTGCAGCACTCCAATTGAGTCTGCTCCAGCAGATGCATGGAGAGCTCATTACTGCTGAGCTGGGCTTAGAGCTCTGCCTTAACCCTTGGTGTGCTCCTGGCAGCTGAAGCTGCAGGCAGGTGATGTCCTGGCTCCCCTGAACTCACCACCTCCTCAGGAAGGCCCCTCCTCCTCATCACAGAGGTTTCTGAATGCTCCTCTGGGACCTTTCAACCTCCACTCAGAAAATATCCCCTGGCATCTCCCTGATTCCTTCTCTCTGGCTCTCTGATGGCTGAACATAGGCCCAGTATCAAACCTCTGTCCTGACAGGAGAGGTGAATCAGGCCTCTGGTATCATTTCAAACAATTGTGGAAGAGTTAAGGTTGGAGAAGACCTCCATGATTATGGAGTCCAACCTTTTTTGGGTTCCACCTTTGCCCTAAATGTCATTAGCCCCTGGGGTACCAGTGAAAGCCACACTCTGTCTTGTCTCCAAGTCCTTTCTGATCCCTCATACAGAGCTTTAGAAAGTCAATCAGGCTAACAAGACAAACATTGTACTGCTTAATAAACCACAACGCAGTGCCAATCCAGAGAGAGCAGTTGGGTATTTGAGGGTTTTATTTGCAAGTGAGTTAATCTGGAGAAGTCTTAATTTGCTGCCTGCTGGCTAATTGATCTCACCCTTTGCATTTCTGCTCCCTTTCCTCTCCCCCTGTGTCAGCTGGCCAGGATTGCTGACAGCAGAGATCACGTCTTCCCCGTCAACGATGGCTTTGAAGCCCTGCAGGGCATCATAGACTCTGTGAGTATCTTCACCCCAGGGTTTGGTTTTCCTGTGTTCACGAGAACCTGCTGGAAAATAATTCATTGAATCACTCAGTCCAAGGGAACCAACCTTGGTTTGTGCTAAAATGCTGCTTCAATGTGGAGTTTATCAATAGGTGCCTCGATTTCCCTATTCCCAGTTCTGTGGTGCCTTTGGAAGGCTGAGCTAGAGCAGAGTTACAGAATAAAGCAGGGATTTATTAAAAGGATCTCCTCAATGGATCCGCCTTGGGCAGCACAAGAGCCCAGCCAGGGCTACACCCAAGATGAACCAAAATGGTCCCAAAATGCACGACCAGACACGAGGTCTGTCACTTCTATAAGTTCTGCTCCATTTGCATATTGGAGTTAATTGTCCAATTACAGCTTTAGGTAATGAAGTCACATCCTTCTTGTTTTTCTCTCTTCATTCCACATTGTTTCTGCTCTTGGGCCTGAGATTTGGGTGGTTGTCCTTAATCCCAAGCTAGAGAGGGAATTGTTTTGCCTAGCTACTCTATGAAGAGAGCTTACCAACACTTAATATGAAGCTCAGAACTGCACACTAAAGCAGCACAGAACCTGAAAAACACAAAAGTTAAAACTGAAGGTATCACCTGGCATTTCCTGCAGGGATTGGGTGCAGCATGTGAGAGCTCCAGTGGCTGGGCTGAGTTGGGTGCTGCCCTGGCTCCAAAGGATGGGAAATTCCTCTGGGGCCCTGTGTGTTCTCATTTTGGGTGACAAAACCCAGATGAAAGCTCCAGTGTGGAGCTGGGGAGGGGGCACTCTCTGAGGGGCTCAGATTTCTGTGTTTACAGTGGTTACAGGCTATTTGGACAATGCAATTCCAGCAAAACCCTTCCCTCAGCACAGGCTCAATTTCCCCCAGTGCTCTCACATGGACATGGAATCCAGCCCCTGGTTTATTGGTTTTCCTGGCACTGGCTGAGCCTGGATCTAGTGCCTCAGCTCTCTTGGACAATCAGGTGTTGCATGTCATTTCAGAAAGCAACACAACAACAATAACAACAAAGCAATAGCTTGCTTCCCAGCCCTGCATTCCCTTTGCAGCTGTTTTTAATGAATTCCAGCTCTGACTCCCCTTCCAGTTGTGCTGAGCAGGATTTCAGCCTCCAGGCAGCCAGTCAAGAGCTGCTCCAGCTCAGTGGTGCAAGATTTCCCAGCTTGGGAAGGAGGGTCACAGGGAAGTGCAGTTGCACAGTGATGGATCTGTGACCTGAGCACTGGAGAGGAGTCCCTGCAGTAGCCTGGCGAGAAGGGAAGTGGTTTTGTGTGTGAAAGGAATGACAAGAGGGCATTAATCACTCCAGAGAATAACAAACAATCTGTAGATTCCTGTTCTAGCTGGAAAATCAGGTCCCTCTTCCCTACTTTTGTCCCCCTTGCCAAAGGCACCCTGTGCTGGGAGCATCTGTGGTCACAGGGAATGTTAATGGTGAAAGGGCCCTGGGATCTGGAAACTTCCTTCAGTTCCTGTGCAAGAGTTGGCACAGCAAGGATGCTGAGCCACGTGGAGAGAGGCTGGAGCAGGCTGGTGTCACAGGGGAAGGAAAGATCCAGAGATGAGTTTGGATCAGCTCAGGAGATGTGCATACCTGGCTTTGTGTGGCTCTGCAGGCATTTGGGGTGAGCTGCCCTGGCTTTCCCCCCCTGCCTTGTCCTGGGTGGGTCTTTCCTGGCCCTCTGCATGTGCAGGTGGGCTTGGAAGTCCCTCTGGAACAGGGAACAGGGTGGGAGCTGGGAGTGGTGGAGCTCGGGGCTGGCCTCAGCTGGACCTGCTGAGCAGAGGAGTTGGGGGTGGTGGGGCTGGGAATGTTCCTGAGCACCTGCCCTTCCTTTCCTGGGGGAGCCAGAGGGGCTGAGTGAGCAGCTGCAGGAGATCTGCTCCTGGTGTTCCAGCAGGGACTGACCCCTCCAAGCCCTGGAAAGTGAGAGGAAAATCCAGTCCCACGCTGAGGTCATGCCTAAACACACAATTCTTGAAGTGGGTGTTCAGTGCACCGTGGGGTATGGTGCTTTCTCTCCCATGAGTTCCAACGTGACCTTTTTATTAGGCAAACCAATTTTTTTTTCTTCCTCATCATGCAAAAGCCACTGCTAAAACTCCAGCCTCCCCCTGTTAATGACTGAGTGGTTTGAGTTTGTCAGGAGGGAACAATCTGGAGCAGAAGCAGATTTGACTGATTGCTGCAGGCTGGGAAATGAATGGAAGGAACTGAATTATTGTATTGAATTTTCCTTTGCTATGCAAAATTTCTGAAAAAGATCACAACCTGTCAATTTAAAGCAAATGAAGCAGTCTCAGAAGAAAACCTGAAATTCAACCAAAGCCCAGTATGGCTTTGGTAGGAGTGCTGGAGGCAAGGAACATGAAACAAGGTGAAAGTCAGGATGGGATCCTGTCATCACCTTGCTTTGAGGCTGTGACAGGAGCTGACTGAGGAGCAGCTCTTGGGACAGGAAAACTCCTGATCCTTGTTGTGTGTTAAACCATGGCACCAGCTGGGAGCTCATCTCAGAGCTGGAACCCTTGGCAAGGGGTCTGAGAGCTGCAGCTGTGATGGATGAGAAATGAAGCAGCATGAAGCAGTGGGACTGTCTCGTGTCTGAATTCACAAGTGGGTCAGCCTTTCAGGTTTGACTTCTGTGTGCTCCTTTTGGTCCTCTTGCAGTGGTGCTCAGCTGCTCTCAGTGTTTTCCAGGTCCTGCCTCAGCTCAGGATTGATGCAGCAGCTCAGAATTGATGTGGCAGTTCAGGAAGTTTTAGCTTGGGAATAAACTGAATTCTCCTGCTCCACAAATGCACCGAATACACTGAATTCTCCTGCTCCACCAGTGTTTCCTGGGGCACACTGCAGTGCTGGCTGTGTGCAGTGAGGGGACTTTGGAGAGAACTCCCCTGAGCACCAGTGGGGCACTGTGAGGTGGCTTTGTGTGCCCATCCTGAGCTGTCTGTCCAGACTTCACTGGCAAGTGAGGAGCTGCAGATTCCCTGGAGAGGGGTGAGACCCCCTGAGTGGGGATAGGGATGAGAAAGTTAATTCCAGGCATGTCCTGCAAAGGCAAATTCCATACTGGACATAGGACATGTTCATCAGCTGATAACCTCAGCTGCACAGTGCTCCTTGGTCATTTTAATGGTGTATGATCAGCTTTCTGCTTCTTTCTTCCCCCAAATGCACCTTTAAGAAGGACTAGAAGGTATTTGTTTTACTTAGCTCATGTAGCTATTATTGGACAGGAAACACTCCATAAATAAATGGCTGTTTTGTAATTGGCAACAGACTTTGGCATTCAGTAATTGAGCAGAGCTTGCTAATGAGCACCTGGCATCAGACTGCAGGTCATTACCACTGACACTAATTAGGCAGCAACCTTCTATTACACTTCAGCATCCTGTTTGCTAATTAGGATTCCCAGAATTGGTGGAAAGGATGTCTAAGGAACATGCAGCTGCTGTGCTGGAGTGATCTGGCTGGGTGCTCCTCATGAGCAGAATATCAAGTGAAAGCTTCCAGCAGCTGCAGAATTTCACTGCCCTTCTTGCCTTGGTTTCCAAAAGTGACCTCCTGGGCCTCACCTGGCAGAGAGGGAAATGAGTCAGGAGATGGCATCACCACCCTGCCATGGGATCTGCTTCCCTGGGAAGCCAGACCACCAGGATGAGCTGCACCTCCAGCCCACCACAGCTGTGCACTCAGAAAATGGCAGAGCCCTTGGAATCCTCTGCAGTGAAGACTTTGAATCCTTTTTGAATGTATTTTTTAATGAGGAAGAGACATAAAGGTTTTTTGGGTTTTTTTGCAATAGTTCTGCCTTTTGCAGTAATTCTGCCTGATGTTCACTTTAAGTTAGGGTGTGTGCTTGGAACATTGGAAACTTAATCTAAATCAAAATAAATATTGCAATTGGCACCATGAAAGTGTTTAAGGCCAGTTTTTATAGTCATGTAAAGGGATTAGACTGGGCTGGGAGATGTGCATCATCTAATTGAGACACCTGCTATTCCCCCCTCTGAGCTGCCTTGCAGCAGGAATGTTTGTAAATAGCTGAGCAGAAGTCATTAAGCTCAAATTTAATCATGTGGAGTTTTACTTCATTTTAAAAAGTGCTGATTGTATTTTACATTCTCTGTGTTTTTCCTTATTCTGTCTATTTTAAATTCTTCTATTTTAAATTCTTCTCAGTTCTGTTCTCAGCTGTTGACTTTCTCTTTTTTTCCACTTGACAGTTCCTGTAAAACCTTGTTCCTGCAAATCTCCTCTCTCCTCACCTGTCAGGCTGCCACCAGCTCAGACCATCCTGCCTCCTTCAGCCCCTTGGTACTTTCAGCCCTGCTTTCTGAGTAAAACTTCTGTTTAAATGTTTTAAAAAGCAAAGCCTGGCTCTATGAGTAGCTTTTGCAATTAGGTATTTGAGGCAGGGAGCTGTGACTGTGGAGAAAAAAAAATTCTCTTTTCCTTACAGGGTTTATTGTATTGGTTGCCGTTCTTTCCTTACAGATGTTTCAATTTAAAGTTGGGAAAATAGTTTTCATGCTGGATTTGAGTCACCAAAGGATGCTTGGCTGACATTTGCTTGTCTCTTGGAGCTGAGCTGAGTTTTGCTCCGTGTGGCCTCGCACAGGGGCTGGGGCTGAGCCCCCCGAGCTCTGCAGCACCATGAGGGAATAAATAATAAATAAATCCTCTGCCCTCAGAGCCAAGCCTGAGCCAAGCAAATCACTGCAATAAGGTGCTTAGAGCCAGGGCCAGCCCTCCCAAAGACACTCTGCTCCGGTTAAGCCTGGCTTAAATGGAGGAGAATTGTCTGTGCTTTGCTCTGAGCAGCCTCGGGGATGCCCTCAGGTGAGCTCACATAAATCAGCTTAAAACAGAAGTCGCAGCCCCTCGGGTGAGACCGGAGAAGCGTCTCTGTCGGAATTTCTGGGATGATTTAGGGCAAAACTGAACAGTTTAGTTTAAACTTGTGATGTTTGATTGGATCTTTGGGCCCGGAGCAGCTCTGGGGAGGGAGGTGTGGCTGCCCAGGGAGGGCAGTGATGCTGCCTCGGCAGCCCTGGGAGGGCCTGTGGGGCTGCAGATCAAAAATAATTTCAGAATTATTGCAGAATCCGGGGCACAAAGCCAGGATTGCCCTGGGACAGGGAAGAGCTTGGCACCCTTCACCTTGGCACCCTGACCTTGGCACCCCTCACCTTCCAGCAGCTCAAGGAGGGCAGTGACACCTGCTTGGGTGGTTTGGAGTGAGAAGACAAGAGCTGGAATTGTGCCACGGGTGCAAATTGCTCTGAGGAGTTAAAGGATTATTTTCACCTCTCTGTCTCAATGGAAACAAGGCTGAGGTGCTTCACATTTTGTCTCTTGCAGATTTTGAAGAAGTCCTGCATAGAAATCCTGGCAGCAGAGCCTTCCAGTATCTGTGCAGGGGGTAAGTATGAATGAGGCCATGTTCTCCATGTTGCCCAAAATACAATTTTCAGTTCATCTCTAATTGCTGGAGAGTGCCAGATTCACTAATTACCATGGGCTAAATATTTCACCTTTATTTTGGGGTGAATTCCTTTTTCACCTCAGGGCAGTTTGCACGTGCCCCACTTCTGCCAAGTGATGTCAAATGGGATTTTCTTATAGGAAAGGCCTGAATTCAAAAGTTTTGATAAATGTTCTTCTGTCAAACCAGTCTGTGGAGTCTTGGCTGTGAAGTAGATGCACTGCATTTAAAAAGTTATTTACATACTTACTGAAGTGATAAACACGGATGCTTCTAGAACACAGATGGCTTAAAATCATCATTTATAACCATCTGTAACACTTTCTAAGGGCTTTGATCTTATCACTGCCACTCACTGTGCCTGGGTGGGAGGACAGGGGTAGGAACAGCTGTGCCCAGAGAGGAAGTGCAGAAGGCTTTAGAAAAACTGCATCAGAATTTGGCCAGGACTTCACAAGAGGAGCAATCCTTGGAAAATGCCAGCAGTTATTTGGATCCTGGGTTCAGAACCTCCAAGTCTGGGCAAACAGTTCCTGCTCTTGGCCTGCAGGTGGTTTAATCACTTTGGGACTGATGGAAGTGCCACTGGCTACACAAATGATGTGAATTAGTGTCCTTAAAATCTGTGTTTGCAGGCACAGCTGTGACACCTCGAGTTTTCACATTGCTGTGCTCATCCTTGAGGGATGCTGGCAGTTTTTCCTTTTTTGAGTTTTTTGGTTTTGGGGGTTTTCTTGGGGTTTTGTTTGTTTGTTTGTTTGCAAGGAGCCAACCTGAGGGCTCTGTGTTACCTGAGGCCACTCTTGCACTGCTGGATTGTCCCAGACACTGCAGGGGTGGATTTCAGCACAGACATCACTCTGAAATGGCACTTTCTGGGTGATTTGGCCATGCAGGGGGCACTGGGCTGTCCAGTCCAGCCCCAAGTGGTGGTCCTGCTGATATCTGATTTCTGTTCTTTGTACTTGAACCCTCATCCCCCAGAGCCTGAGAATTCTGTGATTTCCCTTGAATATTCAGCAGAACAGAGCTCTTGTGCCCTTCCCAAAAGCTGTCCCCAGCACACAAAGGGCCTGGAGCAGCTTCCCTGCATGTGCTGGGATGATTTTCAGCTTGGCTGCAAACCAGTGGGGCCTGGAAGGGAGCCCAGATTCCAGAAATCTGCTTTTCTTGACAAGTCCAGTGTTCAGGCCCTCGGGGGAGATGGGGGCTGTGAAATGCAAGGGCAAAGGGCTGAACCTGCACAAAAAGGAGGTTCCTGGCTGCTCCTGGGGATTTGAAATCCCGGGTGCTGTCCCTGATGCTCTGAGGTTACTCCTGGTTTGCCTTGCACTATTTTGTGTTCAAATCCCATTCCCCAGCCAGGCTGCAGTGGGGATGAGCTGAGTGCCTCTCCCAGAGAGCCACAGGAGTTGTGGGGGCTGCTTCCTTTGCAGCTTCCTGGGAAAGGAGCACTTAAACTTCTCCAAATTATCTGTCACTAGAAGATTTTTTTTTTGCCTTTCTTCACCCAAAACTTTCTGCCATTAAAAATGGACACTTGGGGAGGGCAAAGCTCAGTGTCCTTGAAGCTTCATCTTTCCACTGCAGGCCAGTCCAGGTGTGTCTGTGCTGAATTGTTCCCTGCTTCCAAAAATCCACGTTGAAATTGGGTATGTCAGGAAAATTAACCCACGAACATCAGAGGTTTATGTCTATAAAGGAGACAGAGGAGTCCTTTTACTTTATTCGAATAAAGGAGAGGCCATGGGGCATTCCCCTGGAGTCTCCCCAATTTTTGGAGGATGCAGCCTCTTTTTTATCCCAGTTTCCTGGCTGCATTTCCCTTCTCTCTTTCCCCATTGCCTGAGGTACTTGAGAGGTTCAGACTTCCCAGAACACCTGATACCAGAGATTTCCCTCTAATGTATAACCCTCCCTTTTAATTTTTTATTCTTATGGAATTTAGGGGTTTTCCCCATTGTTTCTTTCATCTTTCAATATCCAATTTAATTTGTCAGCAAACCTAAAGTTTATTTGTAAAAGCAAATATTCTTTTCCATTCATCAATCAGTGGAACCCTTCCCATTGTTTCTTTTATCTCTCAGTGCTGGTTTTATCTACCAGCAGACCCACAGCTGGTTTGGAAAGACAAACTCCTCATTCTTCTCAGGTACCTTTCTAACAGGTTTTAAACCCAATTGTGAAGCAGCCAATTTTAGCAGCTGAGAACCTCTCACAGTGCCCATTCCCTGAGCTGCTGTGCATCAGCACTAACCCCGTGCCTGTTTTGGCAGAGTCCTTCCAGGTGGTGGTGAGGGGGAATGGCTTTCGCCACGCCCGCAACGTGGACCGGGTGCTCTGCAGCTTCAGGATCAACGACACGCTCACCCTCAGTAAGCTCCTGGGATTTCTTTGTTTTCCTTCCTGCCTCTGCATCCTTCCAGCCGTTTGCATCTTCCAGCGCCTTGGCTGTGAGAGCAGTGCCTGTGGGATGAGGAGCTTTGGACGTGCAGGGTGCAGGAGGGATTCTTTTTGAAAAGGGAGATTGCTCAGAGCATCCCTGGCTGGGCTGTGAGCAGGGGACCAGGTGTGGTTCTCTCCCCACCTGTGTTTTGGGGTGCTCAGAGGGGGATCAGGTGTGGTTCTCTCCCCACCTGTGTTTTGGGGTGCTCAGAG
>VXBC01012132.1:47661-82415 GCA_013399945.1 Ploceus nigricollis
TCCTGCACAGAGTGACCTGTCCTGCACAGTGACCCTGTCCTCCTGCACAGAGTGACCTGTCCCCCTGCACAGAGTGTCCCTGTCCCCCTGCACAGAGTGACCTGTCCTGCACAGAGTGACCCTGGGCTCCTGCACAGAGTGACCTGTCCCCCTGCACAGAGTGACCCTGGGCTCCTGCACGGAGTGACCCTGTCCTGCACAGAGTGCCCCTCCCTGTCCTCTGACCTTCCAGAGATCTCCACACCTTCAGCCCTGCTGTGGCTCACACATGAGGCAGTTCCTCATCCCCCATCTTGTTTATGTATCAATGACAAGGAGAACCATCCTTTAAACTTGCTCTTTGAGGCCTGGGTGAGTAGTTTGGCACTAACCCCACTGTTTCCCCTCTCCAGATGAGAAGCCTTTCGTGGTGGAGGACACCTACCTGCTGTGCCCAGCACCTGTGCTCAGGGAAGTTGGCATGTACGTTTTTGCTGCCCCAATATTCACCCTGCTTGTGGGGAGAGGGGGCTGGATCTCCTCCCTGTGCTCTGCTGTTCTCCTTGGATCCCATTTGGATCCCAAGCTGCCATCCTCTCATGTTCAGTGCCAGCTGTGCTCTGGAGCGCAGGGAGCAGTGGGAATTATCTGTACAAAGGGATTTCTGAGCTCCCAGGGCACAGCATGGCATCAGGCACAGGGCTGTGCACGAGCTACCCTGACTTGGTTTTGGTTTTTTTCAGGGAAGCAGCTCTGCAAGTCAGCATGAACGATGGGCTGAGCTTCATCTCCAGCTCTGTCATCATCTCCAGCACGCACTGTGTAAGTTGGGATTCCTGAAATGCTCCTGGGGGTGCTGGGATTTAACACCAGGTTAATGATTTAGTGATTTAACACCAGGTGTGTGTCCCAGCAGCAGCAGGACTGCCAGGCTGGCTCTGCCTGCTGTGAAGGACGTGTCCCCCCCTCAAAGGGGAGTTTGAACGTGTGGCAATGTGACATTTCAGGTGTCTTGTGTGCCACAATGTGGCCAAGCCTTCAGTGAATGCCACAGGCTCCAGGTCTGTGCTGGGACAGGTGATGCCTTGGGAAGGCCGAGCTAGAACAGAGTTACAGAATAAAGCAGGGATTTATTAAAAGGATCTCCTCAATGGATGCACCTTGGGCAGCACAAGAGCCCAGCCAGGGCTACACCCAAGATGAACCAAAATGGTCAGGAGGTCTGTCATTTTATAAATTTTGGTCCATTTGCATATTGGAGTTAATTGTCCAATTACAGCTTTAGGTGATGAAGTCCCATCCTTCTTGTTTTTCCCTCTTCATTCCACCATTGTTTCTGCTCTTGGGCCTGAGATTTGGGTGGGTTGTCCTTGGCCCCAGCTAGAGAGGGAATTGTTTTGTCTCCCTACTCTGTGAAGAGAGCTTACAACACTTAATATGAAGCTCAGAACCACACACTAAAGCAGCACAGAACCTGAAAAATACAAAAGCTAAATCCTGAGGCATCACAGGGACCAGGGCTGGGCTGGCAGTGCCCTGGAGGTGTCTGTGCCTGCCTGGCCACTGCCCAGGGGACAAGGAGCAGCTCTGCTGCCTTCCTCACCTGAGCTGATCCCTCTGCAGCAACTCCAGCAGCTGTGATCAGCATGGAAACCAGCCAGAAATGGGCCAGAAATGTGCTGGGCTCCCCCTGGAGTGGGTGGAATGTGGGGGCTGTCAGGGGGAGCTGCTGCCCTCGGGCTCTGCTGGGAGCAGGATGATGAGATTTGGAATTCCCAGTGATGCTGGACATGCTGCTCCTGCTGAGGGCTGCCTGTTGGGAGCAGGGCATGAAATGCTGGGGGGTGGGGAAGGAATCCCTTTGGAATTCCCAGTTTTATTCATCTGTGGGCAGACCTAGCATTGCCCAGGCCATGGGTGAGGCACTGCTTTCATTTTCCTGTGAACTGGCTTCAAGTAATTTTTGGGAAGCCAGAGCAGTGATGCCAGAAGGACTTAAAGATGTGTCCCCAGCCTGCTTTTGTCCCAAAAAAGGGAGAGGCCAACACAACATCAGCTACCAGAGCGGCTCTGCGGCTGAGGCACCAGCTGAGAAAAGGGTTTTGTGTCACTCCAGCCTGATCCTTGTTCCACAAGGACAAGACTGTGTGGAGAGAGTTTTCACAGCTTACGTGAGAGGTTAAATTCCAAAACAGACAGAGATTTCTTTATGCCTTAAAAGAAGGGAATTTATTTTATTAGTCATTGATCAGTGGCAGAAATGCATTTGCCTGTTGTCAGCACAAAGGGGTTTGCTGTGTTTTACTCACGTGAGGCAGGACCTGGGAAACAATGCTTAGAGAAAAATTATTCCTTCCTCACATGCTTTCTTCTGGGGTTAGAATTACTAACTGTGGGTTACAGGAGATGAAATACCTGTTTATCTTCTGCTGTTTAACAGCTCTAAGGAAACCTTTGAAAATGCCTGTGCTTCACTAATGCCTCCAGCCTGGGAGCCTGGATCTGCAGGGCAGCTGAGCAGCCACAGCTCAAAACCTGCATCTGAAGCCAGATGAGAGACATTCAGTGGCTGCTTTGCAAATTGTAGCTCAGGCTTCAGAAATCGAGGCTGTTCCTCCTGGGCAAATGCACATTTTGTCTTTGTAGCGGTGTTTTATGTTTTCAAATCCTTTTCAAAGATAAAACTGTTTACTGGGACTGCAATGCTCTCTTTAATTAAGGTTACAAGGACTCCAGTCCTGGAAATACCCCTACACAAAATGAGCACCAAATTGTTTAATTGGCTTCAGACCTGGAATTGGGTCTGTTGAGCCATCTGGGAGCTGGGAAATGAAATGATGGTGGCACACAGGGAAAAACCAGATATTATCTTCCCTTTGTGCCCAGCAGCCATCAGTGCTTTGGTGTGTTTCTGGAATGGTCAGCTCTGGAATGGCCTCTCCAAAAGCTCCACACTCACCTTGGTGCCAATGCCCTGAACCCCAGCCCCCTGTGCTCCCCAGGAATGGGTGTTTGCTGGGAGAAGGAGCAAAGCCAGCAGGTCCATGACCTGAAAAGCTTTGCCATTTGTGTTCTGATGCAGCCTGTAAACGATCTGCACAAATCCCTTTTTCCCTGTAAGCAATAGCTGTCATTTTCTATCAACTGTCCGTTTTCAAGGACTCTCTGGAGTTAATACAGAGAAGCAAAAATTCAATTAACAGCATGGCTGAAGCAGACAGCTGCTTTCCTGGCAAGCAAAGACCAAAAATTAACAGTCAGGAAAGTCAGCTGGACTTTGACTCCCTGCTGGAAGAATGAGCAAGAGGTCACTGCTGGAGTTGGGGAGCTCTTGGGAACGGATTCACTGCTGGTGCTGGGTCAGGGCTTGGAGGAACTGGAAGAGAGGAAAGTGTTAAATGCTGTGTTGTGATGTGCAGGTCCACCTTGGAATGAAATCAGACATTTGAAATGCTTCAGCCCTTTTCCAGCAGCTGTACAAGACTGGGAGGGAGCTCTCAAAACACCAGTGGAACTTTCTGAGCAGGCAGATTTTTGTTCCTGTTTATCATTCAGCTTGGCTGAATCATTTATCATTCAGCTTCTACCTCAGCACAATCAGAGCTGTATAAACCATAGGCACTGCACAAAGTGACAGCTAAATTCTGGGTGACACTGGGAACATCTGGCAGCTCCAGCCCTGCCCAGGCCTCTGGACTGGTTTGCTGCTGTGATACACAAACCCCCAGCTGGCCAGGCCAGCTGCACTGCAGAGGAACAGAGGTGCTGGGGTATCAAAAATTGGCCTTTACAGGTTGTTCCTGGGGGGAAGAAAAGTAAAAATAAATTCTATTTTTCAAAATAAACAAAAGAAATCCCTAGAAAACAGTTTAAAAGCTACTTTAATTTGTTTTGTACTTTTGAAAATTGATTTTAGAATACTCTTAATGACCAAATAATTGTTTTAATATGGGGCTACAGGGCAGATAACAATTAGACATAAAAAGCCTGATTTTTTTCTACAATTTCAGGGCAGTAAAGCATTGAGATCACATTTTCTAAAGAGCTGAATACCAGCAGGTTGCATTTTGCAGATGAGGGATGTGCCTTCATGCTGTTTGTCTGGAGGAATTGCCCCAAATGTACAGCTCTGTCTTCTCAAATGAGCTTTTTTTGCGTGCGTTGGGGTCCAAGTTCCATTTCCAGACATGCCTTGGGTGAATTCTTCTCCTGTGTGGATAACCTCCTCTTGCTTCCAAGTGTCAAAGATCAGGTTGTCTTGGTCCAAGTTCTCCAGAAATTCTTTCTGCTCCAGCAGAGAGTTTGGAAAACGCTCTCAAACCTGGTTTTCTTCCATTACTCTGTGTCCTGGAATGGTGGGAGGTCATCAGGCCCTTGGGCTGCAGGGATTCAAGCAGGCACCCATTTGTCACAGCACCAGGTCAGCCTGTCCCTGGACCTGTCCTCAGTCTGGCACCGTGGCCCTGACGTTGTGGGGGGGTTAAATGTCTGCCTCTTGCAGCAGGAACATCCCAGAGAGGTTTAGGTCAGGCCTTGCTGGGCTGGGAGCAGCAGGATCCTGGCACAGGGAGGCTGGCACAGCTCAGGGACACAGCTCAGGGACACAGGACACAGCTCAGGGACACAGGCACAGCTGCTTTGGGTTAAAGCTGAGCAGCAAGAAGTGGTGCACGTGTGGGGCTTGGCAGCTGGGCTCAGCTGGCCTGTGCAGCAGTTTGTAGTGCTGATCAATACTGCAAAACTGCAGAAAATGGGTTTTAACTGGGAGAGGTGTCCCAGCCCGAGAGGAGGGGATCTTCTGGAGTTAATGATGGGGAAACTCCCTGTGTGTCCTTGTGCTGGATGGTCAGAGCTCTTGGAAAGCTCCTGGCAGAGCTGCTCTGAGTCAGCACAGCTGAGAGGAGCAGGAGGACCTGGGTCATGGGCCCTGGAGATCTCTGTGAGTTTGGAGTCAGCTGTAACACCAACATTGCCAGCATGTTTGGGCTGCAGGAGGGAAGAGCTGCAAGGAAATTGCTTAAACTGCAGTGAAACCTTGCCAGTATTGTGGCTGCCCCATCCCTGGCAGTGGCCAAGGCCAGGCTGGATGGGGCTTGGAGCACCCTGGCACAGTGGGAGGTGTCCCTGCCCCTGGCAGGGCTGGCACTGGATGGGCTTTGAGGTCCCTTCCCACCCAAAGCCCTCCATGATTCCATGACTGTGTTGTGAGCTCTTCTTCAAATCTTTCTTTAAGCCTTCACCTCAATATCCTGGGGAACGTTACATTAATTTTAATCTGAATTAAGTGTTTGATGTCACTGCAGGGGTCAGAACAAAATGCATGATGTAAATGATGCAAAACCTGTGAGGTGAAGGAGAGGTCTCAGCCTCTGTGCAGGGAGGTGCTGGGGAGGGCAGGTGCCACATTCCCTGTGTGAGGAGAGGGGAAAGCTGCTGCTGGTCTGGCAATTAAATGGATGTCATTAGTGTTATTTAACCCTAATAACATCATTAACATAGAGAGGGGCCTTTGGGACACAGCTGGGGGCAGGGTGCAGGGGGGGATGTGTGAGGACAGCTCTGTGTCAGGGGTGTCACAGGTGTCACACACTGTGCTCTCTGTGCTCTCCTCCAGTCCGACGGGACCATCCTGGCCATCGCCTTGCTGATCCTCTTCCTCCTGCTGGCCTTGGCTCTGCTCTGGTGGTTCTGGCCCCTCTGCTGCACCGTGGTAAGTGACAGAAATCACCAGCACCAAGCAGCATTTCAGTCAGAAATGAGGGGGGAGGAGGCAGAGTTTTCCACAAGACTGATCCCGGGATTTCTGCCACTGCTGGCTCTGCTTTGGGCTCCTGTTCCATCTGCTCAGCCATGGGTTAGACCCATGTTGCCAACACCCAAACTTTGTCAGGAGCCTTTTAGTCTTGTGTTTTGGTCACAAACTGGAAATAGTTTGCAGAAGTGTACTCCTTGCCATGCCTGGTGTGGATTTTCTAACCCTGGTGCCAGCATGCCCATGCTGGAGGGCTCCTGTAGAAGCGCAGGACTGATCAACCCACACTGGAGTCCTGGTTCTGCCTCGGGTGCAAGGAAGAGACATTGCTAGGTGTCCAAATTTGTGCAAGATGAACTGTGTTTCCTGGATCACCATGTCTGACAAGCACTTTGAATGTCACAGTGGCAGTGGAAGTCTGACTGTGCTTCACTGAGCATTGTGTTTCCTCCAGGCCCTTTCACAAAAGTTCAGCAGCACAATCACAGAGTTAAAGCTTTAAAAGAGCAGAGAGAAATCAGGGGAAAAGGGAGACGTGAAGGGAGGCAAGAAGGAAATCACAGGACTGGAGATGAGCTCTCATCTCCTGTGACTGCTGTGTGTCTGTCCCACCCTGAGCATCCCTGCTGAGCCCTGGCTCTGCCTTTCCCAGCCAGGATCAGGGTGAGGGCTCATTGCTGTGGAGCTCACCATGCAGGGAAGCTCTGCTCTTGTTTTGGATCTTGTTTGTGCTCCAAATATAAATCAAGAATTAGGGACACACAAATGTCAGCAGGACTGGAGCCTGGGTTTGTGACTGGCTGCCTGTCACCTTTCACAAGCTGCTTTTGAGGCTGCCCAAACTGGCCCCGGTTTCTGGGTCACCATCATTATTCCTGATTTTAAATCACAGACCTGGTGTTGTACATTTGCACCATGTTGTAGCAAACCTGCAGGGCAGGGCAGAGAGCTTTGGAGCCACACACTGCAGGAGCCACTCTGTGCTGAGATGTGTTATCCAGAACAAGGATGGAAATCTTGCAGGAAAAATCTTAGTTGTCTATTTCTGTTCCTGGCTGAAAATGGGGATAAAACTCTTCTCTTCACAGTAGTTTGGCATCTCTGTCCCAAGATGAAAACCAGAATGGAAAAAATATTTATTTGGACTTTCAGAACAATTAAAAAAAACTGGTTCTAAAATTGGCCAGAGGATTAGCAGCGTGGTAGGTTGCTCAGAGTTATTTGTCTAAACTAGATGGCACGTTCCCAGGGGAGCTGGGCCAGCTTTTTGTTGGCACATCTGCATGGAAGTCAGTGGAGATATGCCCTGTGCAGACTGGGATCTGGAGAATTGAAGGGATAGAGGGAAAATGCTCTCAGTGATGCTGCTGGTTGAATGTTCTGTGAAGCAGAAAGATGAAGCTGATGAGAGAAAGGCATAAATAAAAGCAGCAGGGCATGGAGGGGATGTGGAGCAGTCATGAGGTCACCGTGGCTCTCCTGCAGTGGAATCATGTGAGGACAGTGGCCATGTAACAGCCCTGAGTGTGAAAAATAGTCCAGATAAGCAAGGTGGGTGCAGCAGAGAGAGGGAGTCTCTGGTCCATGTGAAACTTTAAAAGCTTAATATTTTCCAGATTTAAATTCTCCACTTAAAACATTTGCTGCAGATAAAAGCTTTTCCTCACTCTCCTCCTTTACCTCCCACGTTCCCTCCTAGCAAGGTCTGCAAGTGGGGACTATCTCACTGATATTTTTCCAATGTACTCAAACACTTCCCTGTAGCTGTTGGAGAGATTTCCTTCCAAGAGCCTGGAGGAAATCTCTTCCACCTCTCCGGGAGGGCATCCGGTGTGTTTGGCAGAGGATCAGCAGCCAGGATGCTTCACTGTGCACTGCTCACCCAAAAACGCTGCGGAATCAAAGATAAACCCGTGGAGCAGTGCCCAGCCTGTCAGGGATGGGGAAAGGGAGCCCAGCAGAGCTCTGGCTGGTCTGGAAGTGGCACAGGGAGGAATGCAGTGCTGTCAGGAGTGAATTAAGGGCAGAGGAACTGCCTTGCACAACAGCCCAGAGCTCCAACCTCGAACAACCAAACCGCAGACCCGGAGACATCGCCGTGGATTCCAGCCCAGGGACGTCTCTGAGATAATTGTGGATGTGTCAGGGGAAAAAGGAAAAAAAACACAACAAACTCCTCTCTTACCAAGTATAAATCTGTTTCTGAGCGACAAGCACATTTCTAAACCCTGAAATTCCTCTTGGCGTGCTTTTTAATTAAATAGGAGTCATTACTATCCAGCAGTTCTTCAGGAAAGACACTGAGCCAGCTTCATCCCTGGAGTAAATGGACTGGAGTCAACAGACTCACTCTGGAGGTTTATCTGGAGCCCAGTATCTCCTTGGCACTCATCCATGAAGGAATGCTGTTTCCAAATGCATCCAAGTTTATTGGTCTCAGAAGGATTCTGGGATGAAGTCTGGAATTCACCACTCGCTTTACAGTAGAGGCAATTGTTGCTTAGTAGATCAGAACAATAATAACTCTTTGCTGTTCCTGATGTACCAGCATAGGCAGAATTCCCCTGGATACCTGTGGAGGATATTCCAAAAGCATGGGAGGCAGGAGGAACCTCTCCAAAGGTTGTAGGAGGTTCATTGAATAACAGAAAACAAAGGAACAATTCTGCCGTGCTGAACTCCCCAGCACTGTGCTCGTAACAAGAAGGAAACAAGTACACAGACACCTCCAACAGGGTGACCCCACCTTTCCTGAGCTGAACAGATCTGCCAGGCAGCAGATCCCAGCAGATCCCAGCTCCTGGCTGCCCCCAGGCACTGCTTGTCTTCCCATCCCTCCTCTTTCCTGAGCCCAGCACAGCCTGGAGCAGTCCAGACATCCACAGCAGGAACCATGTGTGCAGGAGGCTCTTCAGCTGCCCAGGGCTGGAATTGTCCTGGGCAGGAGGCCAACGTGAGCCTCAGGTTTAATGGTGATATAAATCAAATAGCTTTTAATGTAGAGGTAAGCCAAAGAGATAATAAACCTCCAAAACTGTCCTAAGGAGACACGTTGCTAGTTTGGCTTGGGAATGGAGCTGCCTCAAGTGTTTGGATGTACAGTGAAGGCAGAATTAATGTGATAGCTGGAAGGCTTGACTCTGCTGGGATGATCTCCCTCTGCTGGGATGGTTTCCCTTGCTGGGATGGTCTCCCTCTGCTGGGATGGTCTCCCTCTGCTGGGATGGTCTCCCTTTGCTGGGATGGTCTCCCTTGCTGGGATGATGCTCATCCATCACACCTCCTCCAGGTTTGAGCCTTTGCCTCCCTTCTGCAGCCATCCAGGGTGGCCTGAGGGGCTGGGCTGGGTTATTTGCCCACGTAAAAAATCTGCCCCACCTCACTCATTTTCATACTACAGTGATTTTAAATGCAAGGGTGTGGCTGGCAGATAGATGAGGTGTTGGTATTTAGGCATCTAACAGCAGTTTTTAACTTTAAAGCTGTTTTCTGGAAGTAAGCTTGGAAGAACCCAGCAATCTGTTTGGCTCTCAGTCTGTACTGCAGCTGACCAGAAGTTTTGGAAACAAAAAGCTGGATGGAGAAAATACAGAAAATATAGATTAAAACCACATGGCCAAACTGGAGGAAGAGAAGGGGAGGAAATGCATAGGCTCTGCAGAGCTATAAAATGGCAGGGTCCCTGCTGGCTGGATGGAGATTCCTTACAAAGGTCCCTGGATTCTGATTCCCACCCTCTTCCACGAGCACACCAGGCACAGCTCCTCTGCAGTTGTGTTCATCTGGGGAGAAGGGAGCACAGGATCACTCAAGCAGAAAATTCCCCAGGAGTCAGTGAGTGAGGGCAAGGGCTCCTGGGCACAGCTCCAAGTGGCCACCGTGGTTTTCCTTTGCCCAGAAAAAGGATTTCATTTCTATGGTCTTCCAAAGAAAGTGGGTCAGACACCTGGAGCACTCCCAGTGGCTCTGAACTGGTTTATCTGTGTGAGTGGAGCAGCACAGGAGAGGGAAGGACCTGTGCAGACACTGCATTTCTGCTGCATTCCCTGCAGAGCTGCAGGCAGGCTCCAAACTGTCCCAGGATTCATGAAAATGGAGCCTTTTTCTCTCTGTGATGGCCTGTCTTTCAGAAGTGCATGATTTTGACATGTGCTGTGATCCTGCATTGAATTTGCTTTGTGCAGCTCACCTCCAAATCTTCAGAGTGAAGCCGCCTTTTGTTGTAGTTTAATCAGTTAAAACTGAGCTTCCTGAATCTGCTCCCAGGCTGACAAGAGAGGGGAACTGAAAAGGATGAGTTAGCTTTCCACTGGACCTCCTTTACCTCTTACTTGCATCTCTAAGAAGAAGATTGTATTTTATTGCAGCTGAAGAAATTGAGACAGGCCCCTGCTTGTGTTAGCTTCGAAGTGTAGAGCAGATCTCCAAGGAGAAGACACAGAAGATATGACAGAAATAAAAAGGAAATGTTCCTTTACCCAACTCATACCTCAAATATGAAGCAGTCACAGGACTGAGAGGTCAAAACTATAAATATGTAAGGGGAAAAAAAAATAGGAAATTAGTCAGATGGATCATAGTTAATGCTATTAAAATCCTTGTTTATTAAGACAGCAAGAATATATATTCGGTGTTTTCCAGAAGAGTGAAGGTAATTAAGGACAAAAAGAATCTGCTCAGTTAACAGCATGCTTCCAAACTGTAGTCCTCATTAGAGGCAAAGTCCTTTATTTCTTATTTTGTACTGTTTGCTTTGTTTTAAATGATGATCTGTCCCATCCTAAAGCAGATATCCTCCTCTGACAAGAAACATATTGCCCCAATTTATCATCTAAAACTCCAGGGACAGTTACTGTGAGATTGCTGGACACAGAGCTGGTGGAGATTTCTGGGCTCCCAGGACGGAAAACATCCCAGACACATTCCTGGAATATGCAAAATTTGGACTCAGCATGTGCTTTCTTGTGCCTGAATGGCTACAGAAATTTTAGGGCAACAGAAAATTCATCCTTCCCAATGTTTTTAACCTTCCTGGAGGTGGCTAATGACATTCCTGTGCTTTGCCCCTGGGTTATCCATCAGAAAGAGCAGCTTCTCCAAGGATCTGGAGTGGCTCAGCTAACAGAGACCTGTCCTTCACCTTTGTCCTCATGTGTTCCTCACCTAGAGAGCAAACCCAGGGCTGAACCTGATGCCTGGAAAGGCTGGTCTGGAACAGAGACTAGGCAGAGCTAAATGGACAAAATAGGTATTTATAAAAGGCCTTAAAAGGACAAACCTTGGGTGGCACAAGAGCCTGGCCAGGGCTACACCCAGGCTGAACCCAAGAGGGATCCTGGTCACAAGTTTTAACACTTTTATAAGTTTTGGTTCATCTACAGTTAGGTTCAATTGTCCAATTACAGCCCCAGGTGATGAAGTCTCAGCCCCCTGGCTTACCCCTTTCTCTTTGCCTTTGTTTGTGCTTTTTGGGTAAGGTTATCTTTGATTCTCCAGCTGTGAGGGGATTGTTTTGTCCAACTACCCTGTGGAGAGAACCTACTAACACCTAACATGAAGTTTCAGAGTTACACACCAGGCAGCAGAGAATCTGAGAAATACAACAGCTAAAACCCAAGGCACCAAACCATTGTGTTCTCCCAAACACAGGGACAGGAAACCCAGCACTGCCAGGGATGGCTTGGGGTCATCCAAACCCTCCTGGACAAACAGCGCGGCCTTGCCAAGCCAAACCAGGCTGGGCTGGGCCTGGCCTGCTCCCAGCTGGTCCTCCAGCAGCTCCTGGGGCTCGTCTGGCCCCAGGACGAGGTGGCCATGTGGGCCATGTCCTCACAGGGTCCCTGTGATGTCCTTTTCAGTCTTTTGGGTTCTTTTTGGTTGTGCTGAGCGGGCATGGGGCCTTTGGGACTGCTGTGCCCAGTGCTGTGGGATGACACCAAGGTGCCATTGGCTTCACTGCCTCTCGTGTCCCAGAGTGAGGGCCTCAGTGTCCCAAAATGAGGGTCTCAGTGTCCCAGAGTGAGGATATCAGTGCCCCAAAATGAGGGTCTCAGTGTCCCAAAATGAAGGTCTCAGTGTGAGCCCCAAAACGAGGGTCTCAGTGCCCCAAACTGAATGTCTCGGTGCCCCAAAATGAATGTATCAGTGTCCCAGAGTGAGGGTCTCAGTGCCCCAGAATGAGGATCTCAGTGCCCCAAAATGAGGGTCTCAATGCCCCAAAATAAATGTCTCAGTGCCCCAGAACAAGGGTCTCAGTGTCCCAAAATGAGGGTCTCAGTGCCCCAAACTGAATGTCTCAGTGTCCCAGAACAAGCATCTCAGTGCCCCAGAGCAAGGATCTCAGTGCCCCAGAATGAGGGTCTCAATGCCCCAGAATGAGGGTCTCAATGCCCCAGAATGAGGGTCTCAGTGCCCCAGAATGAGGGTCTCAATGCCCCAGAATGAGGGTCTCAGTGCCCCAAAATGAAGGTCTCGGTGCCCTAGAGTAAGGATTTCATGCACACAGAGCTGTAACTGTAAGAACCCAAAAGGGAGAAGGAAAGGCTTTGTGCTGTTTGAAGGCCCGGGCAGCGAGTCAGAAATGAGATTTTTTTTTTGCTAAGACTTGAACTTTGAAAGGTCATACAGGCTCAAAAGCACAGGAGGCTGAACTCCCCCATCTCCAGACTTGTCCAAATTAACCAATCCCTGCTGCCAATTTACGGGGAGTTCAGTTGCTCTTAGAAGTGCAAAGCACTCAAAAATGGAAGGAATGTCTTTTTTTCCCCCCTCTTGGCCTGTGATAGAAAACACTTCATCTGTTTACAGTTTGTGTGTACGTGTGTGCCTATGGGAAGGAATGCAAATGTATGGAAAGCAGCCATCTCCTCACTTGCAAGTGTGTAATCTGCACTGATACTGGCTGAGAAGCTGTGTTTGCATGCTTAGCTGGACCAAAATTGGATGGCTTATTCTGATGTTTCATTCCAATGTCAATGAGAGGAACTCCACTGGAGCCCAGGGGATGCTGCAGGAGGGATCCAGGAGGTTCAGCAGGTACATTTTGGATCAGATATCTGAGTTTTCTCAGTGTCAGATGGGTTTGTGCTCAGGGATTTGGTTCTAAAGGAGGTCTGTTGACAAATGCCACACATCAGACTGACCAAAATTAATCTCAAAATGTCTCCTGTGTCTTTTGGTGCATTGCACACTCTGTCTTATTTAGTATTTATTGTGTCAAGGGACACAGAAGAGATAGTGCTGTCTCCCTCTTACACCTCTGATGATGCTGATATCCAGGATTTCCTTTCCACAGAGTAGTACTGCCATGCAGACAGCTTTTCATCCACTTTCCACAGAATCCCAGAGTTCTTCATGTTGTAAAAGACCTCTGGGGTCACCCAGTTCAGCCTGTGGCCAGTCCCCACAGAGCACTGAGTGCCACCTCCAGGGATGGAGACTCCACATCTCCCTGGGCACATATCATCCACTTCTCATCTACTTTTCATCATTTTTGATCATTTTCATAGTTTTCATAATTTTTGGTAATTTTCATAGTTTTCATCATTTTTGGTCATTGTTACAGTTTTTGTCGTTTTTGATCATTGTCACAGTTTCACCATTTTTGGTCATTGTCACAGTTTTTGTTGTTTTGGTCATTGTCACAGTTTTTGTTGGTTTTGGTCATTGTCAGAGTTTCATAGGTTTTTGTCATTGTCACAGTTTCATCATTTTTGGTCATCGTCACAGTTTCATAATTTTTGGTCATTTTCATAGCTTTCATCATTTTTGGTCATTGTCACAGTTTTCATCATTTTTTGTCATTGTCACAGTTTTTATTGGTTTTGGTCATTGTCACAGTTTTTATCATTTTTGGTCATTGTCAGAGTTTTTATTGGTTTTGGTCGTTGTCACAGTTTTTATTGGTTTTGGTCATTGTCGCGGTTTTCATAATTTTTGGTAATTGTCACAGTTTTCCTCGTTTCCCTCCCTCCAGCTGGCAGTGCCAGGCTGGGCAGGGATGGAGGTGGGTGCTGTGCCATTCCCTGCCCAGCTCAGGCTCCTCGGGGCCACCTCCCTCCTTTGGGGGCCACCAGCCACACGGCCCTGCTGTGGGGGATGAGTCCACCACACTCCTCCTCACGAGGAATCCTCATTTTGTGTTTCCCTGTGTGCTCTGGGCCCCTGAAGCACAAAGTCTCTCCAGCAGGGCTTCCCTGGGCTGCTGAAGGCCACCAAACCAGAAGCCCTGTGGCCAGGAGCAGGTGGTGGCAGAGCCCTGGGCTGGGACACAGCTGCTCCAGCCCTGTCTCCTCCCCAGCCAGAGGCACATGCTCCTCATTAATGGCCACATTGCATGACTCGGGCTTTGCAGAGCAAAATAAAAACAGTGAGCTCATCACAGGAGGAAAAACACGAGTGAGAGGAGTTGCTGTAAATATTTATATCTTCAGGGCCTTTAATGTGATTGCAATTTTCCCTTTCTGCATTTAAACGGCCAAGCTGTTGCTGGTTGGGACTGTATTTTTATTTTTATTTTATTTTTAGGGTGATTTTGAAGCCCACATGTGTGTCCCCCAAGCCAGGGCAGCTCTGCCCTGACAGCCAGCTCTGAGCAGAGCTTAGGACACTCAGTGTCACCTCCCCTGGTGCTGAGACAGCCCCATCCTGGGGATGGGACTGCCACAGCAGGACTGGGGCTGGGCAGGGTGAGGGGTACCAGGGGTTGGACGTGCCTGGTGTCGCTGCCCTCCCCTTGGAACCCTCTCTGTTGCTCTTGGATGCTCTGCTGGCAGCCGGCTGCCTGCCAAGCCCTGGATGCAAAGTTTCTGCATGAAATAATGGCCTCACACCCACATAAACTGAAATGGTTTCTATGGAGAATATCCTGGAGCAGGCTGCAGCCTCACCCTGCTTGCTTTATTAGAAACCTCCGTGAGCCATATATGTGTGTATATATATATATTTATGTTTTTTAGTTTATGACAGTGAACTATATTAACCTGATGATGTGAAGAGCACGAGGTGGCAGAGCCTTCTGGAGTGAAAAAGGAAGAATGGTCTGGGGGACAGGCTGGGAGTTATCACTGCTTGGCAATGTCCCCAGGGCATTTTACTTTACGTTGGTTTTGCTTTCCAGCCTTTGTTCAGACTGGAAATTATTTGAGGCAGGATTTGTACACATGTGCAGAGGGCAGGAGAAGGAGGTGCTGATTTTCTGTGGCTGTTCAAGTGAAGCATCACTGCTTAGAACCAGCACTGAGTGTGGCAACTACTGGCATCAGGAGACTCAGGGATACCAGACTTTGGATTTTCTGTGGCCTCGCACAGGGCAGAGGTCACCCAGTGAGCAGTGTGAGTGTGGGGGTGGCATTGGGAATGTGTCTGTGGCAGGGCTTTGGGACACTCCTGCTCCCCCTGAGTGACAATGGCACCCAGAGCCACCCCCTGAGCACACTGTGCTGCAACAGAGGTGTCCCAGCAGCACATCCTGTTGTTTTCTCCTTTGGATTTCAGTCGTGCTGAGGAACAAAGCATGAATTTATGGTTCTCTTTCTCTTTAATCCTTCTAGATCATCAAGGAGCCTCCCCCACCTCCTGCAGAAGACAGCGAGGTGAGTGACCCTGACCCCGACCCCTGGTCTCCTTGTCACCCTGACCCCTGATCTCCTCAGTGTTCAGGACAATGTTTTGTTCAGAAAAGCTGATTAAATCACCTCAGAAAAGCTGATTAAATCTGTGGGTTCAGTGCCTCCACTGAGCAGGTAGGAAAGGACAGCTCAGACAACCCCTCCTCATTTGGTCAGAGCAGTCAGGCTGTGATTCACACAGGGACAGCCCTTAAGCCTGTGTTTAACTCTGAGTTAGTGCAGCCTAAACATGTGCTTAGCTGCCTTCCTGGTAATGATTTTGGTGGTTTGGGATGTATAACCACTCCTGGAAGGAGCTCTCTGTGCTGAGCCCTTGGAGCACAGTTGCTGTGGGAAAAGGGAGCTCCTGGGCCTTGCACTGGCTGGGGCACGTTCAGAGAGAGGAAAACCCCAGCAAAATCCTCTGGACACCAGCAGAGCTGCACAAGCCAGGGAGGTTTTCATGGAGAGTAATCAGCAAATGCTAAATCAACATTAAAACTTTCATCTTAACTCTGCTTACAGGTTTTAGGTGAGTCTTGCCACAAAGGGTTAAAGCTGTGCCACCATTCCTGAGCCCCCTTTTCCATCTCCTCTTTCTGTGTGCTCCTGTTCCAGCACACAGCGAGTCCCTGCCCTGCTCCCAGGGTTTCCCATGTGGGATTTCCCTGCACCCTGGGCTCTGTGCAGGGCACTCTGATGCCAAGGGCAGTTTTTCCATTGACTTCACTGGGGTTTGGATCAGTTCCTCTTAATTAGGCAAGGAAAATGAGCCTTAGCTCTGTGCTCAGGGTGATCTGCTGGGGTAGATTGCCTTGCTTCCTGCTTCTGGAGACAAATCCACGGCCTGCTTCAGCTTGCAGGTGGAAAAGCTTGTGAAATGGGGCTCTCTGCTCTCCATGAAGCCTGGCCCAGGGAGAGGGGGCTGAGCCAAGGCTCAGCAAAGCTCAGCCTCTGCAAGGAGCAGGGATGCAGCCTTGCTTCTCCCTGCACTGTCCAGGGCTATGGGACCCAAGGCCAGCCCTGGAACCTCCACCTTGGGGCACTTCAGACAGGCCTGAAGCAAACTCCAACTCAGACCATTCCCAGAGCCGGGGGGGCTCACATTTGGGCCCAGTGCCTCTCTCTGCAGGCACCTGGCCCATTTCCCTGAGCAGACTTTTGTTTAGGCTGTGTGAAAACCCACCAGCCTTGTCAGCTTCTGTCCTCTGAATGAAAAGGAAAATATTAGCCTCGAATTGCACATGCTTTGTTCTGCATCACACATGCCTCCAAGCCAAGGGATTCAATTGATGAAATTAATTAAAAGACATAATTCTGGAATGTTGGCTCCCTGGCCAAGAGCTGGAGGGGGAAATCACATCCCCTAAGCGGGAAGACTGCATCACCTACAAGGAAGTCTTTTGTCAACCCAGTAAGTGCTGCAAAAGCAGAGCAGTCTCTGCAAAGTCACAGCTGCAGCTTGAAATTCAACTTGTCCAGGCTTTGGTTGTACCCTGAGAGGGCCCTGCACAGTGACTGAAAATTGGCATTCAGTAGGATGTGCTTTCCCTGCTGCTTCACCCATCCAGGAGGGGATCTGGACATTTTTTGGGTGTTGTTCGCCTCTTTGGGCACCTGGGCATGGCAGAGTTTGGTTACAGCAGTCATGGATTGCTTTGGGTTGGAAGGGACCTCACAGCCCATCCCATTCCAGCCCCTGCCAACACCTCCCACTGTCCCAGGCTGCTCCAAGCCCCATCCAGCCTGGCCTGGGACACTGCCAGGGGTGGCACATCCACCTGCACGATGTGCCAGCTGCTCCAGTGGTGCCATTCCACCTGTGCTTCCCACCAGAGCACACCCCAAGCTCAGTTACCCCAGAGCCAACATGCACCTTTAGCAGCCAAAGGCCTTTTAAGAAAGGAAAATGTAGTTTATCCTATTTTAGAAGCTGTGCAGCATCAGGGCAGTGCTCAGAAATCAGTTAAGGCTTGCAGCTGTGACTTGCACTGGTTTTTCCCAGACAGAAGAGCTTCCCACTAGTGACAAACTAGCAGCAGCTCTGAAAAGATGCATTTTGTTGTGCATTTACTGCTGGAGAGGCTGGCCCACAGAGTGGGACTGACAGTGCTGTGATGCATTCTCAGAAGATTGAAGCCTCCAGATTTTCTACTTTGCTCTAAACAAATAGAAGATGGAGCTGATTTTTTACCATCCAGTTTTTTAGGAGTTGCAGATACCCCTCTCCCCTGCAGGCTTCTCTCCAGCAGGAGGGATTGCTGGTCCCTTCACCAGCAGGGTTACAGTTGGATTTTTTTCTTCTCACGAAATCCTTGGCCATAAAAGAGAAAAAAAAAAAAAAAAGGAATTCTTGCATCAGCAGGTTTGGGAGCTGAAGGCCACAGGAGGAAGGAGAATGCATTACACTCTAACAAGGAGGGGGAAGCAGCCTCTGCTGTCAAAGGTTTCACTGAACTCTGCTTCAGAGGCCCTGGGAGACACTTCACTGTTGGTGAAGGAAGTCAGCACTGGCCAGAAACTCCCAGTTAATTCATTCAGAAATTGCAAATGTTGTCAGCTCCTGCTGTGCTGCTCGGGGAGCTGGGGATGCTGAGGGTGAAGCACAGGGCAGGACAGATGGTTTCACTTAGGCCAGCAAGGATTGAGTTAATGCCAAGAGGAAGAGGTGAGTGCCTGGAGGAGGCAGGAGCACCTTTCTGGCCTGTGATTCGTCACTGAAAGTGGATCAAAACCACATTCTTCTACCTCCAGTGAATAGCAGGGCTTTTTCTAGCCCTGATGGAGGAGGACACAGCTGATTTTATTCCTGTGTCCCATCACCTTTAGGCTTGGGCTTATTGGAACAGCTCTGCCCAGCTCAGAGCAGAGGCTCACCACAAGGCTGAAGCTGGTTCTACTGTAGCTACCCATCCTCAAAATACACCAAAAAAAACCCAACTGCAGGGCTCTGCAGCTTCCAACAATTCCCTCTTCACTCCCTGGGCCAGGCCAGAATTCTGCTGCTCTCAGTCCTGGACAGACTGGCTGCAGTCAGGGGAGCCCACAGCTGGATCTGTGCAGGCACCACGTGTTCCCACAGCAGCAATCCAGGGACACAAAGCCCCTGGAGCCTGGCAGAGCCAGGCAGGAGATCACCCAGGTGCCCACAGCTTGCCCTTTGCTCACCACTCAGTCCCTTTTTTCCCTGCTGCTCTGCCACCCAACATCCACAGCCATCCCTGGTGTGGCACCAGAGCCAAGCCGCCAGCCAGGCTGTAATGGGATAATTCCCATGTCTCTTGTCCTCTTAGCCACACACAGCACAGCAAACACTCACAGGGAGGTGCTGGCACACACCCTGGGGGTTTTAGCTGTCCTGGGAGGGACAGCAGGGACTTCACTCCCTGCAGGGCAGCTGCTGTGGGATGAACCCTGCTCAGCTGGATCCACTCTGATTGCTGGGTTCTGATCTCTCCCACAACATCCACGAGGACAGAGAATGACTAAAGGACACCCAGCTGCTTGGAGAGCTGCTTGAACTCTCACTTATTATCATGGAATGGTTTGGGTTGGGTTGGGAGGGTCCTTGGAGATCATTCTGTTCCACCACCTTCCACCAGACCAAGCTGTTCAATTATTGCTGTTCATTATTCTTTTCCAAATTGTTTTCCTTGCTCCTTTTGGAGAGCCATGCTGGGGAGATGGCAAAACAAGCTCCAGAAAAAGGAGCTGATAGGAATTTCTGTAGACACCAGGAGAGGAAATTTATTCCTGAAATGAAGCCAGGTCCCAGTGGTGTGCCAATGCTTCTCCTTCCCTGTACCCCCTTTTTACAGTGAGCTGTGGAAATATGGGAGGAGAAAAGGAACCTTCCAAGAGACAGGCAAAGAAAAAAGGGGGAGCTGTTATTGGCAATAGGAGAGGTGCAGGAATTACGCCATGGAGATGTGGGGTTTCATGGCCAAATTTCAGTTTCACAGCCAAATTCCAGTTTCATGGCCAATGTCACATGAAACATCCAGTGCAGTGCAGAGGCTCTGGGGATTGGTTTAATCCCATCCTGGTGCTGGCTGCCATGAGTTGATAGGAACTTCACCTTCCTGCAGCTCAGTGTCTGAGCTCTGGAGTGGGAGCAGCTCCAATCCTTCTTTCACCACAAGCAGGGCACACATTTCACCTTTCACACAGCAGGGCAAAGGTGCTTTGCTCTTGGAGGGCTTCACCTCAGGCAGGACCTCCAAGGATCTGGGCCAGGATAAAAGCAGAGTTTCTGTGGTGGTCAAAGCCACCAAAGGCTGGTGTGAGAAACATTTGTGTCTCAAGGATGAGCTTGTATGAAGCTGAAGTTGTTCAGACTGGAGAAGAGAAGATTGTGGGGAGCCTTTAGAGGTACCAAGCAAAACCTTCCCCAGCAGGAGGAAACATTCCCTGCGAACAGCAAGGTGTCCCCAAAGTGGCACAAAGCAGCTGAGAGGTGGCCATGGGATTGGGAATGGCTCCAGTGCTGGGAGAAGGGGCAGAAAGGGGTCTTGAGGACAGCTGGATTTCCTCTGTGTTCTCTCAACACTAAAATTCAGTGAGAACATCTCTCACACAGAGAAATGATTGTCGTGTCGTGGCTCAGCCCTTGGTGCAGGCAGAGCTCTCCATAAATGCTGAATTCTGACAAAATTCAGGCATTGCAGAGACAACTGGGAAAATAATTATAAGGGTGGGGAGAGGGGTAAGTTGTCCAATTTTTTTTTTTTAATATCTGGCCAAATTTCGTTTGAATTCTTACCCTGAGTGGTTCACATGTCCCTTGTGGAGCCTGAATTATCCTTGTGTTACCCACAGATGAGGTTCCCTCAGGTCAGGGTCACAGTATCCAGAGCCCTGCCTGGCCTCTGAGATAAACACAGATCTTTGTTTTCTGAAATCCAGCACTTCTGAATCTGCATCCCTGACTGTGAAATGCAGCTCTGTCCTGCTTCTTCTTACTTGTTAAAAGAAACTCTAGCTCCATCTAAAGCAGATTGTGGGGGTGGAAAGGTGCCAAGTTCTGTACAGTCAATTTCCAGCATCCTTAAATGCACTTGGATTTTCCGGGGCTGTTTTTGATGCTGCAGCTGGGTCAGAGCTGGAGCTCCTCAGGTACAACGTGGAGGAAAATACAGCTGAGGCAGGCAGGGAATGAGAATCCATCCCTGGGGTGCTGGATGTGGGGTTTGGGTTCCTTTTCCCTCCCATTTCCCTGCCCCTCCCTCCCTCAGCCCGTTCCCAGTTCCCCCAGCTCGCCCCAGTGTGGTGAGCACACAGCCAGGGGTGTAGGACAGGGCTGGTGGGGGCTTTTTCTTGTATTGCAAAACCTCCCCTGGCCTTCCAGAGATGTAAACAGGCTCGTCCTGCAGCAAACTTGTGACTCCTTTGTTTGTCAAGTGGCCGTGCTGCCTCTCTGTGCGTGTGCTGCTGTCCTGGGCTCGCAGGGCTTTTAAGGCTTGTGGGGAAAATTTCCTAAACCTTGGTATTTCCTGTTGTGAGAAGTCCAGTCTGTGCTGAGCTGAAGAGAGAGAAAGAGAATTGCTGAAGGAAAATATTTCGATGGCTTCGCTTCCACTTTTTTCTTTTTCTTCTTTTCTTTTTTTTCTTTTTTCTTTTTTTTTTTTTTTAAACAAAAAGAGTCCTCATGGAAAACTTCATGCCAGAGGTATTGAGTTCTTGGGTTGCAGCAAAGAGCTTCAGCTGCTCTGCCTGGGGCCAGAGAGAGAGGTCAGCTCTGAAGAGAAGAACCTGGTACTTATGACCAGTTGTTCACCCTTCCCTTGGATCAGGACACGTTTTGCAGCCCAGTTTCTGTGTTTTGATAAACTGAAATGCTTTTGGTTGCCGTGAAAACTGGAGTTTTTCTTGGATTATTTCCCCCCCCCCAGTTTTTCAGTTTTCCTGATGGGGAGTTTCAATTTCAAAGTATTTTTGGCTTTTCCAGTTTTGGAAAGCTCCTAAGTTTTGGAGTTTAGCCAAATCCCTGTGAAAAATTAAAGAAAGAAGAAGAAGAAAAAAGAGAGAGGGACCATTTTTCTTTTCTCTCCACGTTTTTCACAGGAAATACTTCACGTTTTTGATGAACTCTGCTTTTCTGCTTTGCCAGTTCACAGCCTGAGCTGTAGAAATTAAAGGGAAAGGCCCTATAAGGGTACACTCTGACCTTACAGGGTGCAACAGAGAATTTAAAATACCTTGAATTTCACTAGAGCTTTAGCAGTCTCATTTTAAATAAACTGAAGGGAATTTTCTTGATCTGTTAAGTCACCCATATCTGAATGTCACTGTGAGGTGCTGAGCACGTTTAGCTCTGTGCCTGCAGCCACCGAGGGCAAGACACACAATTTAAATCTCATTTTTCACACAGACACAAGCCACAGGGCTCCCGGCAGCCACATGGACTTCCATGGGTAGCTGCCCCAGGTTCATTACAGGAGCTAATTGCATTTTTGTGACTTTTCCATGAGGCTTTTCCATCCTGTTCCTCTTGGCCAGCTCCTCTCAATAACCCTGGGCATTCCCACCGGGATGGTTTCCAAAGGTACCCCGAGTTTGCCGTGGCTCAGGAGAGAATTTATTCATTTTCTTGCTCTTTCCCTGCATCCTGGGAAGCCTGAACTCCCCTGTGGGGATTTGCCTGGGCCCTGCAGGGTCCCTGCAGCACAGGGAGCCACGAGCAGCAGCTGCCTCTGCCCAGCCCCAGGTGAAGGGAGGGGGTGGCAGAGGTGAAAAACCCCAAAATCTCATTCCTGCAGGAGCAGGACTGTCCCTTCCAAATGGTGATGCTTATACCATGAAACATTGTCCTTTCATGAGTGTACATCCTCTGGAAAAGAATGAGGGACAGACTAGAACCTGGCCTGCCCTGCAAGGACAAGGCAGCCTGGGACTGTTCATTCCTCTCTATCCCTGCCCATTCCCTTCCCATCCCTGCTCATTCCTTTCCATCCCTGCTAATTCCCTTCCATTCTTTTCCATCCCTGCTCATCCCTTCCCATCCCTGCCCATCCCTTCCCATCTCTTCCCATTCCCTTCCATCCCTGCTCATCCCTTCCATCCCTGCCCGTGGCCCCTGACAGTGCCACCCCTGCTGCTGTTTTGCAGGAGGAAGATGATGATGGGCTGCCAAAGAAGAAGTGGCCAACAGTGGATGCCTCTTACTACGGAGGGCGAGGAGTGGGCGGCATCAAACGGATGGAGGTGAGGAAATCCCAGGCCAGGGCTCAGAGCTGGGACAGCCCCCTGCAGCCCAGCCAGGAGGGCACTCAGGAGACAGGCACAAACTTCTTGAGGTTTTTATGAGTGCAGATCATTTTTGTATGGGAATATTTGAGAGGCAAACACAGATTCCTGAAGTTCAGCAACGTCCTGGTCCATGCCTGGGACACGGGGCAGCACCGCCACACAAATTACAAGGAAATGGTTTTAGTTTTCCTGAAAAGCTTCCCCACTCCCACATTTCTCATAAACCATCACGAAAGAGAAGTTCAAAATTTGGGCTGCAGTCTAGAAAAAAACCTCCCAGCCTGTGCATTCAGCTGGGGACACCCAGAGGCAGGGCTGTTCCTGCAGCAGGGGTGGCACAGCCTGATCCTGACCCTGATCCTGACCCTGACCCTGACCCTGACCCTGACCCTGATCCTGATCCTGATCCTGACCCTGATCCTGACCCTGACCCTGATCCCTCCTTCCAGGTGCGCTGGGGGGAAAAGGGCTCCACGGAGGAAGGTGCCAAGCTGGAGAAGGCCAAGAATGCCAGGGTGAAGATGCCAGAGCAGGAGTACGAGTTCCCTGAGCCCAGGAGTCTGGGGAGCAGCATGCGCCAGCCCTCGTCCCCTCGGAAGTGGTACTCCCCCATCAAGGTGAGCCCAGCCTGGCTGGGGTGTGAGCAGCAGCTCTTGCTGCTGTGCTGTGTGCTCACATCCAGGGATGAGATCTGCCCACAGAGCCGTGATCCCCTGGGGGAAGGGGCCACGGGGGGCTCTGGCAGTTCCCCAGCTGCTTGCTCAGCTTTGGGAGCTGTGTTGCTGGGGAATGGGGAGGAATTGCCTCTCTGAAGGAAAACAGAGGTTTTGCTGTCCTGCTTCCTCCCTGCCCAGCAGCAGCTATGGGCTCAGACAAAAGCTGGGAGATGTCCCACCCTGCAGAGCACCCAGGGCTCCCTGCACTGCCTCTGGCTCCTGACCTGCTGCAGGCTCTCCAAGGAACCAGGGCAAGCCTCGTGGCTGGGCTCTCCTCAGTCCCTGACCTTGCAGTGCTGCAAATCCAGGGGCAGGGCTGACAGCGATGCTCAGGGCAGCCCGGGGGTTTCTGGAGGATCCCAAACGGGAGCCTCCTTGAAGATTTGGTCCAGCACCTTCTCTCTTTTCCCCCTGGAAGATTATCATCTTATAAACAGAGCCTCCCAACAAGCCATTTGTTGTAATGACTTCAACACGTGTCCGTGAGGGTTGTTCACTGCCACGGTGGGACAGGCTGGAGGGAGCAGCCCCAGCTCTGAGCGGGGAGTGCAGCACACCCCAATCCCACAAGGCAATCCCAGCTCTAGTGGGGAATGCAGCACACCCCAGTCCCAGCTCCAGTGAGGAGTGCAGCACACCCCAACCCCACAGGGCTGCTCCATGCTCCTGAATGAGCTGTCGTTTTGCATCAGTGCACTTGGAAACACCCCAGGCCCACCTGGGAGGTTCTCCTGGCTCCTGGAAATGACCTCATCCACCCAAGACACAGCACAGTGGGGTTTTGCAGCTGAGCTGACAGAAAGGCTGATTTTAGGACAAAGAGCCCCAAATAGCTGCTCAGGCAGCTGGAACTGTGGGGGTGCAGCCACCTGAGCTCATTCCTGGAGAGCTGGAGCCTTTCCCACAGAAGGTTCTGCTGGGTTTCTCCCCTTCCCCTGCTGATGCTGATCACAGCCCCAGGAGACCCCCAGTGAATTTTCAGGGTTTGTTCTGCATGATGGGAAATCAGCTCTGAAAAGAGCAATCAGGTTTGTTGCAGATCTGTATCCAGGATGGAAATTCTCCAAAGCTCAAGAGAGGCCTGGAGAGAGGATTCAATGTATGCAGGGCTGAGGTTCAGGTCTGGCTCTGGAACAGCTTTTGCTTCCTAACAACAAGAATTTTGTTATAATGGTGCCTACAAATATTAGCAGCATCTCATGGGTGATATTCTTAATTCCTTTAGAAGTCTCTCATCTACCATTCCAACTGTCTACAGGACAGGGACAGTTCCAACCCAAAATGCTGCATTCAAATACTCCCAAAACTTTGGAGTGTTCCACATCTGGATAGTATTTAGCAGCCTGGACAAGAATTTACCTAATTATTAATTGCCACCACACCCCTGACTGAGCTGCACCCAGCAAGTGTGTGGAGACAGGATCAGTGTCTCCAGCACTTCCCTCATGGACAATCAGCAGCACTCACCAAACCCAGGAGGATCATTGCTGAGGAGCAGAGTCCTGCTCTTGCTCTCCCTGGGCAGTCAGGAATTGGCAAAACTGGCAGAATTCATCCTGAGTCTTGGCAGAAAGCCGTGTCCTGGAGGTGTGAGCACAGAAGATGGATTTGCAGGGAAGGTGGGAGCAGCCTGGGAGCTGCCTGGGGCTGGACCCTCAGCCAGGGCAGCACTGGCTGGGATCCATCCTGGATTTTAAAATAACACAGAGGCTCCCCCACTTCTTAGGGGGGACTACTTCACAGAGCTCACCCACAGGAAATGTATCCTGGTGGTCACCTTGAATTTTCCCTCATCCCTGTGCTCCCAGAGTGCTGTGGATAAAGCAGATGTTCAATTTCCACCCCCTCACTGGGCTGAAGCACCCTTTGGGAAGCAGATGAACATGGCTGTAACAAGCTGCTTTAAAATATCATGGGTGAAGGAGAAGGGCAAGGAATTAAACTTCAGGAACAGTGAACCAAGGGTGCTTGGATCTGGTAAAGAGCCAGGAAATTCACATTTTAGGACCAGTCATCTTGCTGATCACAGGCCCTCTCTTCTCCACACTGAACTGCCCCTACTTAGAATGTTCTGCCTTTTATGATGGAGTTCTTCTTCCCTCTACTTTTCAGTCTTCCCAGAGTCATGTCTGTAAGTAGGTAGACAGCTGAGAGTGGATAGATTGCTTTTTTTAAAATGCTTCAGAGATTTATTTGCTACCAAATGCGTCTACTGACACTTAACAGATTGGGGTTATTATTGTTGTTATTCTGATTTGCTGCTGTTGCTTCTTAGCATGGTGCCAGCTGGATTATCCTGCTTTTAAAATGTCATTTCAGCTGTCTGCAAAGCCAGTGCAGATAATCCAAGGGGAATGACAAATCTGAAAACTTCTTAAGAACCTCACCAAACCTCAGTTCATCTGACAGGGAGGGGCAGCCCAAAACGTAGATGGAAGTGAATCAGAGTCACAGAATCACTAATTTTGGAAAAGCTCTCCAGGATCCTCATCCACCATCACATTCCCCATTAAACCACGTCCCTGAGTGCCACTGCCACATGTTTTTTAGGAATGGGGACCCCACCACTGCCCTGGGCAGCCTGGGCCAGGCCTTCCCAACCCTTGCAGTGAAGGAATTTTCCCCACCATCCAACCTAAACCTCCTGAGGCACAACCTGAGGCCATTTCCTCTCATCCTTGTTACCTGGAACAAGAGCCTGACCCTGACCTGAGGCTGGAGCAACAAGTGGTGCTCGCCAAGGAAAGCTCAGGTGGATCCCAGGTGGATCCCAGCCACTCCAGCACTGCCTGGCCGTGTGTCTCTGGCAGTTCTGCAGCCTCTGTCCCTCCTGTCTCTGTTCCCAAAGCTGCCACCTGTGGCCACCTGGCTTTACAGACAGCTCCAAAGGTGCCTGTGCCTGACTCCAGCAGGTCTCAGGAGCACTGAGGTACCTCAGGGTCAGTGCAGGGCTGAATTCACCATGAATTCAGAGGAAATTCTGTGGCTGGAGCTGTGCACTCCTTCATTTGTCATCTGCCCCGAGTGTTTCTTCTCTCTGGGCTTCAGATCTAGCAGGACTCGAGGCTTTATTTTCCTTCAGACCTTGCATTTTTTTTCCTCCAAGTGACCTTGTGCTGCAGCTGTGGAGGAGTTCCAGGCACAGAGACATAGCCCATCCATGGAGAGCACAGGAGGCTTTCTGCTTCCAAGAGAAAGCCTTGCCATTCCATTTCTTCAGCCATCATCCTTTCCATGATGCACACTCCCTCTCTTCCACCCAGATGTCTCAGAGGCTCCCAAAGATGGAGCTCTTGACTTTTCCCAAGAAATCATGGTAGGCTCTTGGAAATTGGGACTGCAGAGTAAAAAGGAATTTTTTTTCTTTTTTTTTTTTTTTCCATGGAAAGTTGTCGTTTTGCCGCTGGTTTCCTAAAGGAGAAATGGAAGAAAAAGGTGCTTATTTCTAGAGCTGTCAGGGTGGACAGGAGATCAAGAGCTTCAACCAGCTCTGCTGCAGAGGAAAGATGGATTGGAGCAGAAGGGATGGTTTCCCTCAGCTCTAGAGAGTTCTGTGTCCAAATGCAGAAGAATCTGACAGAGGTTTCTTGCTTCTTCCTTTGAGAATCACAGACTTTCCTGGCTCTCACCTTGGGAAGCCTTTCCCCCATATCCTCTGGAAACAAGTTCCATGCAGTCATTTTACGTGTCTGCCTCCACCCACGTGGCCCTGCAAGTCCCAAATAAGCTTTGGAGCATTGGCTGCACAGGCTGGTGCAGGAATAGAGATCCCAGAGGGGATTATGGCCCTGGTGGTTCCTTGGAAAGGGAAGAGAAGGACTCTGCCCCATGAAAGGGAGTCTTAGTTAGACACCAGGGACCTGGGGTCACAAAGGAACTCCCAAACACCCCCAGTGTCAACTCTGGCCCTCACAGACCCTGGGGTTCCCACACCCAGAGGAGGAGAATCAGCTCCCTTACTCTGAGTGAGGATACTCAGTCCTTCCCCAGCACCTCTGCAACACCCAGCTCACATTTCCACTTGTTAATCCTGTCCCACGACAGTTACACGAGACCTTTGTGCTCTCACAAGAGTTTTGCAGTCCTTATTTCCAGGCAGGAGTTCCTGGATCCAGCCAGGGGTCCTGGATCCAGCCAGGGGTCCTGGATCCATTTGGGTTTGATGCTCTGATCTGCAGAAACCAGTTGTGTCTCAAGGGATAACTTTGTGGATTATCTCTGCAGGTACAGTGAAGTTTGCTTTAATAATCATGACAATAATCATGGAAACATTAACAAATACTGCCTGTTGTAGACAATGCAATAGACAGGAATTCTGTTTCTCCAGAAAATAGAAATCCCAGAAATTCCTACACCTCTCAGGGTTCTTCACAGACCACGTGAAGTGAGTGTGAAGAGAGCTGGATCAGATAAATAATCTTGACTCTTGACCTGTCTGTGGCTGTTGGAGTTCTGGGTCACGAGTGAAGATTATTTATTTAACCCAACTCTCTTCACATTCACTTCATTTGATCCTGGAGCTGAGCAGGTGTTAGTCTCTCTCTGAGGCCAGAAGGTTCCTGAGTCACACCTCACCTTTGGGAAGGTCAGACACCTGAGTGCTGTTATCTGTCACCCTCCTGAGTGTCCTTCCTTTGCAGCGAGCTCACAGCGAGTGTCTGGGAGAGAAAACCTTGTCCTCCAGCCTCTCCTGCAGGCACTAGCAATGCTGGGGCACAGCCTGCTGGGTCTGGGCACTGCTCTTGGCCCAGAGCATGACAAACCCCCCGTTTCTTTCATTCCAGGGGAAGCTGGATGCCCTCTGGGTCCTGCTGAGGAAGGGCTACGACCGCGTGTCCGTGATGCGTCCCCAGCCAGGAGACAAGGTACAGCACCTGCCAAGCCTTCCAGCAAAACCCTCTGCCTGCCTTCACTCAGAAGCAAACTCTCAGTCACCTCTGTCACCTCTGTGGGGTTTGGCTGCTGTGGTTTTCAGCCTGAGCTGTGCAGGGACCCCTGGAAGAGCCCAGCTCAGTCTGCTCTTGGAGCACAGAGCTGTTCCCCAGCAGTTACAGGAGAAATTCCCAGGAACAGTGAGGGATGTTCCTGCATGTTTTGGCAGGATCCAAGGGAAGGGCTGGAGCTGTGTCAGGGGAGGGTCAGGTTGGCCATCAGGATATTTGGGATTCTGGGATTTTCCTTCGTTAGATCGCCCAACTTCATCCCGGTGCTGCAGGGGACCAGAGCACCCATCACCCCCAGCCTCGGTGCTCCCGGAGTGCTGGGCTCTGCGTCGTGTCCCTGGCAGGCCCCAGAGCAGCTCCAGACTGCTCAGCTCTATTCCAGGCTGGATTTCTGAGTAAACACCTCGAGTTTTCCAGCCACAAACCAGCAGGTGCCCAGTGCCAGCCCTGGGAATGAGAGAACCAGGGGTTGGCAGAGCACCCCACAGGAACAGCAGCCCCAGGGGTTGGCAGAGCACCCCAGAGGAACCAGCAGCCCCAGAGGGAGCCCCCAGATCATGGTGGAACCTTCTCAGGCTGGAGAAATGCTCAAAGCCTTGCAGGCAGCACGTGTGGGCAGTAAAGAGGAGCTTGGGGTTTGCAGCAGGAGCCTCTGAGCACAGGATACCCCTGAGAGCTGCAAGGAGGAGCTCTTTGGACAGCAGTCTGCAGCTCCTTCTTTCCCCTCTCTTTCCTGAGGCAGGGAAGCAGATTTCAGACTCAGTGCTGTCGAATGGGCTCCTTAATTCACCCACTGATGGAGATAAAATAGTGAAGCCAGATGAAAAATAACTGAAAGGCATCTCTGTTTGCTCTGGAGCCTGGAACAGAGCTGGACTGAGTCCCAGGGTTACATCATTCCCATATATAAGCACTCCCTTTTTGTAATCAGTGATTTTATCCCCTCCAGCACATGAGCTGGGCTGCTCAGGAGATTCCTTGCACAGAATGAGGTTGGATATTAGGAGAAAGGTTGGATATTAGGAGAAAGGTTGGATAGGTTGGATATTAGGAAGAAGGTTGGATATTAGGAAAAAGGTTGGATAGTTGGATATTAGGAAGAAGTTTTTACAGAAAGGGTGATAAAGTCCTGGAGTGGTCTGCCCGGGGAGGTGGCGGAGTCACCATCCCTGGATGTGTTTAAAAACAGACTGGATGTGGCCATGGTCTAGCTGAGGTGCTGGGGCTGAACTGGATGATCCTGAAGGTCTCTTCCAACCGTGTGATTCTGTGAATTCTGTGAATTCTGTGAAACCCTGGCCTGGTGTGCAGGAGGCTTTGAGCAGCTCCTCTCGCAGCCCAGAGCAAAAGGAGCACCCAGGGATGCTCAGGACCTGCTTTGAAGGGCACCCAGAGAGGCTGAGATGCACAAAAAGATGGTGAAATTGTGGTTTTTTTGGAGTCAGACCTGGACATGGGGGGGTCTGAGGTTACCAACAGACACAGATGGTTCCAATGAGGCAAGGAAGTGAGGTCACATGGGATTCCTGTGGTCTTCTCACATTTTCAAGAGACTAGGTTTGCATTCTTGTCAGCATTAATGAGGCTATTTTTATATCAGAAACATCATCAGAAAGAGGTGATGTAAATACACATGGATTTTTCAGAGAACTTTATCACTTTTATAATGGAACACAGGAACCCTTATTTGTGCAAACTGCTCACAGGACCCAAACAATTCGTGTTTCTCTGAAGTGCCAGTTGCACTTCCTTGATAAAGTTGCTCTGTCAGGAATTTATGAGGTTATCAAAATGTGTTTCAAGCTCAGACTTGGCCAGGAACTCTTCAATCAGGGAGCAAACTGTGGTTTAATTTGTCATTGCATTGCATAAATTGCATTTTCATTTTGTGCTTGAATAGGTGGATATAGATATAGAAGGGTGTAAAGGAAGGAAAGGTATAACAAATTATGTGTAGAGATGTGTCCTACCCAAATTAATGAAGATTCAGGGAAAAGAGCTTTTTATATATATTTTTTTTAAGTTTCCTGGTGGAATCACAGCACTGTAAAATTTCCTTCTCAGTCCTTTCTTGTTTCTTTGAATAACCTTTAGTGTGCTTCAATAACGGGGTGTTTCAGGGAGGGATTAGCCCTGGCTGCTGCACCACCTGAGGAATTCGGATGTCTCTTTATTTCTGGCCAATTCAAACCCTTAGAAAATCAAATCTCCTCTCTGCTGGGGAATGCTGTGCACTTGCAAAGACCAGTCTGGGAAATATCTCCCTGCCTCTCACTTCTCACACACACAGAGGCAGTGAAGGCTGAAAAGGCTGGGACAGTGCTGCCACCCAGCCCGGGGCTGTGCTGGTGCCACCTGTGCTCCAGGTGCCAGCTAAAGCCAAGCCCACCCTGCCAGGAGCTGCACAGGTGGCATTAAAGCAGGAATTCAGCCTGCTCCAAGGCAAGGGGGAGCAGAAAATGTGGGGAGAGCCACTGGGACACTGTGGTGGTACTAATTCATCTGAGCTCCAAAGGGGGATCTGGGAGAGCAGCTGGAATATTCTGTTAATGTGCTTCAAATCCTCCCCTAACCACAAGGAACAGCTTTTCTTGCTGCTTCATTTTCCCATGCACAGCATCCAAAGAGGAAATTAGGAGGAAATTCTTCTCTGTGAGGGTGGGGAGGCCCTGGGATGGAATTCCCAGAGAAGCTGGGGCTGCCCCTGGATCCCTGGGAGTGTCCCAGGGCCAGGCTGGACAGGGCTTGGAGCAGCCTGGGACACTGGGAGGTGTCCCTGCCACGGCAGGGGTGGCACTGGGTGGCATTTAAGCTTTTTGTAACTCATCCCATGGCTCTGTGAAGAGAGTTCTCTGGAACATGAAATGTGTTTTATTACTGAGTGGCCACAGTGAAGGGTGATGTGGGGATGGCCAGGTAGTGCTGATTGATGAGGAACATCACAGAGCACACCAGCAAAATTTCCCTGTCATGCTGGGACATCCCCTGGCTCCTGCCTCGTTTGCAATTAGGAGCCTGTTTGAGAGAAATTGGGATATCAGGGAATTGTGTGACTTCAGTGTAGTGAGTGGAAACCTCCAGGAACAAAGAGCAGAAAGCAGGAGCTGGGATTTCAAATCCCCCTGGATTGAACACCAGGCACGGTCCCTTTTCAGACCTGAGAGCAAAACCAGCTTTGCAGCCCGCAGGTCACCCTAAGGTGTCCCTGCAGAGGCACCCAGCAGTAACAAGGAGCTGCTGTTTTACCCATCCTTCCATCCCAGCTCACAGACTTCTCCTGACAGGCAGCAGAGCCCGAGAACAAGCCCCAGCCTTCCCACACTTTCTGCTGCAGTGTGGTTTTCCATTAACAGCCATGGAAAAGTTAACCTAAACATTAGCTCTTTTTCCTGGAACTAACAGCTGCAAAGCCAAACCCTGGGATCTGCTCCTGCAGAGCGCTGGGGGGGCCCAGCAGAGCCCTGGAGGCAGCTCCCCAAGGCTCCTGATCCAGGGCAGGATTTATCCCAGACAGAATTTAATATGCCTTTAATATCGACGTCAGAAGCCAAGGCAAACCCAGCACCAGGGACTGTGGGGATGGGAATTATTCCTCACCAAACACTGTGGGAATTATTCCTCACCATAGTTGTAGGAATTATTCCCCACCTAATGCTGTGGGAATTATTCCTCACCAAAAGCTGTGAGAGGTTCCAGCCTGGCTGAGGTTTTTTTGGGATCCAGCCCCAGGTGAGAGGTTCCAGCCTGGCTGAGATTTTGGGATCCAGCCCCAGGTGGGAGTCCCAGCCTGGCTGAGGGGATTTTTGGGATCCAGCCCCAGGTGGAAGGTTCCAGAGGTGTGTCTCTGATGTGTCACTCAGCATTCCCTAAGCCCTTTCCAGAAAGGCAGCGGGAAGAGCCCCTAGATGTTCCTGGAAGTGACACCCACCCCGCAGCAGGAGTGAGCCAAAAGCAGCTCCTGCAAAAGCCATCAGGGCTGCTGCTGCCAGCCACATGGCCACTGGTCCCTGGGAGAGCCAGCCCTGCTCCTGGGCTCTGGCACGAGCAGGGGCTGGGCTGGAGCCCGTTCCCACGCCCAGGCTGGCAGGGCAGCAGCCCGTGCCTCTCGTTTGGAGCAGTTTGCTCCGGTTCTTTCCTGTCCTGCAGCTCCCCAGCTGGGCCAGCCCTCCGTGGTGAGCTCAGAGATGTCCAGCCCCAGCAGCTGGCAGAGCAGGGCTGGTTCTGAGGTGTTGGCAGGGGTGATTTTGGGGTGTTGGCAGGGTTCTGGTGGGTCTGGAGAGCCAGGCACAGATGGGAGTGATGAGCAAGCTCATCCTCCTGGATGTTTTGCCACCGTCTTCCACATCCACCCCACGTGAATTTGGATGCCTAAACGAGGTGATAAACCTCGGTGGAGAGCCAGGAGGGGCTGGCACCTGGTGGCCATGAGGACACTCATGGACTCAGCCATGGTAAGGTCCCTGACTGGACACATCCTGCACTCCTCTGCCTGTAGAACCTCAGATTTTGGTGAGAGACCAAACTCAGACCCTCCTGTTGGGGTCATCTTGAACTGGGTGCAGCTCAAGGCGCTGTGAAATCTTTGATTTTGTTTTCCCCAAAGCTTTCCTGTCCCAGCCAGGCTGAGCTCAGCTGGGGCTGCTCCACAGCCTGGCTGGGCCAGGAGCCCTTTTCCCTCTGCTGGACGGGCTCAGGCAGATGTTCCTCCACATCCACAGCTGGCAGAGCTCCGGGGAGGAGCTGTCTGGACATCTCTGTGTCCCTTCCACACCAGCTCCTCCCATCCCTGCCAAATCCTTCCCTCCTTCCTTGTCCAGGGTCCTCCCTGCAGAGCGTTTGTGCCCAGCCTGGGGACAGCAGGGAGGAGCTGCAGAGCTGGGCAGGGGATTAAAAATGTTAAAAAACCCCACAAATCTGCTCCAACCCCTAGGGGCTCCATGCTCCATTTGGCTTTTTTTCACCAGGAAAAACATTTACTTTGGGAGAGGAAAGAGTAAAACAGAAAATAAGCTCATGCCCAGCAGTCCAAAAATAAAGAATGGATTCAGAGATCCTCTGGTGCCTTTTGGGATGATTTCATATCTGAAGGAATGAATCCATAATACAGTAATGCTGATTCTGACATTTGAGTATTTACAGTGGGATCTTTTGCAGGTGGAACTTGTGAGAAAAAAAGAGAAAATAATAGCTCAGAGGGCAAAGGTTTTGTTTAAAACTGTACAACAAACTGTAGCTTAGCACCAAAGAGCAAGAAAAGCAATTTATTGGCTTCTCACGAGCACTGGGATATCGAGACATCCTGATGAGGAATGGATGCATTTCAGGAAAAATTCAGAGCAGGAAAATGTCTCAGTTAAACAAACCGTCCCCTTAGCCTGGGAAATGGTTGGGATGGGTGGGATGGGAAGGTCTGTGAGGTCCCAGCCATGCCATGGAGGTGAGAATGCCTCTCCCAGTAACTCCTCTCCTCCTCCTGCTCTGTTCCAGGGCCGCTGCATCAACTTCACGCGGGTGAAGAACACGGAGACCNCCGCCCGGCTGGGGGACCCCAGCCCCTGCCCTGGGTGACAGCAGCACCAGCCACCCTGCAGGCGTCCCCCCCTTTCCTCTTCTCCAACCTTCTCCCCTCTCTTCCCCCGCTCGAGCATCAGTGCCACAAACTCTGGAAGCCAGACCAGCCAAGGAGAGCTCCAGCTCCTCCCCAGCACGGCTGTGCCACCTCTCGGTGCCCTGTGCCACCACGGGGACCCTCTGGAGGAAGGGCACGGGTGACTCAGCGAGCTCTGTGCCAGGGAAACCCCCGGGCAAGGCTGCACAGGACTGTCAGCAGTGCAGAGCCCCAGGCAGACACCTGGCACACCTGGCACACCTGGCACACCTGGCACGCCTGGCACACCTGGCACACCTGGCACGCCTGGCACACCTGCAGGGGGGCCAGGGACAGCCCTCACTGCCTGGGGCAGTGGCAGCAGCAGCCCTGCAGGCACAGAACCCCTCAGCTGGCAGAGCTGGTGCCAGGCACCCTCCCCAGCCAGCAGGAGCCACAGGAGGGGAGGTGGTGTCACCTCCGGGGGTGTGGGAGGACAAGGGGGGTGGAGTGGAGGCTGTTGGTTTGGGGAAGTGCAGGTGGATGGAATCAGAGTCCACAGGAAATCAGATTGCACAAGTGAACCCCATCCCTGAGCACGGGGAGCAGTGGGGACAGGCCAGCCCTGAGTGTCCCCAGTAGGACACAGCAACCTGGCCCCACGACCTCTGAGGAGCTGGGGAGCTGTGCTCAGCAGCAGAGTCTCTGCAGTGGCTTTGGGCACTTCTGGCCATCCAGTCCCTCCCCCCACGGTGCTGCAGGGTAAGGAAGTGCTGGTTTCCACTTCGAAGGGAAAGGCTCTGAGTGTGAACCAGAGCTTTGGTGTCTGGCATTCCCCAAATCCAGTCTGCTCGGGCTCCTTGTTGCTGTCAGTTTGAAAAGGTTGCCACTGATGCCTCCCTGTTTTTCTGTAAATTGAAT
>VXBC01012132.1:84028-98299 GCA_013399945.1 Ploceus nigricollis
GGTTTGGTTTGGTTTGGTTTGGTTTGGTCAGGTTGGGTTTGGTTTGGTTTGGTTGGGTTTGGTTTGGTTTGGTTTGTTCTGATTTGGTGTGATTTGGTTTGGTTTGGTTGGGTTTGGTTTGGTCAGGTTTGTTTTGGTCAGGTTTGCTTTGCTTTGGTGTGATTTGATGTGATTTGTTTCCACGATGGAAAGTGTGAAAACTGGGAGAGTGTAACACAGGATCCATGTCCCCAACAGATCCTCAGCATCTCAGAAATGTTTGGGAAGGAAATTGATTTTCCACAAGACAGCATTGAGCATTTTATTTTTTAGGTGTCTGTTAGCCAATAAGTTGGTTAATTGGTTAATTAACCAATAAGTTGGTTAATTGGTTAATTAACCAATAAACCTACTGCTGGGGGGAAATGTAAAAGCTGTTTTTGCAGATGTTCATAGAAATTCTCCTTCTCCCCTAACTAATGAAAAAAACCCCAAACCCTGCAGATTAAAGGGGCAAAATAAAGCCTAGATCAGGCTAGAAAAAAATCAGAATTTTCAAATGCTCCCTTTGTAATCATCTAGTTTAAGAATAAAAAACAAGCTCCACATTTTTTGTTGTACATATTGTTGCTGCATGCTTACCATATGTTAGATGGAAGCATTTCCTATCCCTTGTGGATAAAAGAACATTTTTCAAGTTGTAGTAAATTATTATAAAGCCAATGACATTTCATGGCATGGTATCGTATCAAGCTGTGCTTGTTGTATTTTTTTTCTTTATGGTTGTATTGCTTTGTTTTTTATAAATGTACAAATATTTCCTGTAGTGACGAGCACCTGTTTTACATGGCATTAACTGGGGCACTGCAGCTCCAGGCTCCACAGCCCATCCAAAGGGTTTTTGCATGTGGATCTGGGTGGGATCTGGCTGAAAAAAACCCACAACCCTGCAGAGGATGGGCTTGGTGACCCTTCCTGATGTTCCCACAAAAATCAGAGCACGTCTGGGGCTGAGTTTTGTACCTGGTTTGAATTTAGGAAGGAATTCTCCCATGTCAGAGAAGGGGCTGGGATGGAATTCCCAGAGCAGCTGGGGCTGCCCCTGGACCCCTGGCAATGTCCCCAAGGCCAGGTTGGAGCAGCCTGGGACAGAGAAAAGTGTCCCTGCCATGGCAGGGATGGCACTGGGTGGGATTTAAGGTCCCTCCCAACCCAACCCAACCCATTCTGGGGCTCTGTGATTTAGGACCAACCTAAATCTGGCTGCAGAGACGGCTCCCAAAAGTGCCCACGTGCCTTTAAAAGCCACACTCCCTTTGTGCTGGACCCTAAAGATGAATTTAGGGACTTCATGGAAGGCTGGGAGTGAACCCTTGGTCCTGGATTCCAGGCAGCTCCCACAGACAATTAATGCCATGTAAACGAGGTCGAACGAGCTGGAGCACCTCTGCGGTGCCCTCTGTACTCTGTCTCTGGACCTTGCCCAGCACAGCCCAGCCAGCCCTGGGTTAAAATTCACCCCAAAAGAGCTGGGAAATGCCTCGTTTCCCCTTCATTCCCAGCTCTGCCAGGGCCTGGCAGCCTCCAAGGGCTGAGCCTCTGACAAAGGGTCAGGTTCTGCTTTATTTGATTTGATTTGATTTTCCTTGCCCAGAGTTACCAAGTGCTCACCCACGTGAGCTCTGTGGCCACCTGGGTCCTCTCTCTGCTCCCTGGCACCTTCTGTCACTGCTGGTTTTGGGGAGGGGCAGGGCTGGCTCGGAGGGCTCTGGCAGGTTTTGGGGTGCCACTTGGGAAGGTTGCCTGGTTTGTGGTGTAGGGGAGCCAAGTGAGGCTGCTTTGGTGTTGGATTTGTGTTGTCAGCTCAGCCAGTGCTGTGCAGTGATGTTTCACCCCCTCTGTGTGCTGCATGTGTCCTTTGTTAAATCCAGTCATTACTCTTGATTGCTGGCCTTGATATTATTATTAAAGATCTACACAAATCTCTCATGGGCTCTGAGCCTTTCCTTGCTGGGGTGAAGCAAATCCTGGGCACAAACTTGGTTTTCACAAATTTTCACCAACTGGTTTTTCATTCTGCTGGGGAACTCAAACTTGGTGGTTTTCCTCCCGAAGCCCAAGGCACTCCTGACACAAAAGTTGGGTGTTTTGGATGTGACAAAGCCTGAAGTGTCCATTCCTCCCAGAATGGATTTCACACAAACTGGTTCAGGCACCTTTAACAGGGCACAGCCACCACCAGGAGTAACCAAGCTTCTGGCAGGGAAAGAAATTGCTTTTTTCTCCCTAAATTTGGCAGAGAAAGCCCCAAATCTGAGTCAGAGATAAGAGTTTGTGGGGGCTGATGTAAATGCCAGGGAGACCCAGACAGAGCAATGCATCTTTTCATTTCAGAAACAGCTATAAAACAACTTGAAAAAAAAAAAACATGAGCTGTAAAATAAATCATCCTGGATGCAGACAGTGGCTGAAAGTCTGCAGCACAGTGCCAGAACTTTTTAGATTTTTTTTTTTAATAGTTAAGTGTTTCGGAGGGTCCTTCCTGGTAATGTGGGAAGGAAAAATATCTTGGAAAGGTGCAGAGCACGAGGGGAAATGTTTTCCCATGCCACAAGGTCAGTGCAGCTGTCCCCCACAGTGAGGAGGACGTGTCCCCTCCAGCCAGGGGACATCCACCCGTACTGGCTGCACCCAGAGCTGCAGCCTGAGCAGGAATTCTGCATTTCTCCACAGACATTAAATCCTGGGGCCTTTTTCAGAGCTGGAGGGATTAACAGGGCTGGAGAAACCATAGCGTGCAAAAATACCACAGGGAGTGGAAAACTGAGCTGGGCCATGAGGTCACTCCTGCTCACAAGGAAAGCTGGGGATTTCTAAACTCCACTTCCCTTCCCCGTGTCAAACCCTCCCTGGCACCTCCTCTGGGGGTCAGAGGCCTCCAGAAGATGCTTTGTGCTGCTCCCCTGCTGCCCCCGTGCTCAGGGTGGGCTCACCAGGGCTTTTGGGAGATTTTCCCCAGGTTTTTCTTACTCAATGGAAAGTCTCTGGAAAAGGAAAATCCTTGGGAATGTCTGCATTCCTTCAGCCTGTGAAATGTGAAATGTGAAATGTGAGCAGCAGCATTCCCATGGAATATCCCAGCTTGGAATGGAATATCCCAGCTTGCCATGGCTGTGACCTGGGGGGACAAACCTAGAGCTGTTTGAAGGAAAAGCTGGGAAAAGTCGTCTGGGAAAAATGAGAATTTTGGACTCTGCAGTGCCTGGGGTCAGACAGAATGAACATTTCTGTCCCTTGCAGAGGCTGGGGTTGATTCCCAGCTTTTATTTCAGGCGTGGGCACTTGTGAGCCCCCCTAAATCCCTTAAATAAAAGGATCCAAGGATGAAACAGCTGGGAATGCCCTCCCCTCCCTGCTCCTGCAGCCACAGCAGCAGCAGATGTGGAAAACCAGCCCTGGAATGAAGGGGGGCATTTTTAGCAGTCTGGGCTGCAGGGCAGCATCCCATGGGCTGCCAGAGCTGATCCCACAGGACACACCTCGGGAGCTCCTGCTCTGGGCTCAGCTTGGCAGGTACTCATGTTTTTGGGGGCAGGATGAGTGTCTGGGGTGTGTGATGCTGGCAGTGACCCCAGGCTGTGCCACAGCCCTGCCATGGACACTGCAGAGATTTCCAGCTGGAATAACTGCAGGAGCATCAGACAGTTCCCTGTTTGTTTTTTTAAGCAGGCAGGCTCAGAAGGTCAAATTCTGAAGTCATCCTCACTTGTCTGCCTCTGCCTGTCCCTGTCTGGGGAGGGGTCAGGGTGCCTTGGTCTAGGCTGCTCCCCCAGCCTGACCTAATCCAGCAAAAATAACTCCCTTGCAGAATAAAATAAGTCTGGTTTTTCATTCATGAAGGATGTGGAGGCAAAGAAGCTGTCAAGGGTGAAAGAGGGAGCTGCTGTCAGAGCTGTGATGTGTCCTGAGGGCTCTGAGCTCCTCCTGTGACAGCAGCTCCTCCCCCAGACAGGGCACAAACCCTTGCTTGCTCCTTTGCAGCTGTAGGAGAATCTTGTCTGCTGCTTTTTTGGAGGCTGAGGAAATTTGCATCGACCCAGATAAGGCAGAGAAATGCAGTTTTAATTCCTGGCTGTGGCAGTGGGTGAGCTGAGGGTACATGTGACACCCTCAGCCTTCAGAGGCACAAAAAACCCAAAAAAAGTGTTCAGCAATTCTTGTCCCTGGTCCCTCTGGCTTCACACATGGTTCTGTTGCTTCTCCCTCTGGGCTGGCACAACTGAATAATTCTGGGGCCTTTTTGACCAAGAAACCCAGGATTAATTCCTGTAAGCAGATCCCTGGTCCTTTAAACACCCAAACGTGCTCTAGAGCAGCCAGGGGAAGGTTCAGGGCTTGCTGCAGATCTGGAGTAGCTCTGTGTGAGTGTGAGCCCAGATTCCCTCCTGGCCATGGAGCTGCAGCACCACCCCAGCTTCCTGAAGCCCCAGAGGGCTCCTGGTCCCACCTGTGCCCTTTCCCAGCCCAATTCCCCACTTTGGCTGCTTTGCCCATCTCCAGGGGGGTCTGTCCCTCTATGGGGACCCTGTGGGCACAGGGATCCTGTGGACATGGGGATCACCGAGCTCCAGAGAGGAGCTGCTGGGGCAGCTCAGGGGATTCCAGCTCAGGGAGATGGGGGAGGCTGCCTCAGGCAGGAATTCCCCCCAGAGCTGCCCCAGAATGGAGAGGAGAGGGGCAGGAGCAGGGGCAGGAGGGGCTGGGCCAGTCCTGGGGCACGCTCGGGGCTTTGGTTTTGTGCAGAAGCATCAAAGCTTCTCCCAGCACGGCTCTGCCAGTCTGGTTAACGCTGCTGCAGCCGGGAACATCTCTGCTCTGCACGAATGTTTTAAATGCACTTCCAGCAGATTCATGCAGGGCTCCCCAGGGTGGGCACCAAACCTCTGCTCCTCCTTGGGTTTCCTGATCTAATCCCGTGCAAGGTTTCCCCGTTCCCAGGAGCTTGCTGTGGAGATCTCAGCGGGTTTTTGGGCTGGATTGGGGTGTTTGTGACCCTCTTTATTTACTAACTGTTCCTGTCCCATATCTGAGGTGTTGAAGGCAGTGCAGGACTGTCCAGCCAGGCTCTGGTGACAAAGCCACCACAGGACTGAAGGCCCTGAACTCTGTGTGAAGGAGACACCAGGGGGGAACTCTGAGTCCAAACCCTCGGAATGGAGCAGGGCAAGAAGGGGGAGCAGGGAGGGGAACCTGGCTTTGTCCCCTGGCAGGGGAGGGAAGGAACCACCCAAGCAGAGCCAAAGTGACATTTCTGGAGCAAAACCCTCCCCTTCGGGCAATGGCTCTAAAAACCAAGATCACCTCTTAGTGACTTTTATTGTTTAAAACCCACAGACAAGATGAGAACTCCAGTGCAAACACAAGCAGCGAGCAGAGTGACCTCTGGGGGTGTCACCTCCCCAGGGGTGTCACCTCCCCATTTGTGTCACCTCCTCGGGNTGGTATCTCCCTAGGGGTGGTGTCACCCCTGGGATGGTGTCACCCTTAGTATAGTGCCACCCTTGGGGTACTGCCACCCTTGGGGTGGCATCATCTCAGTGCCAATGTCACCCTTGGGATGGTGTCACCCTGGGGCTGGTGTCACCCTGGGGATGGTGTCACCCCCTGGCCGGTGTCAACCCCGGGCCGGTGTCACCCCCGAGCCGGTGCCACCCGGGCAGGGGCTGCCCCGCTCACCCCTGGCTCCTGCTCTCTCCTGGAGCCCCTCGGGCGCTGCAGCAGCTCCGGGGCAGGGCCGGGCTCAGTCTCTGGAGGCAGCGATGCGATCCACCTGCAAAAGGGACAGGCAGCCATAAACACAGCAGCGGCTGCCTGCGGCCGGGGAAATAAAGCTGGATTTGGTGCTGCTCCCCTGGGGAGGCCAAGGGCCGGGGGAAATGAACCCACGAGGAACGGGGTGGAATTCCAGGGCTGGAATTCCAGGTTTTATCACCCTGAGGAAATGAACCCATGAGACAAGGGGTGGAATTCCAGGGTTTTATCACCCAGGGATTCCCTGACAAAGGCACCCAGGTGTGTTTTAGCCCTGAGCCCCCAGCACTGCTCCGACCTGAGCCTCGTGGTGCCAGCCCAGCCCCACCCACACAGGGCTCCTGCAGGAGCTCCCAGCAGTTGAATGTGGAATGTGGAATGTGGGTGACACTCACTGAGCAGGGGCCAGGGATGGGCTGTGCTGGCTGCAGCTGTCTCGGTGATAATTAAATAATAATTCAGTAAGAGTTAAGGTACAGAAACAGTTCTGCCTTAGGGGGATCTCACAGGCTTTCTTGTAGAGTGGAAAAAAATCCCATTTTTTTTAAGGCAGGTGAAATATGAGAAATGAAACGCTGAATCTCTGACCTAGAACAGCCTTGCTGGGCAGGAGAGGGGTGAGTTAAACCCTGAGGTTTTCTGCTTTGTGCACCCAGCCCTTAACTTCCCCAGGGGTTACCTCTGCTCTTAATGGATTTAACTAAAGACCAGTGATTCCGTTTGGTTAATGTAGGGCACTTGATTTTATTCAAAGGGTGAGATACAAAAAAAGTAAGCAAAGAGACAAAACCCAAATTATAACGGCTACAGACAAAAGTAAGACATCTCCTGCATACAGCACATGACAAACACGGTACAGCCTGGTCCCCGCAACCCAAGCCAGCTGGATATGTACAGCACAGAGAATCTACAAGGGAGGAAATAAATGTGGGTTTGCCACTCAAATGTCTATTTACAGAAACCAAATTGAAGGCAAATAAGTTTTCTTTCTTTTTTTTTTTTTCTTTTTTCCCCCCAACCCAAATACTTCTGTTTCTTCTTCTTCCTGTTCTGGTGAAGAGGAGGGACTCCAAGCTTCAAGGCAAGTTTGGTACATTCAGGTAGGATCTAAAATTAGCCACAGCTAAACCCTGATGTGCTACTTAAGCTACTTAATTTCAGTCCCTCCCTCCATCCAGCACGGCCACCAGGCACCTGCTTGTGGCATCAAGGACTCCTGGGGACAGCCAGGGAGGGGACAGGCCCAATTCTGCACTGGTGTGGGCTTGATTTGTGCCTTCAGAGGCTTCACTCTGCAGCTCAGCCAGACCTCAGTGGCTGGGCTGGGCTTAAGGCTCAGACTGAGGGTTCTGTTCATCCCACGTGGCTGGGAAAGGCTCTGGGTCATGTTTTGGCTCTCAGCACAGGGGGCTGAGCCTGGCCCAACACGGGGTGTCCAGGCAGCTTTTTGGGCAGCAGGGTGTCCCCACCTGCCCCAGGAGATGCCCTGCCCAGGGACAGCCCCCAGGCACTGATGGGCTCTGTACAGAGTGCTGACTGTGACAGACCTGGGAAAAAACTGCCCACAGCAGAGCCAGGGGGAAAAAAATCCTTTCTGGCTGCAGCAAATTCCATGTGCAGCTTAATTTGCAAGTGTGTGGAATCTGTGTGAGAACTGCTGGGCAGAAACGTGTGCTGAGCTGGGAGCTCTCTGCTCTTTGGGAATTAAAACCCCCCCAAGGCCTCAGGGCTTCCCTGTGAGCCTCTGCAGGTGAGGAACAGAGCTACTCACACCAAAATCAGCTGTGAGCACAGTGGGCAGGAGTAGGAGCTGCTAGTCCAGATGACAAAGGCCTTGATTTGTATTTACTGTGGCTCAATTTTAGACACAGCTACTGAATTTTTCAACACCTCAGTGAGGAAGGAGAGGATTTCACTGGCTCAGTAAGCAAAACATTTGTTTGGGAGAGCAGATGACTGACTGGCTGTTAATAAATACCACAAGACATCCTAAAAGTTTTCTAAGGGAAAGAGAAACATCATCTCTTCATCAAAATGCAACACGGGGACAGAATGAGGTAAGGAAAGCTAGAAAGAGTCCTTTGTACATCCCCACTTCACACTGCATGGCAACAACAACAACAACAAGGAGATGCTAACAGGCTCCCTGCCACGCTCAGCAGGGAAATTCTTCACACAGGCGTGCTCCAGAGCATCCCTGGAGGCTGAGCCTCCAGCACCCACCAGCCTCCCTGCAAGAGCTGCGAGCCCTCCAGCCCTTGGTGTTGGCATGCAGAGTTTGGCCCTCAGGCAGGAGGAGGGGGGCACTGCCTGTCCCCTGAGCCATCAGTGCCTCCAGCTACAGGAACAGGGATTTGTGTGGCACAGCACAAACCCAGAGAGCTCAGCATGACCTCCACGGCCACACTGGACACTCCTAACTCAGCTCTTTGGTCCTCTTTGCACACAGCTTTCACCCAGGTGTAACAGCCTGCACTAACACACTTCTGCTGAGCTTGTTCCCAGGGCTGTGTGCCCCTCTGCTCTGTGCAAGGCAGGCTGGAAGCAATGCTGGCTGCAGGGGGAGAAAAAGGGCCTTAAACAATCCCCTGGTGGGGCTGTTCCACGTGAGATCCTGCTCTGAGAGCAGAAGATGGGGCTCTGCACATCCCTGGGCCAGGGGGACCAGGGGCAGCCCAGCCTGCACCCAGCCCTGCAGGGCTTCCGAAGCAAGCTGGGGGGGGANGGAGCTCCGGGCTGGGAGCGGAGGGAATGCGGGAGGAAGAGGAGGGAGAGCAGGAGGAGGAGGAGGAGGAGGAGGAGCAGCTGTCTCCCACCTGTGAGCATTGCACATGCCTTGTTTTGTCCTTAAGGACAATTCTCCTCCTCCAGTGAAGCAGGGAGGGCTACAGGTGATGTTTAGGCACAGCTGTGACAGGGCAGTGCCTCACACACAGCTTTTGCTGAACTAAAAATGCAGCATTTACTACTTTGCTCTTAAACAGACACTGGCAGCACAGTATGTTCATAAATTAAGAGATGTGACAGGTTAATAAACACATGCACTGGCTTTGAGAAGCTTTTCCAGGCACGCAGCATTTCATTCTCATCAGGAGACTGAGCCTTGAGCTGGCACTGAGCTGAAGTGAAAGAGTCCCTGTGGGTTTATACGCAGCAGAATTGCCACAGAGTCTTTGGGAATACCCTGTGCCAGGGGAACTGGGCTTGGCAGGGCACTGGGCACTCCCCAAGCACTGCATTTGCTAAAGCCATTTTTCAGGGGCAGTGAATCACCAGGAATATTCACCAGCACCATTTTATACCTTTTTACAGTGCCTGTGTAAAGCTAATTCAAACCCCATCAAGATGGGAGGAAATTCACCTTTCCACATTAGGAAATACATAACAACTGCCCTTTGATGACTCTGAAAAAGTCAGGTTTTGAGTCCTGAAGGTATATTTTCTGTGTAATTTTTGATTCTCTTCAGGCTTGTTACAGAAACATTACCAAGGTAATTTCTTTATTACCAAGGTAATTTTCAAAGGTTATTTCTGTCCTGCTTATGGAGTCATTTTATCCCCTTCAGGTGTGTCACAGAGCTGGGTCCCTCAGGTGTGTCACACCCAGGTGTGTCACACCCAGGTGTGTCACACCCAGGTGTGCTCTCAGTGCCCCTCAGTTCCAGGGGAAATCCTCAGCACAGGACAAGTTCCCCTTGTTTTAACAGCCCCAAGCAGCAGCAGCAGCAGCTCAGAGCCAGCCCTGGCACCCCTCTGCCCTCAGCCCTGGGCAGGCAGAGCTCCCAGCCCCTGCCAGGCTGGGTCCCACTGGCCCTGCTGGGGTCCCGTGGCCACCGTGGCCAGGAGATTGTCACTTGCTCTGGATTTGGCATGGATAAAACTCTTCTGGAGCAGCATGACCTCCCTGGCACCTTCAGCAGGTGCCCAGGAGCAGGCAGGCTGTGGCAGCTCAGCTGAATTCCCTGCTGCACTTGAGGCAGGAATTCACCCCAAAGGCTTGCCTGCAGTTTCCTTCACTGGTAAAATCCCTGCCCAAGCGTGACCAGCACCAGCTCTTGTTCCAGTTGTGTGTTCTGCTGTCCTGCTTCATTGCCTGAGAGTACCACAGGGCATTGGGAATTCCTTCAGAGCTTTCCCACCAGGGACTGGAATGAGCCACATCGGGTAAGACACCAGCTCAGAGTAACCCCTTACCTAGAAGACTCAGCAATCTTTAAGGAAAACCATTTAACATCTTTCATGGAAGTCTAATGATCAAAAAAACCCAGAGCTATTGATGTAGCACGTGGAATCAACTGGACAATCACTAATGTAATGGAATTATGGTGATCTTATACACAAACAACGATTTACCAAAATAAGATTTACCTAGGGGGCTTTAAAATCGAGTTATTTTGGTACCAAAAAAAAGTCTTTCATTTAATTCCTCTTTGCCCCTATGAGTCAGATGATCTTTCACTCTACAGTTACGGACTTGGCCAGATTTCTTGGAAAATCAACCTGCAGAGAGGGAGGAGAAAGAACAGGCTTGTGAGTATTGACACACTTTGTTTGCTTGTGTATAACTTTGTAACCTGTGGAATGTCTGTTCTGCCTCCCAACTGAAAACAATCCAACACATCCTCACGTTCATTTAGGCCAATCAGTGCAGGAAAAAGTCCACAACCCTGATTTGTTATGACTCCTGGGTCAGAACTAAGCAGAACTTTAGTCCAGGCTGTTCCAGTGCTCAGGTGGCCACTGCTAGCAGGCAGGGGCCAGTGTCTGTATTAAGATCAAACAGCTAACACCAAACTGCTTGCCAAACACCCTTCTGAGGACTTCACCTTCCCTCCAGCTCCCTAGCAGCCCTCCAGAGCCTGGCTGCTCCTACCACAGCACAGCCACACATCCCAGCTCAGCTGCACCAGCACTGGGCGTCCTCCAGTTCTGCACTGGCCACCACTGGCCACCACCAGCCCTGGGCACTGCAGCAGCTCAAGCAGTGGCACAGAGAAGCCCCCAGCCTTGCAGCAGCACCCAGCAGCACGCAGGGGCAGGGGAGCAGTGCTGTACTCACGTCGTAGCCCCTGAGCACGGCCAGGTGGAAGGCCAGCAGCTGGAGGGGGATCACGCTCAGGATCCCCTGCAGGCAGTCCACGGAGTGGGGAACTTTGATTGTTCTCTTGTTGTTCTTAATGGTCTCAATGTCCTCCTTGTCACAGATCACCACAGGCCGGCCCTGCAACAGAGGGGAAGGCTGAAGGAAAGCACTTCTGGAAGGTTCTTCCCTCGCTTCTGTGCAGAGTGCCAGTGGCAAAATCTATTACTTAATTTAGAGCCAAACAGCTTCACATCCCCTGGGGGGTATTTAAGGGTTAAACAGACCATGCCAGGCTTCTGCAATTGCTGCAAGAGCTGCTGTTGGAATGCCCACACGTGGGCAGTGACACCCCAGTGACCAGTCTGGGTGTCTGGGAATGGCTTTCCTGCCACAAGCAGCACCCTTGGTGCACTGCAGAGCTTGCCAGCCCTCACCTGCCGTGCAATGACCTGCTGCAGAGCGTTCTGGCACTTGGCATACGTGTGGTCTCTCATGATGATCATGATCACAGGCATGAGCTTGTCCACCAGGGCCAGGGGGCCGTGCTTCAGCTCCCCGGCCAGGATCCCTTCCGAGTGCATGTAGGTGATTTCCTTAATTTTCTAGAGGTGGGGGAAAGAATTCATTACACTTTGAGCAACCTTGTCGTGTTTTTTTAACCACCTCTGTGAATTCGTGCACTTTGTAAAACTCAGTTCTGGCCCTTCTCAGATGTAGATGAGGGAGGCCACAAACACAGAACCAAGCAGTGCCCCTGGGCTGGGCTGTTTGCAGCCACCACACTTCCAGCTGTGCCACCAAGCCACCAGAGCCCTCAGAACTGGCCATCAGCCACCAGAGCCACCCTCCCAGCCTGAGTGAGCAGGCAGAGGCAAACAGGACACGTTTGCATGGCAGTGGGGACAGCAATGAGAACAACAGGAATGGCCTCAAATGTAAAAACTGCAATATGTGGGTTTGGAAAGTGCATGCTCAGTTTTCCATTTATGAGGGTGCAGTTTGTCCAGTAAAGCATCCCCAGTGTGAGCATGGAAAATGCACCCTTCCAACCCACTGCAGGCTGGGGGAATCTTACAGTGACTTTTAGGTATTTGTAATTTTAGGTAATTGTAATTACCTAAATTTTAAATTTTGAATTTGTAATTTTAGGTATTTGTAATCATGTAAACTTCCAACAGTTTGGGTTGGAAGGGACCTTGAAGCCCACCCAGTTCCACCATGCCAGGCTGCCCCAAGCCCTGTCCAACCTGGCCTTGGGCACTTCCAGGGATCCTCAGCTGCCATTTAACCCCGTGCTGGCCAACACTCCAGAGCCATGGCTGCGTTTACAGCTGCACTTGGAGCCAGATGTTGCAGAGGTCTGAAGCCTGGGCTGTGTCTGAGCCAGCTTTAAACACAGAAAACTTACCAAGGCTCCCTCCAGACACGTGGCATAGTGGTAGCCACGGCCCATGATGAGGACAGACTTCTGATGGTACAGCTCAGTGGCCAGCTTCTGGATCTCATCATCCATGCTCAGCACTTCTTTAATCAAGTCTAGAGGGAAGGTAAAAGCCAGACTGAGTGTGCTCATGTGTGTGCCACATCCCACTCACCCCCACAGCCAGCAGCAACCTGGAAAACCCCTGAGCTCAAGAGTTTTACTGGCCTGGAGACACCTGAGAGAATGTGGCTACAAGGAATTGTGACAGCTCTGCCACCCTCCCTGCAAGGTCCAGCCTTGCTAAGCTCAGCCCTCCCTGCAGATCCAGCCCAGCTGGGCTCCCCCTGCCCAGGCCCAGCCCAGCTGGGCTCCCCCTGCCCCAGGTCCTACCTGGCAGCCCCTTCAGCCCCCTCATGATCTCCTTGCGCCGCTCCTGCATGGAGATCCTGTCGTCACACATCATCAGGGCAAACATCACCAGGGACACGAACTGGCTGGTGTAGGCCTGGGGGGACACAGGGAGGGTCACTGCTGCACCAGGCAGGTGCAAGGAATCCTCAGCCCAGCTGGGCCTTTGCTCTCAGAGTGGCAGCTTTGGTTCCAAGTCAGCAGCAGAACTGGACCTGGGCTCACCAGGCAGATCTCACCTGGACAGGTCTCAATGGAGGCACATGAGGATCTCCTCACACTCCAGGAGATTCACACACAGCAACCAAGATTTTATATTGTATATTCCCTGCTGACTGCCAAACCCTATTTTGTGACCATGCCCATGTCCTGGTTCACTCCTGAGAGCACTGGGGAGCAGCAGGGCACTGGCTGCAGATGTTTGGTGGAAGCCCACCACAACCAATCCCAACCAGCTGGGATTTTTTTTGGGCCACACTCAGGGAACACAAAGGCAGCTGTGATTTCCCACCTCCCTTCTTTAAGAACAGACTCTCCTGAACTCCTCCCCTGCCTGCAAGAGCTGTCCCTGCCTTTGGGGGGAATCTCTGCACAGGCAGGTGACAGGAGGGGTCACACTGCAGCCCCATGAACGTGCCTGGGCTGTTTAGAATATTCTCAAAAGGAAGTTCTGGGCAACCCCAGGGCAGAAACTTTTCAAGTTCTTATTTCCTATATGCACAGCTTTGGTAACTCCCCACATCATCAGAGAAAAAAATGCCACTTATCTCCAAACTGTAACTTGGCCATGTGAAAACAACAGGGACAAACAGCTCGTTCAAGAGTTTCTTGTAAGAGACTCATGAATTTTCCATGATCAAATTCCCCAATGAACTATTAAACTCAAATGTGGTTTTTGGCTGAATTTATGTAACAGATTGACATCATCTCGCCTCTAAATATAACTAAACCAAAGCAGATTTCACCATGCAGAAGCACTTCACCAAAATGAAAGGCAGCAAAGTAAGTTATCTTATACTGTAGCTCACCCAGCCAGAATAATCCTGTTAGCTGGACACAAATAGAGGATTCTGTAAAAGACCATTCCCCCATTTGTTAAAAGGATAGTTTTAATATCACTTTTCTTTGGTAAAGCAGAGCCAGTGAGGGAGTTACATGCAGCCAAAGTTTCCTTTATCTTATCTACTCATTTCCTTTTTCATCTCTGACCTTAGATTAAACTGAGCCTGCACCTTGAGACAAACAATGGCAAAGAGAATTCTGTCCCCTTAGGGAATCATTCCCTCTGAGACACGCTCATTTTCAATGTTTAATGCAGTTCCTTAGATTATTTCCTTTTTAAAAGGGACCCAAAAAAGCCCTCTGCAAGCTGCAGGACAGAGAACACACTGGTGCTGCTGGTCTGTAACTGCACAGCCTGCAGCAGTGATGCCTGAAGTTTCAGCACAGGTTCTGTGCTGCTTCAGTGTGGAACTTTGAGCTTCATATTAGGGGATGGTGAGCTCCCTTCACAGAGTAGGGACACAAAACAATCCTTTCCCAGCTTGACCAAGGACAACTGTTACAA
>VXBC01012132.1:98575-112480 GCA_013399945.1 Ploceus nigricollis
AAAATTTAAAAAATAAAATAAACATCAAATAAAATAAAATAAAGTCGAATAGAACTGCAGCAGCAGGGCCGTGGCTGTGGCTCACCTTGGTGCTGGCCACGCCGATCTCGGGGCCCGCGTTGATGTGCACGCCGCAGTCGGTCTCGCGGGAGATGGAGCTGCCCACGGTGTTGGTGATGCCCACGGTCAGGGCTCCCCTCTCCTTGCAGTACCGAAGGCACATCAGGGTGTCTGCAGTCTCCCCTGGGACACAAGGGACACAGGGGGACACAGGGGANTCTCCAGGCCCAAAAAGTAAAACCAGCAGTGAATTGAAGAGGGAGAAACAAGGAGGATGGAACTTCATGGGCTAAAGCTGTAATTGGACAATGAACTCCAATGTGCAAATGGAGCAGAACTTATAGAAGTGACAGACCTTGTGTCTGGTTGTGCATTTGGGACCATTTTGNGCACAGCCAGTGTGAGCCCTAAGCACAGGGCAGTGCCACCCAGAAACACAGAACCCATCTGCAGCTTTTGGTGCCAGGAAAAGCCAGTGTTCTGCTACGGGTTAAAAAAGGCAGCTCAGGCTGTCCCTTCAACAAAAATGAATTTTATTCGTTTTCCTGGCTAATAAAAATTCATCTGGGCCAGGCTCTTGTACTGCCCAAGGTGTACCCATTGAGGCCTTTTCATAAATCCCTACTTTATTCTTTAACTCTGCTCTAGGTCAGCCTTCCCAAGGCATCAACACCACCCCACAGAGTCCCACAGACAGGCACCAAACTGGGCCCTGCTGCCTCCCCCCTCAGTTTTGGGCAGGGGAGGGGAGCCCATACCTGACTGGCTGAGGAAGAAGCAGACATCATCCCTGAACACAGGGGTGTTCCTGTCCAGGAAGTCACTGGCCAGCTCCACCATGACAGGTAACTCAGTCAGCTCCTCCAGCACCTGGCGGGTCTGGCACGAGGAGGGGCAGGAAGGCAGGTATTACATCATGTTTATAAAAGCAAAGTGTTTGCACAAAAAAAGCTTTCTAGCTGCCACACACACTGGAAAATATTACTGTTAAAACGCTGGGTGACAATTAGTGCTGGATTATACTTTAATTACTCATATTGCCCACACTCAAGTCACCACCAACCCCTGTGAGAAGCAACCTTGCCTTGGCACCACCACCAACTTTATTCGTTTTCCTGGGTAATAAAAATTCACCTGGGCAGGGAGGTATGGGGGGAAACACACTGGCCTGTGAGGCCAACTCCTCCCTCAAATGGAGATTTGTTTAAGTAAGTGTCACTTGTTATATAACCCTCCACGTAAATTATGTAATGCTGGGTGTCCTGTGTGTGTCCCAGCCTGAAGAACTCAAACCCCCACCTACATCCAGGCCCAGCTGGACCCCATCTGGCCCCTGGCAGCCCCTGTCTTGCTGCAGCCTTTGCATTCTGCTCCTGCAGTGTCCCTCCCCTGCCAGCTGCCTTTTTTAACAGAGCAGCTTTTGTATTCCAAAGCCTTCCACAGCCATGGAAATCACAGGAATCACTTCCCTAGGTTCAGCTTCATCAGCTTTTATTTCCTCCTGCTGCTGCTGTGAACTGAGCCTGGTGTTTGCAGCTTTCACAAGGGTCCTCCTTCTTTCACCTGTGTGCACTTGTTTACTCCTAACCTGATTAAGGTTAAGAATCAACCCCTAACCTGAAATCAATCCTCAATCTGCTTGGCACACTCCATACACTCTCCAGAGAGAACTCAGAGCCTCCTCCGGGGCCTGAAGGGGCTCCAAGAGAACTGGAGCGGGACTTGGGACAAGGGATGGAGTGGCAGGACAAAGGGGCATGGCTTTAAACTGAGAAAGGGTAGACTTAGATGAGATTATTAGGACAAAACTCTTCCCTGAGAGGGTGGGCAGGCCCTGGCACTGGGTGCCCAGAGCAGCTGTGGCTGCCCCTGGATCCCTGGCAGTGCCCAAGGCCAGGCTAAATGGGGCTTGGAGCAGCCTGGGACAGTGGAAGGTGTCCCTGCCATGGCAGGGGTGGCACTGGATGGGCTCTAAGGTGCCTGCAGCCCACCCCACTCCCTGATTCTGGCACTGGGCCCAGCACTCACTGCCACTCCTGCGTGGTAGCTCGTGCCACAGGCGATGAGGATCAAACGCCGACACCTCTGGATCTCCTTGATGTGATCCTTCAGCCCACCCAGGTTCACTGTAGGCAAGACCAGAGAGCCAAATCAGGGTGGCCAGGGAGGAGGAGTTCCCAAGATCAGTGGTGCCAACAGTGTGTCACCATCTCCATCATCCACTGTGCAGAAAACCCTCACAAATGGGACCTTGCCAGCAGCACATGGAATTCTGGAGGCACTCTGACACACATTTCATCCCACCCCAGTAAGGTTTCCATCTCCCACTCCATCACCCCCTCCCGCCCCTGCAGCCACCATGAGCAACTGCTGGACACTGAGTGAGGGAGGCCCAAGCTCAATTACCAGTGTAGTCATCAAAGTTGACCCTTCCTCTCATGGTATTAACAACAGATTCTGGCTGCTCAAATATTTCCTTCTGCATGAATGAGCTGAAGTTACCTATGAAGAAAGACAGAAAACAGATTAGAACACTTTACCTCCTGTAACTTAAATTTTAAATTACCTCCTGCTAATTGCCATTTCTCCTGTGTATGCAGGGAAAAGCTTGGACCAGCAAAGATTATTAAACTGATCCTTCTTTTTCTGCCAAAACACCAGCTCATGATGAGAGCTTGATTCGAGTTTCTGGAAGGTGTCAGTGAAGGGCAGATCCAGACTGGCAAGTTTGTGAGGGATCAGTCTTTGTTAAAAACCAGATGGATCCAAGCAGGAGGCAAAATCCTCAGCCCCACAACTCTCCTCATAAGGTGTCAACGACTAGAGGGAAGTCCCATGACATGTAAGGGTGATTCCATGAGGATGATCCAGCACCAGACCAGGCTGTGGCACCTCTGTGCTTGGAGATGCTCCAGACCGGAGCAGAGCCTGTCCCCACCTGGGGCAGGGGTGGCAGCAGGTGACTGCAGCCCCCCAGGTGGCAGGCAGGCAGAGCTCTCATGTGGCACTCACATTCTCTGAACAGAGAGACATAATTCTGTCTCTCAGGATTTTTGCTGGAGAAGCACAGAGAGAAGGAGAGAAAACAATCCTTATCTCTGCTCCTGTGTTTTCCCTGAGTGGAATGTGTTTGGAGATTGTTTACCTGAGGTGATTGCTTGATTGGATTCTGGTGGTGGTGTTTGGGTTCATGGACCAATTGGATCCAGCTGTGTTCAGGACTCTCAGCAGAGAGTCACAGGTTTAATTAGTTAGATATAGTTAGTTAGAAAGTAAGTATGATATAGTAAGTATCTCTTTAAAATAGTACATTAATGTAATATAGTATAGTTTTAATAAAGCAATCCTTCAGCCTTCTGATCTGCAGACATCCTCATTCCTCCAGTCGGAGGCTGCCTGCATTTCCAGCCCTCTCACCCTTCATGATCTGCTGCAGCTCCATCTGCAGGGTCTGTACGGCCCGGCCCGGGTGGTCGCCGGCCGTGCGCTTGACACGGTGGATGGACAGCCGGCCGTCCACCACGGCCGCCACGTCATCGTCCTCCAGGAAGATCACGCGGTTGGTGTGCTCGATGACAGCGCTGCGGGGACACGGGGGACATCACACCCTGCCCTGGGCACCTGCAGCCCTTCCTGCACCCCGCAGAGGCAAGCCATTCCCTCCTCTTTTAAAACCCTGTAAAGTGCATTTCCACACCCTGCCAATGGAACTGGCTCATGATTAATTTCATTGCTAATTTTCACTATTAGTTTTCTCATTATTAATGAGCCACCAGGCTCATTATTAATTTCAGGGAGAAATGCTGAGTTTAAGAGCTTTAAGGAGAAGCTCTGAGTTGCTCAGACAAATGGGATCTGTCTGGAGCTATGAGGTCAGGAGGGCAGACATCTGCCCTGGTGCACAGGCTGCTGACACACAGGAACAGGGTCCTTCCTTGGTTTTTCCAGGGACAAGCCACTGTCCCTCCCTGTACCTCACTCTGCTCATCTGTAAAACCTTTGTCCCCTGGTAAGGCAGCCGAGATCTGCTCAGCAGCACTCCCTGGAGTGTCACTGAAAAGCTCTAAAACCAGAACACATCAGGGTGTCCTGAGAGCCTCCACAATTCTCTGATAGAAGGAGCTGCAGAAGCCAACCACAGCAGTGTTTTTACATTCCTGGAGCAAGCACTCACTCCTCTTGAACCAGAGAATCCCAAAGACTCTGCTAAGGCTGCTGCCAAGCTGCTCTCCCCTCACTCCTCTGGGATTACAATATGCCACCTTTGATGATGAAGGAATTGCATGTGTGCAGAGATCCCTGGAGAATCAAGACAATTCTCCTCATAATTAGCACCTGGCCTGCTAATTTAGGTCAGGACTCTCTCAGGTTTCCTATCACTGGGAAATCTTACCAGCGATAGGAAACCTGAGAGAGTTTCCTATGAGCCTGAAGAATGGTAACACTCTATTGCAAGGCCAGCATTCATTACTTTAACAGCAACTCTGTTTTGGTAGTATTTGTAAATTAATGGCCACGTACACACAATTTACTTTATTCACAAAGAAACCACAGCCTCTCCATCCCTTGTTCCAGAGACCTTTAAACAGGGTATTTCTACACACACCAGAGATGCTGGGAAACCCTACCTGGCATCAGAAGCAAAGTAATATTCCACAGCTTTCTCCTCCACAGGGAAGAGGCAGGTGGTGCTGTCCACTCGGGACAGGTTGCAGCTCCCCTTCTTGTCCTTGCCTAGGAGACAGGAGGGTCAGGGGCTGCCCAGGTGACACCCCTGGGCACAGGTGACACCCAGCAGAGCCCCCAAAGCACGGTACCAACATGAAGCACTATTTTCATGCCTGCAGGTGGGTACAGCAAAAGGAACAGCAGCACCTGTGCTGCTGTGCCCATCCTCAGTTGGCTTGCAAGAGTTTGATTGCTTTTTAATGAGTCTGCAAGTGTATTACTAGTGCAGGCTGAAGTTTAGAGGAAAGTATCAGGAGAAATTTCAAATTAAAGTTTTGTGTGGCTCCACTGGCAGAGAATTCAAGGTGCTTTATGAGCAGCCACATTTCCCCATTAAACCTGCCCTGTTGATCATTTTAAGTTTCTCCCATGTTCCTCTCTGGTGAGACTCTCCTGAGCCCCCAGAAATGGAGCAGCACTGCTCTTTCTTTGTCTGTTACTCTCAGCACTAGGGAAATTCTTTCAGAGCTGCCACCTGTGTGCCCACCCTGCTCCCCTGAGCACCACAGGTGGAACCCAAACCTATTTCTGTCTGGCTGAGCTCACTGGTCAGACACAGCTCAGGAAATCCAGGATTAAGAGCTCGGCCTTGTTCCTGCACTACCAAACACAACCACCTCACCCTGATCAGAAAATCACACCTGTGCTCTTGCCAGGGAGGTATCCAGGGATGCTGGGGGACACAGGACTGAGAGGCAGCTTTGGAAAAATCTGTCCTAAAAGTTCAGCCTTTCAGCAAGGATCCTTTCTGGAGTACTCTGGAAATTCCCAACACTGTCTCCTCCTCCTCCTCCAAACTGCTTCTCAGTGGTGAAGCTCACCAGGGATGCAGATGAAGCACCCAACACCTACTGCTTAGCACCAGCCTCGAGCAAAATTATTTGCCAGTCATGGTGCAGGGTATGGGGAGGGAGGGGGTGGATTAATCAGCTTATCTCCCAAAATGGGACTGTTGCTGAAGAGCAGGAATGCTGAAGTTACTCCATTCTATATTTATTGCATAATCCTGATGTTGTTTCACCTACTAGACACTGATCTGATTCAGGGATGCAAGCAGAGCTCGTGGTGCTCTGGCTTCCACTTCTGCAGATGAAAACGTAAAGGAAAAATACTGCTTTCATGTTGATACTCAGAGAGAAAGGCCCACTCAGGCAGTGATTCAGAGCCCTCCAGTTCAGGTATCAAATCAGTAAAGGAGGAGAACAATGCCTTTGTTGTTGAATTGTGACAGGACAGACTGATTTGGTGTTGAGAAGGGACAGAGCAGAGCTGCCAGTGGCCACTCCCCCACAGAAGCACCCAGACCTGATCAGAACATGCAAATTTGGTTTCTCAAAATAGAGCATTTCCCTGCATTGGCTTTATTATGTTGCATTGCTTTCCTGCATGACAGATTCTGCAGATTCAACCACATCCTCCCCCTCACAGAAAAGGGCTCTCCTGCTTCAGATGTGAGCTGGTTCATCCCATCATGTGATGGGCTGGCCTTTAAAGCACTTCAAGAGAGTAACAGATGGTTCCCCCTGATAAATGAACAGGGGAAGGAAGGCCCAGCCTCAGGCCAAGCTTAGTGCTGCCACCAGAGGCTGCAGCTCAGACTCACACCATGGTCAGGGGGAGGACAGGGCTCTGACAACCCAAACTCCAGAAGGAATTTTGGGCAATGCTTGCATTAGGATTGGCAGCAGCCTCCTGCTTTAGTGAGGTTTATTTTTAAGGTAATTCACTGTTTCCTTCTGCAGCCAGAGCTGCAGGAACACTCAGTACAACCTGCACTATCATCAGTTTTTGCACATATGCTGAGCATTATGTCCCAATATTTGAAGTGGGATGGGTGGATTTTCCTGTGTGCTGCTTGTGGTGCTTCTGATCAAGAGGAATTTTGACTTTCCCACATGTTTCGCTACACGGAAAGCAATAGCCACATATTAAAAAGACAATGCATCTCGGTCCCATTTATGATTCCTTTCCTAAGGAGCTGGAGGATTTGTCTGAAATTTCAAGTGTTAGCTTTTCCCTGGTGGGCACCTTCCTCCATTTTTATGGATATTCCATCAAAAGAATGATCCATAGATTGTACGGCTGGAAGTGCAATTGGAAAAAAAAAACAAACCAAATTTGAGATATTCAATGAGCTTTAAGGTCCCTCCCAACCCAAACCATTCTATGACTTTACTCTGTTTTTCTACACTAAGATGTATTTTCCTCACAGTAACTGGACATTGAAGCTGTGATTACAACACCAGAGGCCAACCTGAGGTACGTGGTGGGTAGAACACATGGTTAACAACTTGCTTTTTAAAAAAAAAAAACCTCTCTAGCAACGGTTTAATTTCCAATTTCCAGCTGAAAGCTGCATTTCAGAACACACAGCTGTGTGTGCCCATGCCCTGGAGCCCCAGGGTTAGGGTCAGGGTCAGGGTCAGGGTTGGGGTTGGTGTTAGGGTCAGGCTCCCCAGGGCTGGAGCTGTACCCACTCACCTGTGCGGTACAAGATGGGGATGTGGTCGGTGGATTAGGGTTGGGGTTAGGGTTAGGATTAGGGTTGGGGTTAGGATTAGGATTAGGGTTGGGGTTAGGATTAGGGTTAGGCTCCCCTGGGCTGGAGCTGTCCCCACTCACCTGTGCAGTACAGGATGGGGATGTGGTCTGTGGGTTGGGATTAGGTATGGGGTTAGGGTTGCGGCTGGGGTTACCTGTGCGGAACAGGATGGGGATGTGCTCAGTGGGTTGGGGTTAGGGTTGGGGTTAGGGTTAGGATTAGGGTTGGGGTCAGGCTCCCCAGGGCTGGAGCTGTCCCCACTCACCAGTGCGGTACAGGATGGGGATGTGGTCAGTGGGTTGGGATTAGGTATGGGGTTAGGTTTGGGTTAGGGTTAGGTTTAGGGTTAGGTTTAGGGTTAGGGTTACCTGTGCGGTACAGGATGGGGGTGTAGTCTGTGTGTTGGGATTAGGTATGGGGTTAGGGGTGGGATTAGGTTTAGGTTTAGGGTTGGGGTTACCTGTGCGGTACAGGATGGGGATGTGGTCTGTGGAGAGCTTGTGCTCGCTGCGAACGCCGATGAGCAGGGGGCTGCCTCGCCTGCAGGGAGGGACACAGGGATAGCTCAGCACCTGGGGACACCCCCACGCCCCACCCAGGGCTTCTGCCCCCCTCAGCTGCACCGGGGCACAGCCAGAGCCTCCCAGAGCAGCTGCTGCAAACACGGACAGCATCACAGGATGAAGGACACGAGCAGGTGAGGAACCTGCATCAGGGTTAGAGAAACTTGTCCAGAGTCACTGCACACCTGAACCAGGGACTGCTCCTCACTGCACACACCTACACACAGCTTTTGGCACTGGAGTTCAACCCCAGATGATGCTGGTGTTGAAAAGTGGGACAGAAAACCTGAACACAAGGCTGGCCCAAATTCCAGGCCAAGTGGAGGACTCATCCAAGTGCTGCCACAAGGGCAAGCACAAAGGAAAAGGTAAAACCATCTCCTTTCAAATCATAACCAGAGGATACCAAAATGAAGCTGTTTCAGACCAGGTGTGGTACAGATAGTCAGTAAGAAATTTCCAAAATAATTCTGGGAACTTTCTGTTATGATAGATGGAAAACAAGAGAAAGGAAATTAAAAACAACAACCACCCTCTCCCCAGCACATACAGTGTGATGAGAACGATCTCTAGTCTGTCTTCTAACTTGGGGGTACAAAAACAAGTGCCAGACAGGGTGCAAGAATGTTCCTTCCCACGGCAACACTCACCTGGTACCGACTGCCTGCCCAGGGTAATGAACACTCTTGAACACAAGGGCAAAAGCACCTTCCTGCAACAAGAGACACAAACTTTATCCCTTCAGCTGAGGCCCGGGCAATGTTTCAGTGTTCTCAGCACAGAAAACTGCTCCTGTGTTTCTGTGGACACAGAAGAGACACCCAAGAGGTTTCACAGATGTTTCCAGAACCACCCATAGCTCCAGCCCCCCCATCCTGGAAGGATGTCCCTCCCCTGAGCCTGGCAGCACATCTTCAACCACTGAACGAGGCTCCTGAACCCCCAGAGAGACACTCAGGCTCCCTTGGTTATCCAAGTGGCTCCTGCGTTAGCTCAGGGTGCAGTGAGGGGACCTGCAAAGATCTGCTAAAAGCAGCACCACAACTTCAGGGTGTTTGCTCAGCTGAGGTGCCACAACCTGCCAGCAACACAAGTTCCTGGCAGGGAACCCAGTGAAAACCCAGCTGAGTGCTGTGGGGTGAGAGGAGAGCTGTGCTGGGTCCTGCTCCTGCACACAACCAGGCAGTGGAGGCAGAGCAGCTCCCACCAGGGGTCAGCAGCAATCCCTGGATTGCTGGAGCTTTGGGAAGGACTGGAAGCAACACAGACTCTCCCAGACCAGAGCTTTGGGAAGGACTGGAAGGAGCACAGACTCTCCCAGGATTGCTGGAGCCCTGGGAAGGACTGGAAGCAGCACAGACTCTCCCTCTCTGCTCCCACCACCCCAGCCAGGGGCTGCCAGCCTCCAGTGCTGCCATGCCCAAGAGCTGAGCCATTTCCCAGATGAACACTGACAAACATCCCAGAAAACCCAAGGCACACCTGAGATGAGCAGCCAGAGGCAGGAGAGACAAAGCCCTGCCTTGGCACGTGCCCAGGGCACCCTGCAGCAACAGCACGGCCGTGCTGCAGCGCCCTGGCAGTGCTGGGGTATGGCAGCAGCTCTCTGGCCACAGAGAGCAGGCACAGACTTTCCCAGGTATTTTCCTGTGGAAGGCTGTGAGAGAAGCAGAGAAAAGAGAATCAAAACAATTCTTAACTCTGCTTGTCATTGTGCCCATGTGGAATGTGCTCTGAAGATTGTTTACCCAAAGTGATTGCTTGATTGGACACTGGTGATGGTGTTTGGATTCACTGACCAATGATCCACAGCTCTGTCGGGACTCAGCACAGTCACGGGTTTGCTAGCTAGTAGTGATAGCTCTTGTTAGTGTAATATAGTGTCATAAAAGTGTAATAGAATATACTATAAGATGAGAAAACACAGCAATTGATCAGCCTTCTACAATCAGGGAGTCAGTGCTAATTATTCCCTCGCTGGGGGCCTGTGGCAACGCTGGGGTGCACTGGGGTGCAGAGGGTATTTCTGGGGGTGTGTGTCCCACTGTGCCCGTGCCCAGCTGCCCTCCCTCCGTGCCCCCAGCGTTACCAGCTGCTGGATGACTCTCTCCACCAGCGTGGAGAAGCTGATGTCGTCGCTATCGCGGTTGTCGTACATGTACTTGACCAGCTTGACGATGCTCTCCGTGTCCGTCTCCGACTCGAAGTCGTAGCCCTTGCTCTCCTGCAGGGACAGCCCCTATGGGTCACCAGCCCTCTGCCTCACTTGCTCTGCTTTGCCCTCCTTCCCACCTTTCCTTTCTTTGTTTTTACTACTCCCTGTCCTTAACCTTGCCTTTAAACTTTTTCCTCCCTTTTTCTCATGCTTTTCCTTTTCTCTGCTCCTGCCTTCCTCCCTCACCTTTCCTTTTCCTTCCCACCTCTCCTTCTTTCCTTTCCTTTCACCCTTCCATACTGCAGCTGTTCTTACTCTTTTCTCCCCACCCTTCACTCTGCTTTTTTTTTTTTTTTTTGCTTTTTTCCTCTTCCTTTTACCTTCCTGCCTTTCCTTTTTCCTTCTTTCCTTCTTTTTCTCCTCTTCTCACACTTTCCTTCCATCCTTCCTGCCTTTTAAGTTGCAAGAATATGAGGAGAGGAGGAGAGGGCAGTGAGTGGGAGTGTGACGGGAGTGGAGGAGTGTGAGAGTAAAGGAGTGAGTGTGAGGATGTGAGGGACACAGAGAGGGGGTTTGAGTGGGAAAGTCTCAGTGGGAGAAGGAGTGGGGGATGAGGAGGGAGTGGAAGTTGTGGGGTGTGAGCAGGGTGGTGAGTGTTAATGTCAGGATATGAGTGGGGGAACGTGGGGTGAGGTAGGGAGGGAATGGGGGATGTCAGTGTGAGAACGTACTCACAGAGTAGGAGTCTGTGAGTGCCAATATGGGTGGGAGTGCAAAAATGGGAGTGAGGGAACATGAATGGAGGTGAGAGGTAATGGGAGTGGGGAGATCACTGTGAGAGATGAGTGAGGAGTGAGTGGAGATGTGAGTGAAGGAACGGGTGAGTGGGGAATGTAAATGGGGAAGTGAGAGTGAGAATGCAACAGGGGGAGTGAGCTGGGCAGGCTGTGAGAGCAAAGGGGAGTGGGCAAGGAGGGAGGGTCTCACCCCCCAGGGTCACTCACCAGGAATTTCTGCAGGTCCTTGTAGTTGGTGATGATGCCGTTGTGGATGACAATGAACTCTGGGGACAGAGGAAAGGCCCAGCTCAGCCCCGCGCCAGCCCCAGCCTGGCAGCAGAGCCCTCAGCTCACTGTGGGACATGCCCTCAGCAGAATAAAGCATATTTCACCTCCTGGGGCCATTTCCTGCTCTGCCCCACTGGCATGGCTGGGAATGGGGGGTGGACAACAGTGACCTGGGTGGTACCAGGGCTACCCAGACCCCGCAAAGCCTCTGGAGGCACCTGACCTGCTGGCAGCAATGAATTATGTGCTGCTGCTGCCAGCTGAGCACTGCTGTCCCCTGGGCAGCCACACCCAGCACAGCCCACGGTGTGCCAGCCCCAGGCACACCAAGCCCTTTCCCTACAGCGGGGATTAGGGGGGAAAAAAATTTTTACAATTCCATTCTAAAGAACAGCCATGAAAATTCTCACTGTCCCATTTCCTTCTGTCTTCTCCTCCTTGCTCTGTGCCCACCCACCCATGCAGGCCCCTGGGCACCCACCCCAGCCCTTCCTGGGATCCCTCACTGTGGGGAACACTCCCCATGGAGATCCCTCCCTGTGGGGATCCTTCACTGCAGGGAACACTCTCTGTGGGGATCCCTCACTGTGGGAGCACTCCCCGTGGGGATCCTTCACTGTGGGAACAATCCCTGTGGGGATCCCTCCCCATGGGGATCCCTCACTGCAGGGAACACTCTCTGTGGGGATCCCTCACTGTGGGAGCACTCCCCGTGGGGATCCTTCACTGTGGGAACAATCCCTGTGGGGATCCCTCCCCATGGGGATCCCTCACTGCAGGGAACACTCTCTGTGGGGATCCCTCACTGCGGGGAATACTCCCCGTGCCTGGAACCTGAGCCCAAGCCTTAGGCTCAGCACCAAGGTCTGAAAGAACCCAGTGCCCCCATCCAGCCGCTCTCTGGGCACACAGAGGAGCAGCACACAGAGGGGCAGCAGCTCTCCTGGCACACAGAGGAGCAGCACACAGAGGGGCAGCAGCTCTCCTGGCACACAGAGGGGCAGCACACAGAGGGGCAGCAGCTCTCCTGGCACACAGAGGAGCAGCACACAGAGGGGCAGCAGCTCTCCTGGCACACAGAGGGGCAGCACACAGAGGGGCAGCAGCTCTCCCCCTCTCCAGCAGCTGCAGAGGGCTCCAGGGCAGGCACTGACCGTTGTTCTTGTCCGAGCGCTGCGGGTGGCTGTTCACGGGCTTGGGCTCGCCGTGCGTGGCCCAGCGTGTGTGGGCAATGCCCAGGTGCACATCGAACTCGATGTCCAGGTCCATGTCCTGTTGCTCTGCAGCAGAAAGTTTGAGTCCTGAGGGGCTGCCCGTACCCTGGGTCAGCCTGGGAGCCTCACCAGGCCTCGGGGGCTACAGGACAGCAATGCTGACAGGGCCAGCACATCCCACAGGACACAGAATCAGAGCTGGAAAAGGCCTTTAGGATCATCAAAGGCCAACCAAAACCTCAAGGGCTTTCAGGGCAGGGCAGATGCACACAGAAAACAGCCCTGCATTCCTCGCTCTGCCAAAACAAAAAGCAACCTTTAAGGAAGAACCCAAGCCTGGGCGGTCCCTCAGGGGTGCTCCTTGCCATCCTGTCACCTGCACACCTCCATGGTTTTTTATGCATCCCTAACCCCTGTCTCTCCAAAGTCTACCATGAGCAGGAATATTTCTTTGGAAAAAATATTTTTTTGGGAAAAAATACTCCTCTTACTCCACAAGTGTTTCCACAATCTCTTTAAAACTGTGTATCCTGAGGTTTTCTTGAGCAGGTAAACCTCCCTTCAGGAATCCTCTGTCCATCTCCTGTTTCTGTACCACATACCCCACCTCATCTGGGCTTCCTGGCTCCTGGTTTACACTGAGATTAGACTGACCCACCTCCTTCTGGGACACTCAGCACCCTGTGCCTCAGGTGAACACAAGAATGGGTTAAAAAGACTCGAATTTCACCAACACAGCAGCTTCTGAACGTGAAGCTGAGATCCTGACTGCTCTGAAAAGCATCTCCCCGCCCTCAGACAGCCTCTATTCCATTCCCAACAACTTTGTGCCTCTGCATTGAGCTCAGATTTAATGAATTAAGGTTTAAATAAAGGGTACAGAAAGAGGCAGAAAGAGATTCCTACAGGGAACAGGGGGAGGTTCATACAGCATTTCTCCCTCTGCTCAAGCTCTAGGTCTTGATAATTATCTCCTGCTAATTCCTCCATCCCCAGTTCAAGGAGCTTTTTGGTTGTTTGTTTTGGAGTTTTTCCTGTCTGTTCTCCAAGATGTATTTCAGGTCTATTTTACTTTAGTAGGTTGCAAATCATTTGTCTTGGAAAAAATCAGGATTTCTCTGTAACTTCACACCAACAACCACAGGATCACCAGGCTCTTCACAGCTCATCCCTGGGCGTTTACACCTCTGGAAATTCATGTTTGTGGGTAAAACAGGTGATATTCAAAACACAAAGGAGGGAAAGGAGGAAAGGGAGATACTTACTGTGAACCTCTTCATCCAGAGCCTTCACTTTCCCCGTCTGCTTGATAATGTGGATTTTGCAAGCATTGGCTTCCCAGTCTTTGTCATTTCCTCCATCCAGTCCCACACCTGAACCCCACCGTGGAACATGGAGAAAGAGGGTCAAGTGCAGAAGTTATTACAGTATTTTATGTCAACAAATTCTGCCCTTTTTGGTTCTTCCTGAGCCCTTTTTCCAAAAGCTGGCCTGCCACATAAAGGCAAGAAACCCCTTAGATTAGAACTAAATTTTCCCTTTGTCATCTTCTCAGTATTTTCAAAGGCTTTCGGGG
>VXBC01012132.1:127265-209484 GCA_013399945.1 Ploceus nigricollis
AAAGGGCTGAGAAGGAGAAACAGCCTCTCCATGCCCACCAGGAAGAAGCGTCACCCCCGTCCGCGATGGAGAAAGGAAGGGGAAGAGCAAGGAGCACCCGGGGCGGCCGCGGAGGTCGCAGTGCCGCTAACTGCGACGCGGCTCCCTTTCAGTCACGCGAGGAAGGGACGAGAGGGGCCCCTTCCAGGAATAAGCCGAGCTCCCTCCGGGAAAAAGCCGTGCCGGAGCCGCGGGAGCCNCCCGGTTTCCAGCCTGAGCCTCCCCCGGCCCAGCCTGAGGCCGTTCCCCCTCCTGTCGCTGTTACCTGGAGCAGAGCCCGACCCCCGGGCTGTCCCCTCCTGCCAGGGAGTTGTGCAGAGCCAGAAGGCACCACAAAGTCTCTCTCAATGGACATTTACACCAAGACAGAAATTAAATTAAGAAGCGCAGCAAAGCCCAAATAATGTTTTGCACTTAAGAGAGTCTTGGCAGCTGAATGGTACCGAAAGACACGTTTAACCAGCACACAGTGAGCCCCCACATCTCCCCAGAGGCACCAGCCCTGCATTAAAAGCACCGAGGAGCAGCAGCTTTGCAGGGAGGTCTCAGGGCTCTGTCCCGCCGTGCATGGGAAGGGTTCTCTCTGGAATATAAACTGGATATAAACTGAAATATCCTCTGCTTAAAGCAGCAAGATCACTGTGACTTTACAGCTACCAGATAAAACAGCAAACGCAGTTCAGCACTTAGGTAGGAAGAACTCATAAAAACCCCGCTTCTCTGTATTCAGCAAAAGTATTTTCCACGGGGAGGGGAGAAGGAAGGCACAATGGAGATGGTGCTTGTCATCAGATACAGTTTTAATAAAATGTACATAAGTTTACAAGTGGAACATTTCTTCATGATTACCAGGAACAGACGATCCCAACCGGAGTGCAAAACTTGTGCCCAGGGATCTGCCAGGCATAGGGGGAACAGAGGGGACTGGGGGACACAAGTCACTGTGTGTCATTGTAGGTCACTGTGGGGACCATGGCCACTTCCAGCTCTGCCTCCTCCTGGACACAAAGGAGTTTTTCCACTGCCAGACTCGGTATGTGGGATGCTCCACCTGCTGCATCCCACACCAGAGAGAGCCCCCTGCCCTCCCACCCCATCCCTTTGGAGGCAAGGGATCAGGAACGCTGATCAACATTATCCCTCTGACTTCACAGGGAGTATTTCTAGGTGTGTGTGAGGGTATTTACCCACCTGCAGCAGAAACTACAGGCTGTGGGTTATTTCTAGAAATGCTCTTGCAGCCGATCGGGTTTCAGGAATGTGTTTCAGAACTGGAGCAGGATTTCAGTGTCATGATACTACCGTAAAAATGCTTTGGGGTCTGTCAGTGTGCTCGAAGGCATTGATTTAACACTGTGAGGAAAGAAACAAAAACCCACAAAAATTCAACTCCCCAACACAAGAGTCTTTGGTGGAAGCTGAGTTAAAGTAACCGATTATCACTTTGGAGTGACTGAGTTCAGCAATTAAGCAGATCTCACCCGGTTTTGCTGCTGTGGCACTGAGGACACGATCAGTGTCGCCAGTGCTCACCCGGAGTCGGGGTCACGGCAGGAGAAGGGACACTGGGACAGCCCCCAGAGCCCTGCAGCAGCTGGGGAGGACAGTCCCCCCCACAGCAGTCACGGCAGTGAGCACAGAGCCAACTGCTTGTTTTACTCACGCAGAAACTCTGATCACTTTGAACAGAGACTTTAGTGCATTCAGTGGGTGAGAACCAAGAGCCAGTCCCTCTCCCAGCAGGAATCCGGAATTGTCACAGGGACCTGACAACGGACCCAGGGCAGTGAACACCTTTTACTACAGCGTTACAAAAGACGTGAAACCAGTGGTTCTTTTCAGAAAACTGATTTCAAAACACACCCACTGAGTCTGTATAAGTCTCACTTCATTAAAATCACTGATTGTGTGGCAAATAATTAGCATGATTCTTCCACATTCATTAAAACAGTAAGCTTCAAATGCTCTGGAAATTAAATTTCCACTTACAACTCATCACACTGAGGCTGCACCAGTGGTAGTACAGGATTAGGAGGAAAACAGGCTGGAAATGAGAAGGGTATTAGAGTAACAGGCATTGAAATTGAGTTTTCTGACCATAACCAGAAGTCCCATTACGTTATGAGTCACATGCAGAGATAGAAACGAGCTGCCTCCACCCCCAGAAGAGATTTAAAACCGGTTAAGCACCGGATGTGTCTGGCAGGATCATGAGCGGGGCACAGTTAGCCTGCTCTTCGTGTAAAGTGCCTGAAGGACAGAAAAGCTGCCAAAATGCCAGCTGGAAATTCAGCCTGACCCGGGCCGAGCAGGGCTGGAGTCGAGCCCACACAGCTCAGTGCACCATCCCTTTCTCCCAGCATGAAGGGACAGGCTGATGCTCCTCCAGCATCAGCTCTGTGGGACCTGCACGTGGCACTGACAGAAGCTTCACTGAATTAATTACTCAGAAGCAATTTTTTAAGTAAAAATGAAGAGAAGGAAGGAGAACCTGAATGCAGTGAGCAGAGGTAACACCTTGAACCCACGTGGCTCACACAGGGTATCTGCTCAAAACAGCGAAGCATCTCCCTGATCCACAGGTTCATCCCACAGCACCAAGGCCTGACTCCCTTCCAGCAGCTTCTGAGCAGACTGCAGAGCTCAAGGGCAGCTCCTGGCTCAGTGTGGCTGTGACACAGGCAGGTGTCTGGGCCCTCACACTCACTGTCCTTGTATTCACAGTTTGCTGTCACAGTCATTCTCTGTGTCTCTCACTGATTCCATCAAGCAACAACCAACTTGGGGGAACACATATTTAAAACTACAACCACCTTCTGGGTGTATATTTAAACAGACAACTAAACAACAAAACATAGTAACAGGGTCAGCTTTGCTGAAGAAACATCTCAAGGGAAACCCAGAAACTTCTCTACAGTACTTCTGTTTTCAGGGGGTGGTGATGGAAGGCAGAAAGCCCCCGACCTGGGCTCGGCTGGTCACTATTCACCAGCAACTCGTGGGAGCCAATTCCTCCCTGCATTGCAGTGTTCTCCCTCCCACCCCCAGGCTCCAACACCTCAGTCCAAGCTTTTCCCTCTCCCTTCCAGGCAATCCCCACATCCAGCAGAACACTCAGCTCGTCTCTTGCGACTGGAGATATTTTGTTTGAGGGGGAACTGAATTAAGGAAGGGAAAAGAACACACAGCAGCTGGGGTTTCTTTCCAAGCCATTGGTCCACCACGTGAGGCCTGGTGAGTTTAAGGTCTCCACAGAGTGGGAGCAGCACAGAAGATACACAAAAGATAACAGCCATCAACGGCCCTTAAGGGAACATCAGCTCCGAACAATACCCCCGGCACGGGCCGAGACACCTGGCCAAAGGAGAGATAAGAATGAGGACCTGATTAACACCGGAGGCAAAGAGATCTGTAGCCAACAGGAAACCAAATGCTAAGAGCTACGTAACCTGCAACCCATGAACGTCGAACCAACGAATTTCTATGGGGTTGTGAGTGTATAAAAGATGTGAAAAACCTACTAAACCTCACGTGTCATAGAACGATTTCCTCTGCACACCCGGGCTGTGTGTGGATGAAATTATTTCTGCTGCACATCCAGGCCAGAAAGCAAAGTAAGGCCTTGATTCTCTAAAACCAAAAATGTTGTTGGAGGGGGTTTGCTGTTGCCGCAGTTCCGCAGACACGGGGAGCGGGAGATGGAGCGGGGCCGGNTGGGACGGGAGCGTGGACCCGGACAGGCACAAGGACCACACAGACAGAAAGAAGAACCCCAGTGACAGTCCGGGAGCTTGCGGCCACGAGCAGGACACGCAGAACCTGCGGGAGCAGCAGGCAGAGAGGGAGTTCTACAATGAGAGGAGGCGACAGCACCGGCGGGGCAGCGGCGAGCAGAACGCAGAGCCCTGGCAGTCGGAGAACAAACCCAAAGAAAAAGCTGCCGTGAACAAGCAGAAACCAAACCTCGAGCTGTCGGGGGCGCTGCTGCAGTACACCAACACCTTCCGGGGCGTGGTGATCAAGTACAGCGAGCCCCCCGAGGCGCGCATCCCCAAGACGCGCTGGCGTTTGTACCCCTTCAAGAAGGACGAGGCGCTGCCCGCGTTGTTCATCCACAGGCAGAGCGCCTACCTGCTGGGCCGGCACCGCCGCATCGCCGACATCCCCATGGAGCACCCCTCCTGCTCCCAGCAGCACGCCGTCCTGCAGTTCCGCCTGGCGCAGCCCGGCACGGTGAGACCCTACATCACGGACCTGGGCTCGGGGAACGGCACCTTCCTCAACAACCAGCGCATCGAGCCCCAGCGCTACTACGAACTCAAGGAGAAGGACGTGCTCAAGTTCGGCTTCAGCAGCAGGGAGTACGTCCTGCTCCACGAATCCTCAGATAAATCTGAGGCCAACGCCAAGGACGATGATGAGGATGAGAAGAAGGAGGAAGAGGAAGGAATTGGGGACAGGTAGAGGAGAGAAACTCCTTGCAATTGAACAGGCCCATAGTACTCTCAAGTCCCTCTTGTTAAAACAAAAAAGGGGGAATGTAGGGATGGGCTATACCCCCACAAAAGACTGCAAGAAGCCTTATATATACATCTTAAATTTTTGAATCGCGTTCAGAATGACCTAACCCCAGTCCAATGCCCTTTCAGGGAATCACAAACTCACCTAGAAAAAGTTCAAGTATTTGTTAAGAATCCTGAAAATGGAAAATGGGAAGGTCCCTTTCCATTAATAACCTAGGGGCAAGGATATGCTCCGGTTCCACCGATTCTGATCCACGATGGGTACCTGCAAGGGTGGTCTGACCAGCCTCAGTTACTCTGACTCCCATCATCAGCTTGGGAAACTGAAGGGACAAGATGAATGGAGCTTGTTGAGTGACTGGTTTGTGGGGTTTGGGCCATAACTTTAAAGATTTTTACACAAGAAACAGTTGGGATGATTGGTGATTCTGAATATGTTGTTTATATCCTAACAAGGTACAAGCATGTAAAGGAACAGCATGAAGACATTGAGGTCTGTGAGGAGGAAGTTAAGTCCCAGATGGGAGGGATGAGGAGATGCCTTGACTTTAAAGCTGAAATCCTCTTGTAAGCTATGGAGAAAAGACTCTTTTTCCCTATAACGCATGAAACTATGGGGAGATGAAAGCGTTCAAATTGATATCGAGCAAAGGCCTCCATGCTAAAGTAAGCAGATGTTAAAGTAGCTGTGATCCCATGAGAGGTTTGAACAGAGAAAGAGAGAAAAGTAGTCCTGTGCCCCAGAAGATCTCTGTTCCCAGGAATGAAGATTATTTTAGAAATAGATAATGAGAACTTTTACCTTTGAACAGCTCATCTTTAAAACAGCACCTCATAAGTCGACATGGCCCATTGACAGGCTGTGGGAAGGCTGGTGGAAACGGGAAGGATTTCACAATGGCAGGGCTCCCTGGGCGGCGGCTATTGGTGAACAAATTGAGAACCACGAGAGAACTGGTTTGTCCTCTCGTGGAGAAATCTCCATAGCATTAAGAAGAGGGACTTCTCTCCCTAAGTGAACTGAAGAAAGACTATTTTAGAGGTGGTAAACGGACTGGAAATTTTAGGTTTTGTTTCTTTATATTGTCAGTGGAAAAGGTTGTGGGGGAGGAAAAGTGTTCTGAAGNGTGGGGGAGGAGAAGTGTTCTGAAGGGTTTGTTTTAATTCTTACTACTTTCTTTTCCTTTTAGTTGCTGTTAATAAAATTTTCTTTATACCCTTTTAAGGTTTTGAGCCTGCTTTGCCTTTCTCCTAATCCTATCTCACAGCAGGAAATGAGTGCACTGGTGTTTGACCAGCACTGAAGCCCACCACACTCATCAGCACATTGGTAAGGAAATCTCAAAATTGGGGAAATCCAAAATTGGCGAACCAAAACCACTACAGTCATCAAGTCCTTTGACTTGCTGATTTGGTCTTACAGAAGAGGCAATGTGTGTCACTTAGTGAGAGTTACCATTGAAGGAAATACTGTATCTTGTAGAAGGGTATAAAAAGACTTTGCCTTTCCTAATAATATAATAAATAAACGCCTCAGTTTCTCTGCCAGGCTGAGTCCATGCTTCAGCCATCACAGTGCTGCTCTTTGGGAACAGGATAGAAAACAACACTTCAGAAGGAGAGCAAATGGATTTTGTTTAGGTTCATCCTTAACCAACAGGAAAGCAATAGACAGAATTGACTTTGAGCCGAGCTCTCTGTCAGTATAAACCAGTCTAACAGGGCTGTGGCCTCTGCTGAGTCACACAACATGAGGTACATCAGGACAGTTACGGAGCTGTTTACATCACAAATTTCCCTGTAAGGTCTACTTTTAATACTGTAAATACACATAAGCAGATTTCCAGGTCCTACACTTTGGCATAGACCAGACAGGAATACATATGTAAAAGTGAAAGCTTTGCATGATTGTTTGCACGACCGTTTGATTTTCCAGCAACAGTAACAGCCTGATTGCTTCACTGGGTTCACAACACCTTCCCTGCCTCCAGCCCCAGGGCAGCAGCACTGCCCTGTGTTCCCGGCCTGGGGGAGCAAGGCTGTGCTGCTGCCCTGGCTCTGCTCTCACCAGCACTGCCCAGACTGGCACCAGACATCCCAGCACGGCTCTGGCTCTGTGGGCACAGCACCCACCTGCACACCCAGAGCTGTGGCTGCCCCTGCTGCCGAGCAGCAGGAATATCACTGAGAGCAAAAGTCACAATAACCCTTTAACCTGTGAAATCATCTCCTTTCAGAGCATTAGCAAGTCCTGCTTGACTCGCTCTGTAATTAATAAACCTTTTAATTCATCTTGTAGTGCATTTCTCCACCCAGGACCAGAAAATATGGAATACTGCTGGTTCCAGAAAAGCATCTAAAAAAGAAATAAATGGAGGGAAGACAGTGAGAGGAGGAAGGTGAGAAGCAACTGGAAAGGATACAAGGATCCTGAGAGCCAGGCATTCAGACAAACATAACTTAAATGGTTCAGCTATATATCACTGCAAATAGAGTTCTGACCAAAAATAATAATTACTTTATGTATATATATGTATATATTGCTATGTCATTCAGTTCAGCTAAGAGGTTTGAGGTCCTCATGAGGTGGTCCTGCAGGCAGCACAGCCCCAGCTCCCAGCACGTTAAGGCTTCTGCTTTGCTGCTTTGGAAGGGAAGGGCGCCGAGGCGAAGGGATCCGCGCCGGGCAGCTCCTTAGTCCTGGAAGACAGTGGGCCAACCGAGACAGAGCCCGCTATGGCCTGTCTGTTGGTCTGAGACACCACCTTGTAAGCAGCTATGGGCTTGGCCTCGAGCCCCGGCCCATCTTCGAGGCCGTAGTGCCGGGAATACTTGGACAGGGACTGTGGACGGAAGGGCTTGTTGGCCACGGAGCCCAGCGCGTCGCCCTGCTCCGGCAGCACTGCTTTAGCAGGGCTGCTCTCCTGGGCCTCCACGGCTCTGGCAGAGCAGGGATGGAGATTGCCTGGCTGAGCAAAGCCAGCAGAAGGATGCGGAGCTCTCACTGAGGCCACAGACCCGTGCGCTGCTGGATCCAGGCCGGGGAACATCGGCTGAGCTCGGCCATCGCCCCCTTGGCTCAGGAAAACGGGCGGTGGGAACGGCTCCTTGTGGGAAGTCAACTCTTCCATGCTTTTCTTCTTAGTGAAAGGGGCTCTCAGAAACACATCTGCTTCCTCTGAATGCCGCAGAGCCGCGTTGCCCTTACAGATAAAAGGAGCTTTGGTAAAGACATCCACTTCATCGGGGACCTTCCTGGAGCTTCGGAAAGGAGCCGTGGCAAACACGTCGGGCTCGTTAAAAACCTCCCCGCTGTGCGACTGGAAGGCCGGGAACAGTGGCTCCCCTGCTCTGGCCTGGGACTGAGGATTCTCTTTGGAGGCCTCCTGCCTGGGCACAGGCTGCAGGAACCCTGGGCACAACTTGTATGTCTCCTCCTCCTCTTCTGAATCCATCAGTAAAGGCCTGGACCCGCTGCAATCCAGGATATCTCCCTCGTGGTCTGTCCCCTCTCCTTCACTGCTGTAGAAGGAGCTGTTGCTTGAAGGTCCATCTCTGGCCAAGTACTCTGACTCTGAGTTGTGTTGCACTTTCACCTCCAGTATCTCAGGCTGACCCCTGTACAAGGCGAGTCCATCACTGCCAGGATCTCCTTTACAGAGCTCGAGAGCCACAGCTGGGAACCGGCCCGGATCCCTCTGCAGACCTACAAACACAAGAGAAAGGTGTTACTGAACCAGCTCAGCACTCACAACAAAGGTACACTACACAGGAATGTCAGATGGAAACCACCACCATGCATGGAAAATGGGCAGGAGAGGGAGGGCAAATCAATGAAAAAACAATGCCAGGGAAGGTGTTGGCGACACGGCCCAGGGACACCACGGGTACCACTGCTCAGAGGATGGGAGATGTCTGACACACGCATGGGCACACACAGCACCCTCAGCACCACCCCACCAGGCTTCTTTCCCACCCACCCACGACAACAGCCACCAGCACAGAGTGTTTCCCTTCCCAATGCTGCTGCCTGAGGGCAGCTCCAGCAGACAGACAAGTTCTGTTCTTCCATCCTGCACTGCTGCTCTCCAAGCACACCTACTGCTTGGCCTAGCCTCTCTTCCTGTGGGCCAGCCCACAGATACGTGGAATTGCTTGTGGAATACATGGGGATGCCCCAAAACCTGCTAAAATAACAGGCCCATTTCAAAGACTGAAGGTCAGCTTACAGCTTTTAGTGAATCCTAAGTAGCAGCTATTTTAGTAGCAGCTATTCTTTTTAACCACTGCCAGACAAATGGTTTTGAAACACTCCATACCATGACTTCAAATCAAGGATCAGAGCTCCAATGACCTGGCTTGTGTCTGCATTGGCATAAGAAGGCAGTGCAGGGAGAGGCTGTCCTGCCCTTCTCCAGCTCCAGGAGCCACCAGGAGGCCGGGTTTGCCTTAGGACTCACACAGACAAAACAGAAGATCTCTTACCTTCACAGAACTACTGGCAGGTTAGAAGTGTCATTGGACTCGTTAGCAAGAGGATAGGAGAAAATCACATGAAAACTAAAACAGCAGGAATTGCAGGAAGAATGAGGAGGGTGAGGAGACTGGTTGGTATCCAGGGTCAGCAAGGCACCAACCAACACACCCTGCAGTGCCAGAACCTCACCCAGGGAAAACTCTGCCCAGGTTAATTGTTCACGTTTACACACCCATTACAGCCCTTGGGCACTATTCCTCCATCACACCCACGGACACAAAATATCCCCTTCTCCATCACTGCTCACAAGTAAAGACACAGCAGCCATTCATGAGGCATCAGAACCAGTATTTATTGGGAACTCTTCACCTGGGTACATCACACTGCTAAATAAAGACAGCGCAGCTATGAGAACATTGGACCAGTTACTCCACAAACATCCCCTCTCTCTCCTGTAGCCCATGCTGTCCACACTGGTTTTCCCTCAGGGGCCACTCTGGGGTTCCAGGAGCAGCATGGCTCCCAGGAGGCTGGTGGTCCCACCCTAGCCAGGGGTCACTGGGACATTCTGAGACACAGGCTGAGCCAGAGCAGGACCAGCTGCCACATCATGGAAACGCCTCTGGATCCACACTGATCCAGGGGAAAAGGCATTCAGCATGGAAAGCAGGGTCATGCACAGCAAGGGCCCACTCTGCACAAGAACAGCACACCTGGGTGGAATTTTCTTTCTAACTTGTGTAGGCCTGTGCCCACACAAACCATGACATTTGGGACAGAGTAAGAGAGAGAGGACAGCATCTAAACCCATCTGCTTAGCAGCACACAGCTCTGAATGTGGGGACACTGCACAAGGAGCAGAATGCCCAGTTCTGGGAAAAATTCCTTTTTCTGATGTTCTCTCTGCCCATTCAGAAGAACATGGTGAGAAGGGCACCAAATGCTCAGAAGCAGTTTTCTCCTGCACAACACCGGTGTGTGTGATATTTGATTCCAGGGTCAGATATACATACTAAAGAAGATTCCAAACGATACTCAGGCTCTTTTTCAAGAGGGAGAACCTTAAGAAAACCCTCTAATCACTCAGTACCCCAGGAACACACTCTGCAGGTATTCAGACAGCAACCTGAAAGAGCTTTACCTCAGGTGACAGCCCTGGCACCTGGAGTTTCCCCAGCTTCCAAGGAAAACAGTGCCCTGAAGTGGCAGAGTACTGAAGTAACCAAGAGGAAAACTAGAAAATATTTACCCCCTATTAACAAGAGGCAGAGCAGTCACCACAATGGTGAGGATCTCACTTCTGGAGCAGAGCCCAAAACAAAAGATCAGGGGAGACCAAGAAACTCCTGGAGTCTAAAGCTCCCCTTTCACCAGGAAACTCTCCTGATCTCATCAAGCCAAAGTCAGGCAGGACTCAACATCCAGGAACAGGCAGCTAAAGATCAGCACAGTTACCAGTGTGCAGAATTACTAGTTTGGAATTTTAAAGGGGTCAAAAGACTTATCACTCCTTCATTCTTGCACTGTGCAGGTTTTCCTCGTACTCCAATCCCTAGAAACAAACTGTTCCAATTTCTAGAAGCAATCCCATTAAACAAGAATACAGAACTACCTGCACACAGCACTTCCAGCAAGGAGGAACAGCACAGCACCAAAGGTCAGTGACACCTGTGGCACTGGACAATTTGCAGGACCAAGTGTTTCTGCTCAAAGCCACTCACAGTGGGAAACCTGGAGGCAGATCCAGAGCCTTCAGTTCCAGAGGATAAGGAATTTAATGCTGCAGTTCTGGCACACCTGCACAGCCACCTGCACCAGGCAGGAGTTAAGCACACCAACTCACCCCCCACATCCCAGCAGCTCATGAACAGTCTGACCCCTGCACAGCAGGAGCATCCTCATTCTGGGAGATGTCCCCAGAACAAGCCCAGCCAGCAGTCCCTCCTGGCTCCCCAGGGCCAGCACAGTGAATGAATTTTTAAATAAGGTGGTTTTGCACAGCTTTTAGGCCAAAGGACACCATTATCATTCCTTTACAAGAAGCTCCCTCTAAAAATGATTTTGCTCCACACAGATTGGCTCAAGCTGCCCTGGCCTGTGATGAGTGGGCTGGAGGAGGATGCAGATCTGCCACAAAGCCAGGATTCTTCCACCCACTGTCCCAGCACATTGCACAGCACCTGAAGCCCTCCTTGGGCCAAGGAGGTCCCAAGGGATCCTGAGAAGACTTGGACAGTCCAGACTCAGGGAGCTGCACCTTCTGTTTTGGGGCAGATGCTCCCAACACAGTGGATATTGTCAGAAATGAGGTGGCTGACTGAACTCATCAGGTTAAATATGAACAGGAGGTTTCCAAAGGCAGGGGCCCTTCCCAGCCTGAGCCCCTCAGAGGAAGCAAGAACCAACACCAAATTCCAACTATTCCTTTGAACCTCTGCCACCCAAATGCAGAGCTTGTTCCTGTACCCAAAACATGACCCTGAGGTGAAGGGAAATTGCTCCACGTGCTGTGGTTGTGTTTGACCCTGCCAGGAGATCCACCAGAACAGTCACTGCCAGCTCCAGCCCCTGCTGCCACCCCACCACGAGGGCACTGCCATGGGCAGAGCAGAACAGCCCTGCTGGGGTGGCACTGAACACCTCCTGAGCCCAGAGCCCTTCAGAGGGGACAGGAACACCTCCCCTGGCTCCAACCAAGCTACAGCACTGATTCTCAGCCCCTCAGGGGACACCAAATGTGTCCCATGGGACACAGGGTGAAGTGCAGCTGTGCCCTCAGAGCAGCAGCTCTCCCATCACACAAACTCCTCAGTTCTGAGCAGCACCAGCACCAAGCCAGACCCGTGGCACACTCACAGTTTCTGGAGAGTTTAAAATGAATCCCCAGTCTCCACTCATCTCTCAATTCCATTTGCTCCGCAAGCACATGGTGAGTATTTTCTGATGAAGGAGGTTTAAGAACGGACATCTCTAAAATATCATATTTCCACCCACGTCCATGAACAGCTACTTGAAAAAGCAATAAAATAAACATTCACATCTGCTTATTTAATAGTATTATTAACATCCCAGTGCATTTGTCATTTTTTCCAGAACCCTTGAACAAGTGCCATTAGATTTAAAATCTTAAACATTCTTTAAAAGTACTTTAATTCACAGAAATCTTTGTTTCTAATATACAGTAGATGGTTACTTTTTAAAATTCATTCTCTTTTCATATAATCTCAGTATCTGACTATACAATAACTTTCTATCTATAACGTCTTCATGTTTTCCAGTCCAGCTCACCTGTGCTTTAGGAATATAAAACAAAAAAATAATAAAGTTCTATCCACAATTTTACTAAGGTCATTTCCATAGTTCTCATGTAAAGCTTCTCTTGGAAAGTGCAGTATACACATGTAATGATACAACACACGTAAGCAATACTTTTATTAGTAAGTGTAGGTTTTAAAAGAAGAGTAATGTAGAGACACAACCGATGGGAGTTCTATGTACAGAATTTGTTAAACTAAGTGTTGGGCTGGGGAGGAGATGGAGAGAGGAGAAGAGGAGTCACAAACTTGGGGTTCTTCCCTTCCCAGCGAGGTCAGCACAGACACATTCAGTCGCTCGCACTTTCGCACGGGGGAACTGCACTGATACTAATACAGCTACAAACACAAACACGGGGAGCAGGAAGCTGGGGAGAATTCCACTACAGAGGAAGAGTCCTTCTGCTCACAGAGGGCTTTCAAACACGAGATAGAAATTCTGGACTTTGTGGTAAGCCAAGGAGAACAAGCTGAGCAGATCCAGCTACGGACAAACCAAGCGTGTGGGGGGAAGGAAAAGGGAGAACCCATCGAGTTGTAGCAGCACTGATTTCAAACCACCTGAACCGAGGGCATGCGTGGTCACAGAGACTGGGGTGGAGAGAGGCCCACAGGAATCTTTGTCTACTGAAACAATGGCTCCATACTGAACTGGGGTGCACTACAGCAGTTACAAGAGAAAATGGAGAACCCAGAACAGATACCAGATGCTTGACTAAAACCAGGGTTAAAAATAGACAAACAGCTGTAGGACAATTTGTTTCATACACCATTTACAGTAGGTTGAGGGGATTTTCTTTTTTTCCAGTCAAACACAGAAAAGAAGTCACAGAAAATACATCTGCTGCTGCCACAGCGCCCTTTTCACCCCAAAAAAGGTCAGTGAAACACTAGTCACAGCCATACTCACATGGATTTGGTTCAAAACCTTGTCACGCTTCACTTAGGGTCATTTCTGCAGCTTTAACAATCTGGTTTTTTCTTTTTCCTTTTCTCTTTTTTTCCCTTTTCTCTGTTTTCCCTCCCCCAGGAAGTGCAGTTTGTTCCCAGCAGGATTGTTAAACAGCAAACCATGAGCTGGGGACAGCTGGAAAACTCTTCATGTGCACCATCACCAGAGTATGGCCGGGAGGAACTCGGGGCTTCCTCCTCCTCTGAAGCAATTCAGAGCCACCAGCTCTCCTAGCCCATGTCCTGCAGCTGAGTGAGGGATGTCCCTGCCACTGTCCCCTGGCCCCTGCTCCTGCCCGGCCATGGGGACACGGGAACAGAAGCAGAGGCACAGCCCAAAGCACAAAGCAAAGATGGGGCCGCGCTGTTCACGCCCTGCTCCGGGGACAGGAGGCTGGGGCAGGGTCACAGAGCAGCCCCAGCTCCCTGAGCAGGGCCGGGGGGCTCTCCAGGGTGCTCCCCTGGACATGGCCATGGCACAGGGCAGAGGGAACCCCACAGGGCTTTACCAGCCTTAGAGAGACCAGGCTACCTGGAGAACTGAGCCAGAACCTTCCCCAGGGCACGGCAAGACAGGGAGAGAGGTGGGTGACTGTCTCCTGTTGGCAGATTTTTCTCTTAATTACAGGAGAAAAAAAAAGAAAAGAAAAAAAAAAGCCCCAAAGAAGCACAAGGAAGGAAACTCTTCTGGCAAGGAAACCGGAGGTGTGGGTACGTTACAGAAACCGCGTCTGCTACTGTGTCACTGCTACAGGTCTATGAGCTGATCCACCAGCAGCAAAGACCTGGCTATGTTGGGAAGACTGGACTCAGAGCTTCCACTGTTGTTTCTAGAATGCCCACCTGAAAGTGTGAGAGATAGGAATTCAGTATTGAACAGGACACACACACACACACGACAGTTTCAGAAGATCAAGAAAGAAAGAAAAAAGTCAAAGCAAAACAGAGAATTTGCTCAAGCTCTTCTCATTATTTGTACCACCATAGCAATGAATCCCCTGCTTGCTGTTCCACCCATTCCCCCCATACCAAAGCAGCACAGCAGCCAACAAATCCCTACAAACCCATTCTTTCCACAAAGTGGAAAACAGGGTTTTCCTGAATCCAGAACCCTGTTCTTACTAAGGGATCTCTAAAACAATTCAAGGACTCCCACAGCCCACAGAAATGACAGGTCAGAATTTTAAATCTTGAAATCTACTTTAGGAGCACCTTTGGGTGCTTTGAGCTGCTTCCAGGAGAACTGGGCTATCGTGGGACTGGGACTTGGATACTAAAGGAGAGACCCACAGAATGGTTTGGGTTGGAAAGGACCTTAAAGACCAGCTGGTTCCAACCCCCCAGGGGTGGCCTATCTTGGCCCAGCCCTGGGAGAAATCCCTGAATCCCAGCAGGAGCAGAGTTTTTGATGTCTGAACTGTTCCTAATGAGTGTCAGCCTCTGAAAGCCAGGACTAGTGCAGAGCAGGGGTTCAGCACATTCCTGCTGCAACCAAAAATGGGAGTTAGGGAAGCCAAAAGGTTCTGTGACCAAACTGAAAAAGAAAGAAAAGCAAAAAAGCCTTAAAAAAAAACACACACAAAAAAAAGTCCTGGATTTGTCCTTAAACCTCCACAAGTACATCAAAGGCTGTAATCAAAAACTCCTTTCAGTGGGGTGACTGCAGAGAGGGGACCCAGTTCACTGATCCTTCCCTGGCCAGGAGTGAAACCCTGCCTGCTGCTGTCCCTGAAGAGCTGAAAAGCACAGCACAGCTGCTGCTGCTAACCCAACAGTGCTCTGGTTCCTGCTGGCAAAGATCTCCCCAAGGGGATCTGGGCCAGGATGGTGAAGTGAGCAGCTGCCCAGTCACTGCCCTCCAGGCTCTGCCTGCCCAGAGCTCCTCAACAAGGTGGGGACAGGGACCAGACTTCTGGGATTCCACAGCTCAGATTTGAACCAGTCACATGTGCTGCAGCACCACTGCCCCAAAACTAATTTATATATCCACTGTTTGCCTTTTTTCCTTCCCTTTTTCACTCCCACATCCTGGCTTACCTTGTGAATTTTTGGATATCAACACTGGAATTGGGTCAAACTCATCTTCTGTCACTTTTTCAGAGCCCTCAGGAGCATCAAAGCCTGATATCAGGTTAGTATCTTCTGCAGCATAGAAGAGAAATAAGGGTAAAGAAGCAAAGACAGCAGAGAGGCTGGTTAGAATTGCCAGGAAGTGTTAGAACATCTTAATGTTTTCAGAGACAGCGTTTAGAAGTAGGAGTTTTATTTAAAAGGTGAAATGAAGTTGGTAAATCTGGGCAGGAAAGAAGAGAGGCAAAGAAATACAGAAGGGGAGGGGATCAAACCAAACCAAGCAAGACCCAGAACAAAACCTGACCAGTCTGAAGGCTCAGCTGGACAGCTGGAAGCTGTGGCAGAGGCCTGGGTAAGCTCCCAAGGACTGACTGATGGTGTTCTTGGTCATGAGCATGGTGTGAGAGCTCAGTCTGGCTCTCTGGCTCCCAGCTCTCATGCACAGGGAGAGGAAAAGGGCTGGGGGAAAAAAAACAAACCACAGAAGAAATTCCAGTCACCTACATGAGACAAAACCCTGAACTTTCACCCGCAGCAATAAAACAAGAAGGGCAACATGAAGTTAGATTACCAAGGAGTTTACCTGCCTGGAGAGTACCCAGATGCTGTGAGAGGTTTTCCAGAGGCCCCTAGGGCAGTTCTGGGAGATAATTCCATTGATTTCAAACCACATCAGCTGCAGTTCAACACCTGGTGGGAGGCACTTCCAGCCATCTTCACAGATGAGATGATTTATCCACCTCATCAGGCAATTAAGTGTTTTCAGAGCCTCTCACACTCCCTGGGCATCACTACTTGTTCCTTCAGACACCTCAAATACCCTCCCAAATCTGCTCCTCAGCTCCTCTATGAAGTGTTTCTGAAAGCCCAGCAAGGACACATCAACCCAACAGTTTTCATGAGCAGAACATTCCTGTCTGACTCCTGCTGGGAATAAAAGATTTCCACCTAAAGCTGACCAAGATTTAACAGGTTTGGGGAGAGGTGAGGCAAGAAAGCACTCATGGAACTACTCTGTGCCCTGGAGGATCAGACCCAGGGAAAACACCCCCCAAATGTTGTAGGAGAGCAGTGCAAAGTGTCACACACACAAAGGTTCACCTCAACAGGAACTGCCACTGTCACCTCTGTCCCCAGAGTCATTTATTGGTGCCTCTTCAACACCCTGGGAGCTCCTAAAAGGATCCCACTTCCATGGCATTTCTGCCCCCAGCTCCAGAGGCTGCTGCAGGAGCAGTGCCCAGCTGTGGCCACCCCTGAGGACAGGGACAGGCTGGCCAATGTCCCCACCTGGGCACGGCCCCCCAAAGCTCTGCAGCTCACCTCAGTGACTTGTGTCCCCCAAGCAGAAACATCCTGAATTCAGCAAATGCAGATTCAGGGACCCTGAAGGCTCAGCACCAATTCCAGGCCCAGCAAAGGACAAGGAAAGGCTGCAGTGGCAGAGCTGAAGGATCAGCCTCAAAGCCCAGATCCCACTGATAAAGGGTCAGAGCAGGGCTGCTTTTCCAGCCCTCTTGGTCCCACTAGTGCCAGGAGCACTGCAGCTCCACGGGCTGATGACACCCAGGGACAGCAGCACCTGTCCCAGGGGTGTTTTAGATCATCACCAGCACCAGGACTGGATAAACTAAGCCAAAAATAAAGTATGAGACTGATGTTCAGTTAATAACCACACCCAGAACTAAAAGTGAGGTTTGAAAAGAAGCCACTCTGGAACATTTTAGCACCTTGCCCCAGCCCCTGCTAACAGAGTCTCACCTTCCTCAGCACACATGAGCCTTTCCCATCCCAGAGGGAACAGCAGGACAGCCCTAGGGGAACCATGCAGTAAATTCATTTTTTCATTAAGCCACAGCAGCACATCTGGGCTTTGCTGTGCCCCAGGATGGAGCAGTAACTGCTCCACACACATTTCAGTGCAAAGTGAAGTGGCAGAGGGGTGGTTCACAGCTCTGAGCAATTAGAATGACTGCCTGTTTAACCCAAAAGCTCTGTGGAAAGCACAAACTCATTCTGAAGTGCCATCAAGTGTAAAAATTGATTCCAGGCTGTTTTTGCAGCAATTCCTCTGAGGCATTTCTGTTGCTATAGGGACACTCACCAAGTGAGCAAACATCCCCCAGCTCTGAGGGGCACCCAGGAATCAGCTCTGCTGCTCTGGGCCTCTCTTTCAGGGCAATAAATAGCCCAGGAGTTCTGGCCTTCCCCCTTAGGCTCTCATTCATGTTTGTTGTGACACTACAGCTGGACTCAAGAGCTTCTCCTGATAAGGACAACGTTCCCTAGGGCTGGAAGAGCTCATCTGCCTGAGATGCTAACTCCAACAAACCACAAAAAACTCCTTTTGTTCCAAAATCTTGTGACAGATGATTATCAGGCTCCCTTCTGGAATTAATAATGCAGAAAAACCACCAGCTTCAAATGCCACGTGGAAAAAGCAAACCCAGAATGCATTCACTGAGGAAGGGCTGCACACAGAGCCCACCCTTCCTGCCTGCTGGATCCCACTCCATGGAAAACAACACCATTTTGGACTAACTCTGTCTTTGCAGTCAAGCTGAACACTTGATCTTTTTCCCCCCTCTAGTACATCAGTGCACATTCCAGTTTGAGCAGCTTGGGAAGAAAACAAAGCAGTGGCTTGGAGACAATAAAACACCAGAACAGGTCAGAGCATCTGTCTCTGTAAAGCAGGAGGGCCAGGGCTGAGAGCAGAGGGCCGGTTTACCTTTGTGAGGCTGAGCTGTGAAAGCTACAGGAGCAAACTCATCCAGGAGGTCAGCAGCAGGGTTAGAGAGCAGAGAACAGTCAAGCAGAGAGTCTTCCCCAGTGAGAGAGTCTGGATCCAGGTGAGCATTGGACAGGACACAAACAGTGTTAGGCTCTCATTGTCACATCCCCCTCACCCACAGGCAGGGAGGGAGCACAGCTTTGCTGCAAAGCCAGCACAGAAACTGCCATTTCTTGTGATGGAGGAGATCCCACTGCTCTCAGTGAGGGCACAGAGCACCTCCAGCAGGGCTTTCTGTCTCTCTGAAGCTGAGCAAAGGAATCCCACAGAGCCAGGGGGAAGGGGGAGCTCTGCAGAGAGAGGAGCTGCAAACCCAGGGCACTCCCAGCAGACACCTCTGAGAAGAGCTCGAGTCCATCTGCTGGGGGAAGGGGCCCAACCAAGGCTGCACAAGGAGAAAGGGCCAGGAGCTGCTTTGTGCCCCGCTGGGACAAATCAGGGACTGCTCCTGAGCTCTGAACCACTTCATGGGAGCAATGCACCAGCACCTACAGGTCTGGGAGGGTGGGCTCAAGGAACACTACCACAGAACCACAGAATCTCCTGAGGGGGAAGGGACCCACAGGGATCAGAGCCCAGCTCCAGATTCCCCAAATTCCCACCCTGGGCATCCCTGGGAGCACTGTCCAAAGGCTCCTGGAGCTCTGGCAGCCTTGGGGCTGTGCCCAGCACCCTCTGGGGGAAGAACCTTCTCCACTCCCCCCAGGGAGAGGAGGAGGCCCAGAGCAGTCCCTGAGCAGGCCCCAGGCAGGCGCAGGTGGCAGCAGTGACAGAGCAGCCCCTGTGGGAGCAGCCCTGGGGCCTCACCAACCTGTTCTGTTGGAGGCCACGGACTCGCTCTGGGACACGAGGCGCTGGGGCAGCGGGGCCTCCAGCCCCGGGATCAGGCTCTCCACAGCCACGTCAGCTTTTCCTTTCCACAGGGCACAGAAAAGCCAGAGGTTAGTTTGCAAGGAAAAGCAGAAGGAACCGAGGCAGGAGTTGTCTGAATCCTTTACTGACCCTGTAGTGTGTGTCAGCTCAAGGGTTTGGTTGGTTTTGAACCCTGGTTTCAGCTTTTATTTACTTTAATTTGTACAAGCCCAATTTGAAATACCCAGAGAGTGGAACAGCAGGTTACTAACACCTGACCTACAGCTGAACAGGAAGAAAATACCCACAAGATCCTTGTCCAGCAAAAGGAAAGCAGTGACCATTGGAGTCCCCTTGCATTCAGAGTAACTGATCATTAAAATTCAGACAACTGCCAGAAACTGCCAAGGTAGAGAAGTTTTACTGTTACAGGGAGTCATGTTCTTCCTTTCTGTCAGAGCCACAGGTCACACCCAGCTGGGACCCCACCCCACAGCAGCAGCTGATGGCAACAACCTGCAGCCTGCACTCACTGTCTTCAGTGCACCTGGCAAGTAAAACACAATTCTGCAGCACCCCAAAACCCTGACCTGCCTGGGGCCAGCTGCACCCAGGCTCACAGCAGCCAAGGTTTATTTATTCCCAGCACTCCCCAGCTCCAAGGAATGCTCCCCTTCTTCCTCCTCATCCTGCTCAGGGCCATGGAGACAGACCGGCTCAGTGCCTGGGCCACGCTTAAACACAAACTCTTGACCACAAAGAAAGGTATTTTTGCCATTTTTTTCTTCAATCAGCAATGAACTTTCTCCTCCCAAGAGAACACCCAAGGCCCACCAGTGCCACTGCCAGAGCAGAGCAGCCACCAACCCAGTCCACAGGGAAAAGGCAGCTCTGCCTCAGCAGCATCCACCCCTTCCCAGCAGCAGGGGCTGCTCTGGGAGCCAGGGGGAGCATGCAGGGCAGGACAGGAGGGACAGGAGGGCACAGGAGGGCAGTTACCATTGACAGTGTCTGCCGTGCTGCTGAAGGGGTCAGCCAGAGGCAGCAGCTCAGGGAGCAGGAGCGCAGGCTCAGGAGATTTGAGGCCCTCAATCAGTTTTTCTGGGGCAAGCAGGAAAAGGAGGAAAGGAGGCAACAGAGAGAAAAGCAGAAGAAAGAAGAAGACACCATTAATGAGGAGCTCAGCTCATGGCTCGCTGTGCTGTGTGTGAGCTCCAGAGCAGCACCTGCACCACGGGTGGGAAATGGCTCCAGCACAGAACCCTGAGTGCCCTGGGCTGCAGAGCACCTGTCAAAGCGCAGCCACCCCTGCCATGGCAGGGACACTTTCCACGAGCCCCAGTGTCCAGCCTGGCCTTGGACACTGCCAGGGATCCAGGGGCAGCCACAGCTGCTCTGTGCCAGGGCCTCACCTGCTTCATTGTAAAAAGATTCTCTCTTTAACCTAAAACCCACCTCCTTCAGGTCAACACCACCATCCCTGTCCCATCACAACAGGCCCTGCCATGAAGTTTGTCCCCCAGCATCACTCAGAGCCATCAGAGGAGCCACCTAAGAGAGGTAAGGACATCCTCACTCACCGTGGGCTCCTCTCCCAAGGAGCCCACAGCTCTGCCACTGACAGAGTTTATATATATATATATTTATATATANNNNATATATTTATATATAAAAGCACAGAGGGTGATTAAAAAGTGCCCTCTTAGCCCCTTGCTGAGGTAGAACCCAGCCACACACTGCAGCATTTAAGATTTGTCAAGTTCCCTGCTCCTCACAGTAAGAAATTACTGATTGTTTCCTGTCAGAGTAAGGAAAACAACTGCAGAAAGAGCAGAGCAAGAGCCTGCAGCTGATGGGTCTTGGAGCATCCCCAAGAGGCTGATGTTAGTGGCTCCAGAGCCTGGAAAACCAAATCAGTTCCTCCAGGAATGAAAGCAAGAGCCTCTCCTCTGGTTTGCACCAACATAAGGAGGAGATGCAGCCACTGAATTAACTCTGGATTTATACCTTGGGACAAGCAAAAAGGCCAAACCCCATCATGCACTGGCTGAGAAGCACAGCTTTGGGCAATCCAGTGAGAGAATGCTGGCCTTTTCTTCAGACCCTTTTTCCAACACATGCACACACCTGATGGAGTTTACAGTCAGTCAGTTTACTCAGACTTTGCACCTGCAGCCCCCACAGCCAGAGACTCTGTTGCCATGCTGCTTTTACTGCTGGCCACACACCCCTTCACACAAATACTCAAAAAGCGTTTTAGGAAACACCAGAGTTAGGAAAAAACACCAATCGAGATAATATCAATAATATCAATATCAAAAATATCAATCAAGAGATGAGAGAGGCAAAGGGGCTTGGGGTTAGAGCAGGCTATTAGAAAGAACAAGGACTCCTGAAAACTTGCAAGTTAAAAGGGAGCAGAGGGCAGAGCTGTGTGCCAAGGTGAGGCCACAGTGCCCACCAGGCAGGAGGGGCACACACAGGGCTGGTACTCACTGCAGGGCTGGCACCCACTGCAGGGCTGCCCTGGGCAGCACACACAGCTCAGCAGAGCACACAGCAGAGTCCTTTCCTTCGGGGGCCAGCTGGGAGAGAGAGACATGGCTGTGAAAATCCTGCCAGGGCAGTAGCTGGGAGGGATTTGTCACTGGCCAGGGTTTCTGCCTATTGACTGATGAAGTTTTAGCAGGTTAAAACAGGATTTGTCACTGGCCAGGGTTTCTGCCTATTGACTGATGAAGTTTTAGCAGGTTAAAACAGCCCTGCAGGGTGTTCAGTCCATGGTATTCCCTGGACTAGGCCAGGGAAGGCACTGCACTCCCACTCTCTTGGTGAAATGGGATTGGTTCTCACACAACACGGGCAGGAAGAGAAGGGGAACAAAGGCAAATGGAATCAGGGCTCTGTAAACACCACGGAGGTAACAGGACAACACTCAACAGCTGTGGATGTGACAGCCTGGTCAGAGAGTGAAAGCTAGAAAAGTTTTCCCAGAATCGGCCTGGGAGAGTTTAGGGAGCTGGAGATAAACAATGATAGCCAATTATTATAAACAACCTGCAGGTGTTGTTTTTCTAATATCTGTTTTCTTGTTATTCTCATAAGATTGTTTACAAATGGGCGTCTTGTCAATTCTTCAATCAGGTGAAATGCACTGATTAAATGACCTATCATCCTGCTAATTATTCAATCAGGTGAAATGCATTGATTAAATGACCAATCATCTTGCTACTATTCAATCAGGTGAAATGCATTGATTAAATGACCAGTCAGGCCCACCTGTATCAGACCAGTGTATAAAAGAAGTTCAGTAAAGACTGAGGCACTTATGCCACTCAGCCTTCTGATGACTCTGTGTCATTTCTTATTAAACAGTGACAAACAGTGGCTCCTTAAGAGAGCAAAACCAAGCAATTTTAGTTTCACGTCCAAGACCTCTAATATTTGTAAAATAGTAAATTCTCCCCCCTAAGATCAAACTCAAAGCCCAGACAGAAAAAAACTGGATGCTCTTTACACTCATTTAGCTGGGATTCTCATGGTCTGCTGGCTTTGTTGCTTTAAATCATCACACCCCCACCTTGTCCTCCCAGTAAATACAGCAATAAATCCATCGGGTTCCCACATGAGCAGTTGCCCTTTTGCACCTTCCAACTCAAGATGTAAACTCAGACCATCAGTGCACACCCACAGCTGCTGTGCATGCCTAATTGTGCATGTGCAATTGCTTTATCTCAATGTGTCATCTTGGTGCAAATAAATCCTCAGCAGAAATACAGTTGTTTATTAGAGCTGTTATAAACACCCAGGCATAGCTGGGCACCCAGTTATCTTCTCAGAATTTATGGGCCTGGAGTAGAGTTATGGTGATTAAAAACATCTCATCAAGTGTTTTATTCCCAAAAAAATAAAATACCCTCCTCCATCAGTCAGAATGACCTCAAAGAGAGAGTTCCCCTGACCAACAGCCCAGGATTAGTCAGTGATGAAGCCTGAAATAAGCTCATTAGGAACAACTTGGCTCATTTTCCTGCACATACACAAGGAAATATGTTTTCAGCATGAATATTTAATTCTCCCTTATTTTAACAGATGTTTTGCCATATTTTTACATCCCTCTTGCCAGCTCCTCTTCCTAGTTACAATTCCATTAAGAACTGCAGCCATTACACAGGGCAGGAGGAGGAGGAGGGACACACTGAATCCACCCACTGCACCTGTGTCTCTGTAAGGTGAGAGAGCCCAGGGTCTCTCAGGCACTCAGGTGATGCCACCTGCACCTCCAAGTGCTGAGGGGAGGAGGTTTGTGGCCTGAGCTGAGTTTTAGCCAGGTGAAAACCTGAGCTCAAATCCAGAAGTTTGATCTTTTCTGCTGAATTTGCAAGCAGACAAGCCCTCTTAGTTTCAAAGCTATGGACTGGTCTGTAGCCCTAGTCCTTGAAAATATTCATGAGCTCCTGGCCTCAGGTTTTACTTTAAAAAGAACAAACAAATGGAAATGTCTTTTTTGGGTCCTCCAAAGCATCAGTGAGCCAGAGCCTGGGCTAAGGACAAGGATGGGAGCTGCAGTTGGGGCTCACTAACATGGGACCTGCCACACACACTCACCAGAGGGCTGAGAGAGGCTCCAAGATAAAAACATCCCCATATTCCAAATCCCACCAATTTGCAAATAAGCTCCTAAGCACTTACATAATCTTGTGCTAAAAAGTGTTGGCTGCTGCAGTCAGAAATGTGCACAGAAAAGGCTTAGAAGCAGCACTGCAAAGTAAATGAAATAGCACCAACTGCACTGGAAAATCTTGCCAAATCAGAAAAGGTCACATGTAACTTGTGCTTCACAAGATGCTCAGATTTGCAACAGACTTTGGAAGCCAAAGAAACACTGACTCTTAGAGGAAAGAAAGATTAACAATAATACAACCTACAATTTCAAGGTTGGAGGCCATTGGAAAACAGCTTAAGTCAGAACAGGTAATTAATCACCTGGGGATTATTTCTCACAGGATCTTGGAATGGTTTGTGTTGAAAGGGACCTTAAAGTTTATCTCATTCCACCCCCTGACAACATGGCAGGGACACCTTCCACCATCCCAGGTCCTCCCAGCCCCAGTGTCCAGCCTGGCCTTGGGCACTGCCAGGGATCCAGGGGCAGCCACAGCTGCTCTGGGCACCCTGGACCAGGGCCTGCCCACCCTCCCAGGGAACAATTCCTAATTCCCAATATCCCATCCAGCTCTGCCCTCTGGCACTGGGAGCCATTCCCTGGGTCCTGTCCCTCCAGCCCTTGTCCCCAGCTCTCCTGGAGCCCCTTTAGACACTGGAAGGGGCTCTGAGGTCTCCCTGGAAGCCTTCTCTGCTCCAGATTGAACAACTCCAACTCTCTCAGCTTTCCCTCCTAGGAGAGGTGCCCCAGCCCTCCCATCACTTTTGGCTTGGCATGCTGAGCCTCTAAAGACACCCACCTACATTTCTGGCATTAGGAACAATGAGATAACCCCAGGCCCGGCCATGAAAACCATCCCCACTGCCAGTGAGCCCAGCAGAGGCTGGCAGTGCCCAGGGTTTCAGGTGTGCCTGAACAGAAGCAGAAGATTCAGAGGCCAAAACAAAGCCCAGGACTCTGCCCCCCTCAGCTCGGGTTACCTGGGGTGTCGGATAACGGGAGAGGAATGAAAGGATCAGGCACAGTCAGAAGAGGAGGGCTAGAGTCCAGACTCAGAATGTCTTTCGTTTTTTCAGCTAGAAAAGAAAAGAAAAGAAAAGAAAAGAAAAGAAAAGAAAAGAAAAGAAAAGAAAAGAAAAGAAAAGAAAAGAAAAGAAAAGAAAAGAAAAGAAAAGAAAAGAGGCAGAGTGAACAGAGAAAAGGAGAAAGCACAGAGCAAAACCCCAGCACAGGCACAGCCCCAGCTGTGGCCTGACACAACAACACACAGGCACACTCTGACCAAGTGTGCTACTAAAAAGAATAAAAACCCAAACAAAACTACTGTTACCATGCAGCTCTCCAACAGAATTTGACCCACAAATCTCAGAACATTCCCTGGCAGGGAAGAACTGTTATCTGCCTTCACGGCAGCACAAAAGGTGAAAGGCTTCACAAAGGACACACAGCCTGTTTGTCTGCAATAAAATCTGCAGCATTGTGCAGCAGCCAGGCTGGGACAGGCTCCTATCTCTGAGGAAAGAAAGAGAAGGGCTGGAAGTGCCCAGCCCAGCGCCAAGATTTCCAAGATACCTTCCTAGGCCAAGCCCCAGGACTGGGAAGTCAAGGGGCACATTTTGAAGACAGACACTGCAGGAACTGACCATGGTACAGCAACCACAGAGCCCAGGGCACACAGATGCTCCTCAGGCTTTGCAGAAGGTGCTTTACAGCTCATCGTGGAGCTGCTGCTGCTCAGCATCATCCACAAAGGCTGATGGGACACCAGAAACTGCTCACAGCTGGACAAACTCAGAAAGCAACTCCCCAGGAGCACACCTGTGTCAGGGACTTCAACTCCTTAATTCTCCAGGAAGGACCAACATACCAGGCTCAGTTATAAGCTCCCCCAAATCTCCTTTTATAAATAGAAATAAGCACAAATGGATTTGTTACTCCTTGCCCCAGAAGGATTCTTCAGCCTCTTCTCAGACTCCTCTCACCAAGAGCTGTTTTGTTTCAGTGGGGAGGCATCAGCCAGGAGCATCTGTCACCAGGGGGAGGATCCCTGGCTTCTGGAGCTCCTGGAAGCAGCTTTCCACCTCTGTGCTTGGCAGGTCTGAGCTGCCCACAGTGAGAACTGATGCTGAAGGAGTGGAAATGAGCAGCAGCACACACCAAGGGTTTTTGGCATAGAAGGGGCTGCTCACAGCAAAACCTTGGGACACAAGGACCAAAGGAGAACCAGACAAGGTCCCACAGGCAGAGAAACTCCTCAGACCAGCCAGGGTGGAGCCACACAGCCCAGCCAGTGCAGAAATTACTGCCTTCATCACTCCACATGTCAATTATGAGACTGCTCTCCTCCAATGACTTTCCCTGCTCACTCATCCCTGCTGCCCTCCTCATTCTGCAGCAGAGATGTTATCCTTGTTCCTCTGCTCCTCCGAACACACCAGCAGGTCTGACCAACACCTCCCAGCCAGTTCCCTCACTGCACATAGCAGGTTTTACTCCTTGTTATGAGCTCCATTGAACTTCCACACACTAAGAAGCTTCCTTGGGAACTCAGAACTCAGTTTCTTCCCTCACCACAAGCCCCACCTCTGCCTCCACACAGCGTCCTGTCTCTGCCACCCAACTGTGACATTCTCTCCTCTCCTGAAGTGCCAACCCTATTCCCTGCAGCTCTCAGTGCCCATACAGCTCCGTTGGTACCAGTTTTCCTTCCCTTTCAAAGAGGTTCTGGCCAGGAGCTGCCCTCCCATGCTGTCCATGCTCCTAGACTCACCTGGCCCAGCAGGGAAGGAGGAGCCACCGAAGGCATCCGCCGGGGCCGCGGGCGCAGCGGGCTGGAAACCTGGCATCAGGTTCTCTGTGGAGCTGCCTGCCTTTTCTGGAGCTTTCCCTGGAATGCAGACCCAAAGTTAGGGAGAAGCTTCTATTCTGAAAGTAGGCTGCTCATCTGTATTTTTAGGACACTGTTCCACTAGGTGACTTAAGGCCCTTGCTGCAAATCCCAACTTGCAGATGAAGCAGAGTTTAAACTGCACCTGCCACAGGCACCTGAGCAGGGGCACTGTCAAAGCAGCTGGTACCTCTGCCTTGGAGGCACCACTGAACTGAAATCAGAAAGAACCTGGAAGGATTTAGCCAGAGGACTGTAATAACACGGGGCACCCGAGCAGTCCCTGCCTAAAAGCATCCCCAGTCCATGGCACCTTCCTTTTCCAGAGCAGGCAGGTGTTACAGCACCCCGAGCACCTACCATCCCCCAGCTTTGCAAAGTCCTTGTTCAGCAGCTCCTCAGCTGTCAGCTTGGAGAAGTTGTCATCATCAAAGGGGTTCCACGTGGACACGTCGGGGGGGTTGTAGACATTCTGCTGCGAGGTCCTCGGCGAGCCCGAGGGTGTGGTGGAAGCAGATCTGGATGGGATCACCCCAAACAAGAGCCATTAACCACGCACCTGAAACCCCCTGGCCAGCACCATCAGCTGGTCCAAGCCACTACACTCTAATGACTTCTAATGGCTACACTCTAATGACTTCCCAATTAAAACATCCAGTGTAAATTACTGCAGTCCCACGCTCAGAAGCCTGGAAGCACTGAGGCTGAGCACCCACATTTCAGGGCTTAAAACCAACAGCCAAAAGGCTCCTTGCCTGTAGACACTGTAAAAGTGACCTAGCAAATACTCCTAGGGAATCAGAGCTCCATTAAGATCTCCAAGACCATCAAGTCCAACCTTCAGGAAGTGCTGGTGTCAAGCAGTGAGAATGAAGTGCACACCAGGGCTGTGGCTGAAATGACACTGCCTTTTGTGAGCCAGAGAAGGCCCTGGTCACCTCAGACAACTCATGAGGACTTTGGGACAAATTTTCCAGCACTTCCTGCCAAGCCCTAAACTGAGATCTTGAAGGCAAAGACTCACTCAAGGGTTTTGTGCCTACCTCCATTCAGAGCTTTGCATCCAACAACTCCCAGAGCCTGACCCAGCCCTCGCTCCACACCCCACGCGGGGGCCCTGGGACTACTTGGACTTGATGAGGCTGAGCCCCCAAAGCCCTGGGCACCTAGCTGGACTTGTTGAGGCTGACCAAGAGCTGACCCCCCAGGCCCTGGCACCTACTCAGATTTGTTGAGGCTGACCCCCAGGCCCTGGCACGTACTTGGACTTGTTGAGGCTGGCCTCAGCAGCTGCAGCCTGCAGCAGCTGGGTGGATTTGCTGGCGGGCACGCCGAACACGGCGCTGTGGGTGACGTCGCTGAGGATGCGGCGGTGCCCCGCGCGCTGCGCCTTGGGCGAGGATGGCGGCGTGAGGGAGCCCAGCTTCTGCCCCTGCTGCTGCTGCTGCCTCTGAGCCTGCACCTGTGCCTGCCAGGGGAGGAAAGCACAGGGACCTCACTCAGAATGGCAGCCACAGGGAGAAAACAGCTCCTGCTGGAGCACCTAGCGTCCCAGTCATGGACTGGGGGAGAAATCAGCTCCTGCTGGAGCACCTAGCGTCCCAGTCATGGACTGGGGATGGTCTGGAGGGGAAAAACCAGACGAACACAGGAAACGTGGCAGGGGATTTGCTGCTCTGCAGTGTTTCAGGATTACTGCACAGGCAGAGAGTCTCTCCCCTTCCTGTGGTGCAGCTCTGGAGGTAAAACCTCCATTAGGACTTGGCAAAGGCTGGCTGGGCTCAAACCTGCTCAGAGGTAGAGAGGCTGAGATGCAGAGCAGAGGTGGAAAGAACTCAGATCAGCACTCAGGAGCTGGCAGAGGAGCATTTGTACCCAAGTCCCAGTGCCCCAAGGTCTCACCCCCTGCTCCTGCGGCTGCGCCGGTGGTGCAGCGCCGGGCTGGGCCTGGGGCTGCTGCTTCTGCTGAGCTGCTGCTGCTGCTGTGGTCTTCTGCTGCATAGCTGCCTGCTGGGCCAGCAGCTGCTGCTGCTGCTGCTGGTAGTAGTTCTGCATCAGCTGCTGCTGCTGCGCGGGCGCTCCTTGCTGCATCACTGGGAACTGGGAAACAAGAGGTTGGAGGTGTGGTGGACCTAGACCAAACCCTCCTAGAGGACTGGGGACAGACAGAAAATGCCTAAAAGCTGCACCCATTGCCCCCAAAAGAGCAGGAACTTGCCATAAACACAAAGCTACAGCCCTGCAGACATAGAGATGTGATGAACCCAGCACACACACCCACCTGCTGTGCCTGCATCATCTGCTGCTGCTGCTGCTGGAAGTAGGCAGCCTGCTGTTGTTGTTGCTGCTGCTGCTGCTGCTGCTGCAGGAGCTGCTGCTTCAGGAAAAGCTGCTGCTGATGCTGGGGGGTGGCCTGGGGCTGTGTCGAGGGGATCTGGGGCTGTGCCTGGGGAGCTGCTGCCGGCTTGGCCTGGGGCTGGGCTGGAGGCTGCTGGGGGGCTGCTTTTGGCTGGGGGGTGCTGGCAGGGAGCGAGGCCTGGGCACTGCCCAGGGCAGCCGGGCCTGCAACTGGGACAAGAACCCAAAGCCAGCGTTAGGTCACTGCCTGAGGCACACAGGGGAGCAGGGAGCACACAGACACATCCTCACCCTGTGGCTGAATGGCTGCCTGGGCTGTGGCTCTCTTCCTGGGCGTCAGGGCTGGCTGGATGGGCAGAATTCCAGGGTTGGGCTGGGTCTGTCCTGCTTTAGGTCTCTGGCGGGGTGCTATGGATGTTTCTGTCGTAGGGATGGGGTCTGTGAGCCTGTTAAGGAAGGAGGAGAAGGAAGGGCAGTGAGCACAGCCTGTGAGCTGGGCAGCTGGTGCACAGAACACACAGCAGGGGTAAACACTCACCCAAACCTCAGCTGGGTGTGACTGACAAAGGTGAAACACGGGCACCCAGGCACAGTAAAACTGCCTGGATGCATTCACAACAATTAATCCAACACTATCGTTCTGACTTCTCTGCCAATCGTGGCATCTTCTCCTGGGGGACAGCTGGGACTTGTCAAAACCACTCAACTTATATCCAACTATTTTCTACAACATATTGCTTGAAACCACTCAGACTTCTGAATGAGCACATGAAGAACACAAATCAGCTCATGAGCAGCTGGTACCTTTGGGCAGAGTTGTCTAAACTGCCATCTTTAGATGCACTGTAACTTTGGTACATCCACCCAAGAATCAGGTCACTGAACTCTCCTGATCTCTGCTCAGTGTTTACTGAGCTCCAAAAATGCACAACAAGAGAGAGGAGCAGCCATGCCCCCAGCCTTCTGTGGTTTGTAGATACCAAATTGTTCTTGATAACTAACGAACCTGATATCAGATTGTTTCTGAGTCAGGGACAATAACTGTGCTCAGTCACCACTTGGCAACTGAAGTCCCCAAGGAAGCAGCTAAATATACCTTTGCTAATAAACAGCAGAGACAACAGGCAACAAAAGAGGGAGTAAAAAACAGGTGGGGTTACCTGGCCTTTGGTTGACTCTTCTTTGCAGCAGCTTCACTTGCTTTAACTGGGTCTGGGAGTTTAGCAGGGATTGGAGAGTTCTGCAGATCCCAAGAACACCCAATTTGGTATTTCGAGGGCAGAAAACAGAGTCAGAAATAATGTGCAAAAACATGACAATAAAACAGGGAGATCTGGGGATTCCCAAAGCAATTACTCCTCATGTGGACACATAAACACCACAAGGTTCACGTCATGGGGAGACAGGAGTTTGGGAGAGTCTTTACAAAGGAAGAAAAGAGGGCTCAGCTTTTTAACCACTGAACATGGAATATGAACATAAAGCTCCACAGCACAAATTTTTAAAAGACATGTCATTTTTAAAAGACAACCAGGGGACAGTAGTGACAAAATTTATTAATGATACTATAAAAACACAGGCATAACAGAACCCAAACTACCTCTTATTCATAAAGACCATAAATAAGCACCTGGACATGGGGAAAAACCCTAAGTTTCTATTTATGTAGAAAAAACAAAACAAAATGTCTTTCACAGTGTCCATAACAACATAAGAAAATAATTGTCAACTGCATTTTTCAGCTGAAGTCTTTGAAGACACACCAAGAAGGGGCAGATGGTTGTGTAAGGTCTGATGCAGTTCAAATGCGTCCCAGCCAACAGACCCAGAACTGCTGTGCTCAAATCCAAGTGCAGGCCAAATTACACATGCTGTGATGAGTGTGCCTGGAAATCAAATTGGTTTCCCAAGCATGGCCTAATTTTCCATGTTCACATGCACAAGATCTCTTGGTTGGCCTCACACTGGTGACTGGGTGAGGAGGTAAATCAGGGACAACAGAAATAAGGAACATAAGAAACCCTAATTTCTGACCCAAAAAAATCCAAACCAAACTGTGCTGTTACAAACAAGACCCTCCTAATTACAGGACTGGGGAAAAACCAACAGGACAGAAGCAAATGCTCAGTATTCATCAGCTGCCCCCCCAGCCCCTCCCAGAGCCCCCTCAGGCCACCCCTCTGCTCACCTGGACATTCTGCACCGGGCAGTCCTTCTTGGCCAGTTTGAATGCAAAGTAGGAGACCTGATAAATGTCAGGTCTCTTATCAGGGTCTGGCTCAAGCATGTACCCTTGAAGAGATGGAGATGCTGAGATCAGAGCAGCAGGACACACAGATGCAGGGCAGCACATCACACTTGATACAACAACAGAATTTTTTGTGCTGAGGGTAGGGAGCCCTGGCACAGAGTACCCAGAGCAGCTGCAGCTGCTCCTGGAGCCCTGGGAGTGTCCAAGGCCAGGTTGGAGTAACCCGGGACAGTGGAAGGTGTCCCTGGCATGGCAGGGGTGGCACTAGATGGGCTTTAAGGTCCCTCCAACCCAACCAACTCCACTACTCCATATTTGGTACAACCAGGTGCTAACAGTGTCCTGCCTCCTTCAAAGCACGTGGGCAGGGCAGGCTCAGCAGGGCTGTGGGCTCAGCTGGGAATGGGGCAGGACACATCTTCCACCAGAGCTGGGACCTGCAGCTGTCAACCCAAGCCTCTGGGACAAGAAGGAGAAATGCTGCCTGGCCAGGGAACAGCACTGGGTGGGACTGGGCACTTCCAGGTGAACCCACAGGAAAAGGGTTGATCCAGCCCCAGTGTGCCAGCAGGGCAGGGAGACAGGGCAGCCACAGGCACCACTGCAGACAGCTCACATCAGCAAAGAAAATACCAGCCTGCTCTGCAAACACATCCAACTCTGTATGAGTCAAGACTGTGGCTAGGGAAAGAAAAAAAATCAAAAGCTGTGCTGAAAACAAGAGAGCTGTCCCAGCTTTGCCAAGAGTAGTGCATTGTACACTTAATTACACATTCACTCTAGTCAGTGGGATATTTATAAATCATTTCAGTTCTGTTTCCCAGTTCACAGGAGACGAATTCTTATCACTAGCCTAAGTCACTGTGGTCTTTTCAGCTCCTTATCCAAACAGATTTATTACAGCAGAAGTACGTTTCTGCATAAATAAGCTTATTGTGCAAGCTCCTGTAGGACTCAGACCCAACAGCTGTGTGTGCTCCTGCCCTTGCACAGAGCTCACTCCAGCCTGGCCAAACAGAAATCTCTTTGTAGTGCCTGTCTCTCCAAGGGTGATCTCCTAAACCAGTACAAAATCACTTTAACCAGCTCTGTGTGCAAGCAAGCCTCTGGAAAGGAGAGGAACTCTTGGTTTTCAGCTGGGGCAGGGCTGCAGGAGCAGGGCCCTGGCCCTGGCAGACACTCACGGATGAGGCAGTGCATGTCCTGGGAGTGCCGCGAGTTGTCTGGGATGGTGAAGTTGCCATCACAAATGGCCACCTGGCTCTCCCCAAAGGGCAAGGTGAAGTAACACAGCTTGTACAGCAAACAGCCCAGGGCCTGCAGAGAGAGAACAGGGCAGGGATTCACCACGCTCAGCCCAGCAGGGCACGGCACAGCTCCGACAGCACGGCAGGATCCTGGCGTCCTGCTCAAGTCAGGCCTGCCCCAGCACCCTGTGAGGGACCTGGGACAGGCACAGCTGCAGGGGAAGATGAACATATGCAGAGCTCTCCTTCATCAGACTCTGATCTGGGGGATTGTTCATCATCACACGACCCTGCGTGTCACTGAACAGGCAAAGCCTTTCTGCCACACACTGGGAGGAAAGAGCAAAGCAATAGCACAAATAAAAGGCAACCATCATCATTAATACATCCATTCTGACAAAGAGAAACCCAAACTGTTTCCAAGATTAAGTCCAAACAACCTTTCAACTGCTATAAATAAATGCCAGGGAAGTACAGCTCATTCTGCAGGCTGCCAGGTTCTGCCACCCTTCCCTCTACTGCCACGCTGCTTTTGGCACCAAGAACCACCACCTACTGCAAAAGAAAACAGTTTTTGCACAAAGGGCTAATTATGAAACACTCCCACCACCTCAGAGGGGGGAGCAGGAAACATTTCCTAATCCTAAGAAACTCATCATCAGCTTTTGTCACAGGATTTCACAATGAAATTGCACACTGGCTCAAAATAACCTCAGTAAGATTTCAGGGAAAGGGAGGTTTCGAGCAGGACAAGCACTGGAACAGGCCTGCAAGCTGAGGCCTCACCACCATACACTGCTCCAAGTGTCACTGGAACACAACTCCTGCCATGCCAGGAAGAACAGAGCCTTTGGATCTCCCCTTTCCACACTACCACAGGATGGAGTGCAAATCCGGGTTCTCCTCTGGCTGCCTTTGGGGCCCTGTCCTTTCCCACTGGCACAGCTGTCACCTCCCCTCTGCACTCCCTCCAGGCCAGTGACCCTGCCCAGTGCAGGGCTGACCCCACAGACCCCTGGTTCAACCTGCTCCCACAGGAGCTGCTGCTTCCCCAGTCAAGCTCACTGAGGGGACTTTCAGCAGATGTCACACCAGCAATTCTCCCTCTTGTAGATACAGAACTATTGAACATACATCAAAACTCTCTTTTTCTGCTTCTACCATGTTACCTCCTAGCTCAGGGCTCGAAAAAAAACCAAAACATGCTCCCAGTTAGCATTTTAAACACGTGCTGAACTGCCACTCCAGACAGCACAGACTCTTTCTCACCTCTATCCCACACAAAGGAGACCAGGTCAGCCAGGAATGGATTCCACCACAGCTGGATTTTGTTCCCACCATGAACAAAGAGCACGGCAGGATTGCCCTGATCACCACGAACAGCGCAGAAGTTTGGCCTTTGGCCAGTTTGACAACTCAGCCCTGTGTTCCACAGGATCAGCACACTGCTGCTGCTGGGGCAGGGCCATTTTCCCAGGTTTCTACTCAATTCTGACCAGAACTTTGATTCCACATACCAACAACCCAGCCCAGGCACAACCAGCCACAATACCCTGAATTTTCTGATTTAACTCTTATGATACAAAATCACATTTGCCCCATTCAACCCTGGAGTTTCATCCATCTCTAAATTCAAACCACACAGGAGGAGCACACACATCTGCTCCACCAGCCTCCCTGCTCAGCAGGAACTCATCAGACACATCATCAGAGGAATTCTGCATTCACAAACTGTCCAGGCTCCCAGAAAACAGGCCAGCCCCATTTCCCTGCCATGGCAATGAAAGGATGCCCTTTCAGGGGTTTCCATACATACCCAAATGTCTGCTTTTGTAGTGATGAGTTTGCCACTGTACAGGTTCACCATCTCTGGTGCTCTGTAGGATAACGTTGTGTACCTGCAGGGGAAGATCAGGGAGTTCAAAAGGGGGTATCAGCTATGTCATAATCCTAAATAACCCAAAATTCACTCTTTCCCTATTCATTTTAAGGAAAGGGATGCTAAAGATATCTATTGGAAAAATGTTCTAACAGCATCACTTGCTACACACCTCAAACAATAAAACACCCCTCAAACTGCCCTGGGAAGCCAAAATAGTAACCACAATCCTCTCTAAAGCACAGAATTCACCACAAAACTGTGCAGTCATTTTAAAAACAGAAACATTCAAGGATTCAAAGCATTAACAAGGTCAGTAATCAAATGTCCTCTGCAATGTCCTCACTGCAGGACTGTGGCCAACTGTATTACAGAGATTGTAACTGGATATGTGGCTCCTAAAAAGTAGATTTCCACACCAGGAGTCCTACTCAGAGCCACTGTGGCAAGGGACGGGTCACTGTGTACCTCAAACCACAGTGAGAATCTGCCTCATCTTAACAGATCACAACAAACAGAAAAGCTGGAAACTGCTCCACAGATTATGAGGCTCTCCTGATAAGATTTCCTGCCAGCAGGTCTATCATTGCTGCCTGCTGCTTACCCTGATCACAGGAAAGCATTGCCAAAGGCAAAGGTTTTGTAGGCTTAAGTGTACAAGTAGGGCATTCCAAGGGACTGCAACGCCAGATTAGGAGCACTCTGAAAACTCCAGTCAAACAAACCTAGGAAATCCAGGCAGATGTAGCTGAATCCCAACAAAAAAGAGGCATCTGTACCCATTCCTCACCAGCCAGAAGGCTGTACTAACAGGAGTGGCAAGTTTGCAGCAGTGATGTTGTTAGAAGTAAAGCAAGGCCAAGGACCTGCAGTGTGCTTCACCCCTGACCCAGGGCTCACTGAACTGCAGGTGAACCCCCTCTTAAAAAGCACCAAGGGGCACCAGAGATGCTGCCAGGACAGCTGGCAGTGCATGGGGCAGGAGGAGGAGCTGGACTGAACCCCTCCAGGAGCTGGCACTTCCCAGAATCAGCCCCAGTCAGTGCCTGGATCCATGGGAAGGGGAGCTCAGCCAGGATGGGATTGTGCCATCCCAGCCTGGAGCTCAGAGAAGCCAAGACAGATGAAGGACAGAGACAGCCTGGCCCTGCACAGGACAGAACAGGTCACTGCCTCGCCGAGGTGGGGCTGCTTCTCTGCATTAATCTCAGGTCCAAAGCAATTACATCAAGCTCAATTTATTGTTTCACCTTCCCCCGGGCACTCATTCACCTGCAGCAGACACTGCCATGCAGCACAGCCAATCTGCTGCAACAGGCTGGGCAAAATTAACCCCAGCACAAGAGAAAATTACCCTTCAAACACAAATACAGCTGAGCTGAAAAGGCAAAGCACACTTACTTCTTGATCTCCTCCTCGACCGCGTTCACCCCCTCTGTTTGAGGGTTCTGGAATTTGTTAGTAGCACTCCCAAAGTCACACAGGACGTAGTGGCCACGGTCATGCAGCAGGATGTTTTCAACCTGGGAGCATCACAGACAGACACAGAATCACTCAGACAAAAAATAGTCAGGGTTTGGGTTTTTTTTCAGATGAGTCAAGGTTTTAAGTGCCTGAAGACATATCAGACACATCTGACACTAAAGCCTAAAGTGACAGCAAAGAAAACAGGCATCAAAACTGTCACATCTCCTAAAATAGACATCAAGTCATGGAAGCACAGCTGTAACACTGCCTTCCATCCTGCCACCCCTCCCTTCTCCTCCTGCAAGCACATTTCCTTGCCTCTTCTAAGACTTCAGTGTCCCAGTGCCTTTGGAGCTCAACATTCCTGAGCCACTGTGGCCCTGGTCTGACATCTGAACTGGGGACAGGAAATCCAAGCTGTCCCAGCTTTACAAAGGGCTGTAACTCCTCACAGTCTATGGGGCAGAGGGGAGGCAAACAAATAACACACACACTTCCATATTTATGAAATTAAAACACATCTCCAGGTCTTTGTCTGCATCTTACCTGTCCCTGAGGGTCTCATTCAAAACAAACCTCAGCCCATGCTCACATTTATTTGCTTGTTCTCAGGGTCTGATGGGTTCCCCATAGTCACTAAACAGGGGCTGTAGCAGCAGAGGCTCCCCCAGGCTGCTGAGAAGAGCCCTTTCTTTCAAATATTATTTGGTACCTTCAATCAGGCAACAGAAACAAATAAAATCAGCAAAAACCTTCTCCTCTATACTCACAACTGTGCATTAACAAAACTCTACCTTGCACCCATCTAAGGAAAGTGCCTGTTCCAACACTGACTTTAAATGTGTGAAACTCTGCGTTCAGATCTTTGCTTTGGCAGAGCATTCCTGTGTTCCAACTCCTCATCTGTGCAGCAGCACTAACAGCATGTTCTCTCAAGGGAACACACCATTTTTCATGTCTTTATCTTCAATCAGTGTCAAATGCTCAGATACAACAACGAGATAAAACATACTGCTCATAGAGCTCAAAATAAAAAAAATCACCACATAAGCGTTTGCTAACAAAACCCTTTGGAAGCAGAGCTCCCCATCAAGGATGATCTTTACAAGAAGGAAGGAAAAAGGAGGAGTCAGCATTTTAAGCATCAGAAAATGCAGCCAAATTAGAGCAGCTGAGGGGGGGAAGGTTGGCTTGAAACCAAGGGTTAAACACGCCCCTTCCCCCTGCGCCATCCATCTGCTTTGAATAAAGCACTGCACACAGATGTTCTCCCCAGCAGATCAACACTGGCCAACATTTGCAGATCAACATTTGCAGGGAGCAGGGAGTGTTATTCCCTGCTCCCTGCAAATATTCCTCCAACATTTCCCCAAGAGTCCTCCCACTTTATCTGGCTGAGAAGTCTGAGGTGATTTCTCACTCAAGCACCCTGAAAGGTTTGTTAGACATCAGCACGGGACTATCCAGCGACCAGGTTTGATCAGCAAATGCCAGGAGAAGGAAAAAGTAAACACAGCAAAAGAAACTACTGCTACCCACTGCCAGGCCAGAGAAAAGTGTCTTTAAAAGGAGTATGAAGGTGTCTTCTTCTGGTCAAACACTCAGAAAGCTGCACCCCAGCTTGGACCCCCTGAGCACACGCAGGGCTGACACAGGATCTTTGTGTGGTCATTACTCACAGTGCCATGTCCCCTTTGCCTACAGAAATGCTGGCTAAACGTGCTGCTGTCCCCAGCTGTTGGTCGCTTCCCACCAGCTGGGGACTGTGCCAACAGGAGGCTGCTCTGCTTCAGGCAAAGTCTTTGGGTTAATTCAAAATCAGAGCCAGGGGCCACTGAAACTCCTCCAGCTGCACTTGTCTGAAAGCTCATTCAGAGCCTCCCTTCTGCTGGCAGAGCTCTCCGGGCAGGAACCTCCAGCACCAGAGCAGCATCAAAGAGCTGGAAGGCAAAAAAGGCCTCCAAGCCCCCCAGCTGCCTGCAAAGCCAACATCTGCCCCCTCTTCAGCAGGGTGATATTCACCCCAAGAAAACATCTACATGTCCCTCCTTACACCCAGAACTCATACTAAACTTCTCTGGCCCTTAATCTCTCTTGGCTTTACAACTGCCCCTTGACAGTATTACATTTTAACACAAATAAAGTCAAAATATATATAAATATTCATTCTGTGTTAATACTTAGATCCCCAGAGGTCACCATGACAGAAACAATACACTACTCAAGCAGAAAACAGGTCTCCAAGCAGAGAAGAGCCAACCCTGACTCTGGGCACAGCTTACCAAGAGTCAGGCCTTGCAAAACCTCCCCTGGCCTAGGCAGGCAGCAGTGGGCTGGACACCAGCCCCAGGAGCCCATTTCAACTGCAACTCAGGCAGAAAGTAACACTCCAGATCAACTCACTAATCCAGCACAGATGTCCCAGATTTATTCCCCTGCAACACACTGAGTTTGTTCTTTATTAAATCCCCCAGGTAAGGGCAGGGTTAATGTTAGCCGGGGAGGTTCCTGGTCCTCACCCTGTTTTCCTGACCTAGACAAACTCCTGCAAGCTGCCCACAGACTTTACAGCCTTAAATCCAGGACTCAGATTGGTAAGAGATCACCTGCTTCCCCCTGGGAAAAGACACAGGAGCTGTTCCTATACTCAAACCGACTGAGCAGTGGCATCACTGTCATTTCAAACAAGTCACAGCACACCAAACCCTGAGGATGTTTTCCCCTGCTCTACCTGGCAATCCTTGGTACTCCTGGCATGTAAAACAATGGCCAGTGGCACAAACAAACATCTGTGAGGGCTCTGAAAATAGAACCTGCCCCACAAAGCACAACCAAATTTCAAATGCACACAGCAGCCTCCTTCTTGGCTGAGTATTTCATTCTAGCTCGTTGAGAGCAAAGGGAACATCTTTTTGTTTGCTGGATTACAGGCAGGGGATTTTCCCCAGGCTGGCCCAGCTCTGTTCCCAGCTAAGCACACAGAGTTTTACAACACACTTTCATGGTCAGAGCTCCAGAGGCCACTTTCAAAAGCTCCTAAGGATTCCTGCCCCAAGGCTAACACTTCTGGAATGCTTCTTTTGATCTGGAAACAATTTTGTGAACTACCTTAAATAAGCAGTGTTTCAGGTCACTGTGAATAATTCATCAGGTATATTCTGGCACGTGTGCAAGCCACAATTATTCACAAACATTTGTGTTTAAGTAGATCTATAGATGGCAAACATATAGTAAGTAGCACTGAGAGGCTCATTTCTTTTTTTATCTTCCAGCAGCGAGGTGTGTTTATGCCCACTTTCCCTTGTTACCAGCAGAAGCACAGCGTGGGCAGCTGGCAGACAGGCAGGAGGATGCTGCCTGCTGCCCTGCTGCACCCCTGGGGCCACAGCTCACCTTCAGGTCCCTGTGGATGATGGGGGTCTTGCACTGGTGCAGCCTGGCCACGGCCTCGCAGGTGTCGCAGAAGATCTGCAGGACCTCGCTCTCGGTGAAGCCGGTCTGCAGGCGCTGGTTCATCAGGTTCACCACCTGTCCCCCTGCAGGGCAGAGCAGCAGGACACTGAGCCCTGGGGTCCCCAGTCACAGCAGGGACAACGAGCCCTGGGGTCCCCAATTACAGCAGGGACAGCGAGCCCTGGGGTCCCCAATTACAGCAGGGACAGCGAGCCCTGGGGTCCCCAGTCACAGCAGGGACAGTGAGCTCTGGACTAATTTTCTTTTTTTTCTTCCAAATAGGACTTCTTTTGTCTGACCAGAGGAATAAAAGGCTGGATTTGGGGCACCCACAGTCCACAGATTAGTCTGCCACATGTAAGCAACAGGAGGGACGAAGGGAGACACTCACAAAACCCACACGTTAAGTGGCTTGGCTGAAGTTGTCGACTGCAAAGAATTAAAAATCCATCTGTAACAAGGGAAACTGGACAAACAAAAGCAAGTTTTCATGAACGAGTCCTGAATTTGTCTCAGCCTTGGGGTTTTGTTGCTGTCAAGGCCTTTCCAAAACAATCCTGAGGGTTTTTTCTCCTCTAAACGCCCTAGACAGACAGAGAAAAACTCCTTTCTGAAGCTCTGGTGAAGCAGTACTGCATCATTCCACATCACACGTGCTGGAAAACTTTCGTGGTAGGAAAGAAAAGCTCAGTTTAATGAATACTACAGCTGTGAACATTTTACACCCAAAATGAATGCAGTTCAGCACACAAAGGCACTGATTTGGTTTGGAAACTGTCGGCCACAAAAGGAAAGTAACAAGGGAAAATCAGTGTGTAACAACCACTGCAAGGGGAAGGCTGCAGACAGCATCACAGCATCTGGCAGGAGCCACGTGAGAAAAGCCATCTCCTTCCAGATGGAAGGAAACTCCTCAGAAAGATGGATTTTACTTCATCAGCCCAAAATGTGGGTACTGCAGCTGGGGGGGTGCCTGTGAAGAGCTCAGGTTTGTACCTCCCTCCACAGTGGGGAGCAGGGATTTGCCAACACTGCCAAGCCTTGTGCTGGCAACAGCTCTGGTCATGCTTAGCTTGAAGCTTAAAGAGAGCTTATGGAGTGATTCCTTCAGCAAAACTGCACACAAAGTTCCTTCTCTCACCAGCAAACAACCCAGGGCAAGGCAGGCCAGACTCCTGCAGCAAAACAAAGCAGCAGAGGACGTGGCAGAACAGAAGCCTGCACTGGGCCTGTTTACACACAACTACGTGTGTGTAAATGCTACAATGCTTTTGAGTTCAAAGCCAGACAGGCCCAAAAAATACCCATTTCCATCAGCTGCCACCATCCAAACCAGCCACAGGTGCCTGAAGTCACCTGGCCAAAATATTATTTTTGATGAACACTCTTCTGTGAGAAGACAGAATTTGAGCCCAGCACATGCATCATGTTCCAAACACCACATCCCAGCCACAAAGATCAAAGCTTTGGGACAGCTGGAAGAGCCTGTCTGGCTACAGACAGCCAAGCAAAAAGGTCAGAGGTAACAGGAATGCTTTTTGGCTTCCTATTATCCATGTCTTGCTTCTTCCAGAACAATCCTAAGCCAGGTTGATGTGGAACAAAGCTTGCAATGAGACTAAAGTGAAGAAAAATTACATTCCTGGCTGCTTTAAGAGAAGCCACTTCTTGTGTGGACCATTCTAAAGACAACAGCAAGATGTATTTAAGGGTTCTCCTTCACAATAGAGGGGACCCAGGACACCCTGGGCAGCAGCAAAGATAGTACCAATCCCATTAGCAGAGTCAACACAGCCCACTTCTCCAGCCCTAGTCCTGGCTTTGCTCAGCCCAGAACAGCTTCCTGGCAGCTTAGGGATAGCTCTTTTTTCAAAAGGAAGATATGCAAGTTCCCTGTAAGCACGGAAGGACAAACCCACCCAGGAGCAGCTGCACACTGCCCCACTCACCCCGGCAGAAGTCCATGAGGATCAGCACTTCCCACACGTCCCCGCTGCTGACTGAGTTGATGCTGGAGTCGATGTAGCCCACAATGTTCTTGTGGCCAGACAGATCCCGCTGCAAGACAAATTCATACCACGGACCAGCCAAATCCACACATGGACCAGCCCAATCCATGCCATGGACCAGCCCAATCCACGCCATGGACCAGCCACACCCATGCCATGGACCCTCCTCACCCTCACTTTCCACCATTCCAAAGGCACCAAAGACAGGGAGACAAGAGAATGCAGCAGCAAGTGAAACCCAAGTAAACAAGCTTTGTGAGCACAGCTAAACCTTTGATGTAAGATCTAATCTCGCCTTTTCCCATGCAGCCACAGGAAAATCAAGCCCAAAGCTTCCCTGCACTACCACAAACTACAGCAGTTCACTTAAAAGGTATTAACCTAATTTAAAGCTACTGCAGAAATCACACACAGAATTGCTACAGGTAGGAGTTTCTGATATGAAGATCATCCACCCCAAACCTGTACCTCGTGTTGTAAATTCACAAAATGAGGATTTTATATTTCCTTCCCCACCTGGCAGCTGCTCTAAACACTCATCAGTATCTTTGAATACAACTTCAAAAGTGGCATTTCCAAGTTTACCATGCTGCAAACAAGATTAGGCAAATCTATTTGGATCATCTCCATTTTGTCTTTGTTTAGGGAAGCTAAGTTTGAAGCAGCTATTAAAAATAGCTATCCCATCATATAAATCCTTGTGGCCAATAATTCAGAGAAACATCCCAGAGCTTATTACAAATACTTTACATTTCAAAAGCCATGGCAGCAGCTACCCCACAAATACTGTTTTAATCTACCAACCTCAGGAACGCAGAGATAACCTTCATCCCAACCCAAAGGATTAGAAGATGCTGTGATACAGATTTATCTCAGGATGGAGGTCTGCCATTCCTGCACTCATTTCAGTTCAGAGATATCAGAATCATCAGCCTTTTCTCATAAAGTTTAAAAGGCTGAAGACTTGAGATCTCAACTGAAGATTGTGAGACTGAATTCCAACATCCCCAGCCATGCTCACATCTTCTGCCCTTCCTTTTCCCATTAAGCCATGCAGTTCTCCCCTCATTTTCCTGGAATTCCCTGGTTTTTTTCAGGTACCAGGTTTTCCTTGTCCGCTGGACAGGAACTTTTGAAATAGGTCAGTACTAGATTTTCACACAGCTCCAGAGGTCAGCTCTTCCCACACAAAAGCCATTTCTGCTAGGAAAACGCAGGGTTTGTGACTTGATGCCACAGAGCTCACAAGCAGAAGGTGCCCAGGCTCCCACCCCCTGCACTCCAGCCTGGGGCCCAGCACAGAGCAGGGACTCACCATGATCTGGATCTCCCTCTTGCAGACCTGCAGGTCGTACTCGTTATTGACGTACATCCTCTTCAGGGCACACTTCACCCCATTGCTGGTCCTCACCAGGAACACGATTGCAAAGCCACCTATGGAGGACACAAAACCACCTGGTCATTGACAAGAAACCTCTTTGTTCCCAACCCTGTCCCTGCCAGGGGAGTACAGCTGGGACAGGGAGGGCACTGAGCAGCTCCCACCCTCCACAGTGGGAATGCTCCTTCCCGTGCCCCTCTCCAGAGCTCCCAGCTCTGGCTGGACAGTTATCTCTAGGAACTCAAAGGGATCCAAGGGGGTAATCTTCAATTAATGGCAACCAAGTTAACACTTAACATCTCCATAAAAACAAGCAATTACACCAGCTCCTGGTCCTGCCAGACAGTCCCTCATTGCTCCATTAATTGCCATTATGAAGAAGAAAGCTGAAGGACAGCAATGCTGCCTTGGACAGAAATCAAAGCTACAGATCACCCACTGAACCACCAAAGGCCTAAACTTAAAAGGCTCTGCAACTTTGAAGCTTAAGTTACATTACAAAGCTGATTTGTGCAAGAAGCAGAAGAAACATCTCCCACATGCAGTTTGATGTTAATGCTTTTAAATCAGGACAGAAGAACAAGGGAAAAACCCACAATTCATTCTGTGGTCATTGCTATTAGTAAAGCCAGGATTCCCAGGATAAATTGACTTGTTTCAGATGAACGCCTTTCATCTCTGTCAGCTCTCCATCCAAATACACTGCTTACATTTGTAGTCCTGGCAGAAATAGGAAGCTGATGGAGGATGGAGGGGTAGAGGCATCAAAAGTTTCACACCTGGCTCTGGAGATGGGAATGAATTTGGGCAGAGTGGCAAAGATCCAAGCAGCCACAAGTGCTGCACACTGGTGAAAAGGGAGGCACAGTGACACTGCTGATGCCACAGCCCAACAGCACCTTACACTGCACACATATTTCTTTTATGTCCAAACACTCATAAAGGCCCAGCTCACGGGTGATTTATGTGTCTTCAGAAGTCCCACTACAAGGGGAGCAGCAGCTACACACCACAGAACCCAAGTCACATCCCAGAGAATTCTTTCTTCACAGGCTGCCAGAAACCACCAGACCCCCAGCACACACAGCTCCACGGACGTGTTCGTGCTCATGGTTATTCAGCACTTGCACGGGTTGTGACACTTGCCCATCATGCGACAAACAAAGCCACACTTGGGTAAAATTTACTGACCAGGAAAGAATGAAAAAGAGCAAATAACCAGACAACAATGCTGTGTTTAATGTACAACTCTCTCTGGTTGTTTTCAACAGCTTTTATGACATTACAGCTCCTCTTCCACCTCAACGCAGGAGTTACACACACAGGTAACTCACCTGCCAGCACGGGAACTGCTCAGGAGGAATCTCTCCTGGCAGGCAAAGCCCTCAGCTTTACACAACACAGTCTGCCACAGGAACTAGAGCAGGCTTTCCAAGGAAGCCCCACTGTCTTTTAGAAGCAGCCCCAGAGATGCAGCAAAAAGATGGGACAGAAAGAAGAAACAAAACAAAACAGAACAACCACTCCTCCTCCCTTCCCCCCCCCACAAAAAAATATAAGCATCAAGTCTTCAATTAAAGGTCTTGAAAACTATAGCCAGGCTGCAAAATGGACACTCAAACTGAGAAAACTGGGACATGGCCCTGGGATGCAGCACATCACAGCTGCTTGAACCCCCTCGCAGCTCTGGAGGTGCCTCTGTGCACAGTGCTCGATTCAGACCCAAAAATAACCCTGACTCTCTCCCTGAAGCTGCTTCAAGTTGAGGATCTCAAATTACAAGTCATTTTTAAGAGCTTCTGAACCCACAGCAGTAGCCTTATTGTTCTCCCCAGCCACATTTGTCTTGTTTTTGGAGAACAAATTTGCACATTCTGCTGTGAATCTTCAGCCCAAAGGGTGGCTGTGGAAAAGAGTAACACAGCACTGCACTGATTTTTCTTCCCCCTCTTATAAACCACAATGGAGCCAGGAAGAAATAAGGGACCATAACCAACACAATTTTCCCAAACCCTACTTTGCTAACAGCCTATATTTTTCAGAATCATTTGAGAGATCAGGTTTAATCCTTTTTTTTTAAATTTCTGTACATTATTTCCATGGATTTCAGAAACATACTAGAGAAATTTTTTTTTTTTAATTTCAAAAAAACAAACAAACAAACAAAACCTCAAAGAGTTGGTTTTTCAAAGTTTATTACAGCCTCAGCCATCCTCAAAACTTTTTGGTAATCACAAGACTTTTGGGTTTCCCTCCCCCACAAAATGAGCAGTTACCCAGGAGAAGCCCCTGCTCCACCCCAGGGGCTCAGTTCCCTTTTCCCAGCTCTGGCCAGGCCAGCAGGATATGGGATCTCTGTTTACAGTGCTGTGCTCAGCAGAAAGAAACACGAGCTGAGCAGCGAAAATAGATCAATTAAACTTTTTTTTTTTTAAAAAAAACAGCTTCACTAACCTTAAGAACTTCCTCCTGCTCCCAAACCTTTGCTTCAGCTGAGTGGGACTGAAGTCTCTTCAGACCAACTGCTAATGCCTCATTCACAGGTCCCTTCCCTCTACCAGGATCCTGGGCTAATTAACAAAGTCACCTCCAGAGCACCCTCGTTAGAACATGCACATCGTGCACAAGCCAGCTGGCACAGAAAACTACAGTCTGTGCAAGGGAGAACACAGATAAAGCATCCCGAGAGCTCAGGGGAAAGAGACCTCCCAAATGCCTAAAATGTTCATTACTGACTGCTCAAGAACTGTGCAGAGACACAGAAAATGGTCACAAACTGTTGCACTGCAGAAAAGGTGCAGAAAAGGTTCTAAGGCTGGGGTCAGGTGCACACACAGGCTACTGGCAAATACACCCAAAGCACTGAAGTACTTGAAACCTTTTCATTGGCAATTGTGGCCATCAAATGCACACCACAAAGCAGTTCAGAAGGAGCTGTGCTCCTCAGGCCCCTCAGGAGCACACACAGCTCAGGTGTGACAGCAGAGGGGCAGCAGGACCCACCAGATGGCCCAGAGTGTCCCTTGGCAGCACCAGCCAGCCCAGGGAGGGGCTGAGCTAGCCAGCACCTGGGCTGCAGCCAGCACTGCTCATCCAGGACCTTCTGATTCTTCTGATTCAAATTCTGATGGGTTTCAGAGCCCCCTTCACCCAGCACTGCTTATCCAGGACCTTCTGATGCATTTCAGAGATGCCCTCACCCAGCACTTCCAGCAGAGCAGGGGCTGTTCCCAGAGGCTGGAGGGTGTCTCCTGTGGGCTGCAGCCCTGCCTGGTCATTGCCCACTCCACAGCCAGGCTTTGCCCAGACATGTCACCCAACTGAACTCTGTTTTTCACAGTCAGCATCATGCTGAAAATCATACACTTACCTTATCTTTTAACTGCTGACAGCTGCTTAACCCTTCCTCCTTGCCCACTGCACATCTACACCACCAGCACCACCTCCTCAGCCTCAAGGGCTCTCAGCTTCCAGAGCCCTGGACCACAACCAATTTCTCCCTCATTATTCCAGTCCAGTCCCCAACTCAGCTAAGTGTGGGTAAAGTTGAAAGGAAACAGATCAAAGACAAATTTACAAACAATTATGATGAAGCCCTGCCAGATGCACATTACAGGACCACTTACTTCTCTTCTCAGAGAACAGCAAGACAACAGCCAGGCACTGCCAGCTCCAACATAAAGATGATCATCCCGGGATCTGAGCAGCTCCCAGCAGCCAAGGTCAGCTCAGGAGCCTGTGCTACATGTGCCCAGGGAGGGTGGGTCACACACTGGCACAGCTTAGAGGTTAAAGTATTCCAGGCACCAGGAACATCCCCAGATCTCTGCTGGTAAAGCCTCTTTTCCAGTACACGTGTGGAAAGCAAAGGCACGAGAGCAGTGCAGGCTTCAGCTGCAACAGAATAAATAAATCCAGAGACGTGCAAGTGCCAGAAGGGACAAGAACAAGAGCTAAGCCTAAGAGTCACCTCAGAGGACAGTTTTCCCCTGCACACGTGCCTCTGATTTAAGGTTCTGAAGGAAATTCAACTCTCTTCCCACACCAGCCAGCAAAAGCTAAAATATCCTTCCCATTCTAAAAAGTGAGAAGTTATTTCTGTGGTCACCCTTAAGACATATTAATATTGTTGAGCAAGCAGCACACAGCCAGCACTGGGATCACCATCAGCTCAGAGCCACCACCAGCTACAGGGGTTTCTCTGGGGAAACTTTTTTTATGTCTCTTTGGCAGTTTAGGCCTGCCTGAACTGCATGGAAACATGGTTATAATGCTGCACACTGCTGCCTGACTGTTGTTCTTGCTAAAAGGTTTTAGGATAAGCTGAAAAAATACTGGGAAGTTCCAATTATCTCCAGTCAATACAGATGCCAAAGCAATTTTCCATGCAGGTTTGTGTCAGGGCACTGGCCAGCTGCCAGCTCTGGTAGTTATGTTTTCAGCTCTTCTGTAATTTCAGCAGGATGCAGAACTCCTCACAGCCAAGCAAGCACTTCTGAACTAGTTAAGAGCAGCTGCACGTGATCCCTGCCAGCTCCTCCCAGGTAAGGAGATAGCTGTGCTGAGCTCAAGGGATTCATGTTGGATCACAGACTGGAATCCTCCTGCAGCCAACCAAGCACAGCATTGCTGCTGCACGGAATTTGCACCAGCTGATCCTCCTCAATGCTCTGCATGCAGACAGCCCACTGTGCTTCAGCACTGCAGCTGAGGGGAAAGCCAAGTGCTGCTCAGATGTCCCCAAAACTGCCCCAGGAACATTCAGCCTCCAGGGACAGCCAGCAAGGCATTTTAAGCTCCAGCTGTACCAGTAGGCACTTAAAATTAAGTGCTCTGCTGAACCAGGCACAAAGCCACTCCATTTGCACAATTCCAATATTCACTGATCCTTATCCATCAAGAATTATGTCATATTTTGCCTTATCTCACCAGCCAGAAGAACTTCCTTAGCACTTAACCTTCCTAAGTACAAGGGCAGGCTCACTCAGGTTTTGTTTTTTTCCCCACAGTCAGGATGCTGTGATCCAGCTACAGGAAAACCACAGTGAATCCCTTGCATGGGGTGTTTCCAGCTCACCATTCCCAAAGCTTTAGTAAAACACAGTAATGTGGTTTTCCCCCAGTCACAGCCACAAGCAGCTGTCACACAGACACTGCACATTACCCAACACTGGACATCATCACCTGGCAACACCAGAACCATTTTCTCTCTGCTGTTGTCCTGAGGACATCCTGCACCTCTGGCTCCTCTAACTGGAGCAACATACAGTCACTCAAGAAAAGAAAAAAGTTTTTCCCCAAGGTGTGTATATACAACAGTCACTCCTTTCAACCCAAACTATTCTGTGATGTGATTCTTGATCCTAAAGCACCAATGGTTTTGGCCATCTTTTCTAGAGACTCAGGTGCCCTGGGATCCTGTCCTCTGAGCAGCTGGGGCTGCTGAGCTGCAGAGACCCCAAAAAAACCTTCCTGTGACTGCTGGAAGTGCTGCTGGGACCCCACCAGGAGTCCGAAGGAGACTCCCCAGCAGCTCCTATAAAAAGCACCCCACTGTCCCACAAACCCAGCAGTGATAGGGAGGAGAGCCAAGGAAAACAGATCCTACTGATCCTGCCTCGTGCCACAATCTGCTGTGACCCTCCTCACAAGTAAATATTTGCTGGTATATTTTAATGTAGGCTTTTTATTTCAATAATAGCTCCCCATGATTTGCATTAGGATTACTGTGCTATTTTTGTGGCTATTAATCTGCACCAATGTACTCTTTCTGCTGCCTGTATTCCATTCTTCCATTGCCCAGCAGGAGGGTATTGCTGCACATACCTGCTGAAAACACACCATTTCAAATCCCATTTTCCCTGTTTTTATGCCACTTCTGAGCTCTTTGTTTCCAGGACAGGATATTTCACTCCAAATTAAGCTTTCTATTCCAGCATTATTCCTTGTTATTACTAAATGTGCCCACAAACCAGAGGCAGCCCTGCAAAGTGTTCTACTGTGATACATATCAAGGGGTTGGAATGAACAGGATCACTGCACATTGCTTTTTCTGCTTTATGAAGCATCTGCAACACCTTTAAAGTCTCAGTGTGTCAGCATTAACATCTTTACAGAAAAATACAACTGCCTCATTTTGTTATGAAAGTCATTTGGGGCATAATTCAGAAGGCACAGTAATGAGGCAGACTTTGCATTAGGGCTGTAATATCCAAGATGATGAAAATATCAAAGGAAGTGAAGACAACACTGGTACACTCCATGATTTACTGAGTTCAACCTGGAACATTATCTCTGCTCCCCCTTCCTTTGGATGGAAACAGTCAGAAACACAAGCAATTTGCAAGTAATTTCTCTGTTCTTCAAGCCATGGTGTTAAAAAGGATGTTACTGGGGTGGGAAAACCTGTGATTAACAGAAAAGGGCAAAAAACTTAGAACTTGACCAGAGAACGTTTGGGTCAGTTTGCCAACACCATTGAGAGCAGCAGGGTGAGGTACAGGCCCTGCTCACCCAGCTCACCTCCCCGAGACCTCCTCTCGCACAGGAGCTCTGCAGCCTGGCTCCAGAAAGCAAAACCAGCATCTTCTGGTGGTCCCAGCCCAGAGCTGACCCCTCAAACCACAGCCTCTCCTGGTAAGAGACAGCAACAAGTCATCCCAACAGGATGGGACTGAAGGTTCACCCTCTCCTGACACCTTGGCTATGGCAGAACATGTTGCCAACAGGAAGAAACACTTTTAGAGGTTTCCCAGCACTGCCAGGTACCACAAAGGATTTCACCCAACCCAGCCTCTCTCTGGCAGGACTGACCCTGCCCACAGTCCCTCCCAGCACCTCTTCTAAGCTGTTCTTTCACCACTCTGCTCACACTCCCTACATGCTCCGCAGCAATTTATGCCTGGGTGTTGTCACCCTGTCACCACCAGGACGTCTCACCAAAATCTCCTCTGGATTTCAACTCCAAGTTCTTCTCCTACACGCCAGTGTAGCTATAACCCATCTTTCTCCACAGCCTCCTGGGTAGCTGGAAGGATGCTATCCAGAGTCTTTTCCACATGATCCAGCACAAGAAGGCTAGAAGGACTCAAGGTGGTTGTACTAATGTTCTCCTTTGTGTTTGCATTTTGTTGTTTTAGTACTACATGTTGGAGAGACACGACACTTGGGGTTTGGGATTTAATTAGTGCCTGTGACTCACTCTCCCACCCAATTCCATAATCCTCTGGTTACAGTAGGGTATTTATGTGCCACTTTATAACCATATAAGTGAAGATTATTCACCCTCAAGCTGCAGGCACAGAAAACACACAGTCTGTCCCAAGGCACAGGCTTGCATCACCTCTCAGGAATACATGGACAAAACCAGTGTTTGCTCCCTATAACCCAGGCTAAAAAAACCCAGGATTTTCTGCACCTGAGCTAAACTGTGCCAACAGTCAGCACGCTGAAGCACAAAGCACTGACAGGGTGTGCTCAGCCACAGGCTCACACACAGACCCACAGGTGTAAGTGGTACCTGCACAACTGTCTGAAGGTGGCAGTGGGGACAGAGGTGACACTCAGGACACACCACACACACAAACAACAGCAGCAGGCTCTGCTCCAGGAGGGCCTGAACGTGGATCTCCTGGTCTTACTACACCCAAATGCCTGTAAACAGTACATGTGTTTGTGTACATATGTGTTATAAACCAGAGTCCAGTTCTGAACGAGAACAAAACAAACCCTCATCCCCTGCCAACAGCCTCCCAGCTGAGAAGAGCAGATAATAACACTAAACTAAACAGGGCTTCTCTCAGCCCAGATTTTCTACCTCAAAGGAAATAACAAGCTTTACTTAGTTGGTTATTGTATTAAGTCCCTTGACTTACCTAAGCGTAACAGTGCCAAGTTGAAGGGACTGCTTCAATCTAAAGGCCTGTCCCAGCATCTCCCAGAGCAGTATTTCAAGGAGCTCTCAGTGCCTGACCTCACCATACTCACCTGTACAGGAAGTTAAACACACTAAAACCAAACAGAAACCTGGGTGGTTCACTGAACTTTCAGCTGTGGCTTCATCTGCTCCTCTGGGCTGATTCCACTGTCCCTAAGCAGCACTTTAAAAGGTTTCATCCTGGAGTGGAGATAGAACTGCTCAGGGAAACTTATCAAATCAGATCTTGAAACATCAACTGCCAATTAAATAGTCTGAACATTTAAGCCTTATCTTGAGGGCAAAAAAGAAAAGGCACACCACTAACTCCAGCTGAAAGAGCTTTGTCTGTGTAAGGAGCAATGGTCATAGTAACTCAAATTTCAGCCCTGTTCTGACCATTTTAGTTGGCTGTAGGAGGCAACCAGAGCTCCAGAACTGCAGGGAAAGTAGATAGCACCTAGATAAAGCATAGAGGACGTCTAGTATTTCATGACAGGAAACCTGAAACGTGCACAGTATCAGGAGAATCAGCTGAATCCTGCATCTCCCCAGATGGAAAATTAGCTAAGAAAGTATTTTTGCAACAAGATCAGGAATTTAATAGTGAACATACTCTAAAGAAGACTGTAACAGTTACAACTGTAAAAAGTCAGGAGAGCTCAGAGCTAAAGTGAACATACAGGAAATGCAGCTATTTTGTGAGTGCTTCTAGTGATACTTTAATTGAAGAAACAACACAAGGGACACAGATACAGGTTGTGTGTCAAGCCAGCCAAGGACAGAATCCTCCTGGCATAGGACAAACCCTTGAAGAATATTCAAGCTTTCAAGCTTTGCTGGGCAAATCACCAGCTCCCCTTCCCTCCCTGCAGAGCAATGTGCACAGCTTGTTTTCTGCTGGGGCTTCCCAGGCTTCATCCTACTGCCAGAGGAAAGCAGTGCTGGGAAACTGAGGTGGATTCTGTGCTCACCCAGTCCATATTCACAACAACAGCAGCTCTGAGCAGGGCAGGTAACAACTCACTGCTTCATAGTCCATAGCAGGGAAATACATGTCAGCCCTACAGCTCCCAAAGTTAGGCACTGTTCTTCCAATAATTACCATTTCAAGCAGCCAGAAATTCTCCACACAGCTCACATTCGAGCTGGGAAGAATTTGACCTGCACAAAGTCCATCTGCACATAAGCAACAGTTTCCATGTGGAAGCAGCAAGCAGAGGAGCCTCCAGGCTGGCCAGCTGAAATCCCTCAGGCAGCCTCAGGCTGAGCGAGCTCTCCAGGCACAGAAAGCCCGGCACCTGCCCACACAAAATGCAACTGGGACTCAGTGGTGGGCGGGAAGAAAAAGGGAAAAAAACTAAACAATCAGCTTCAAAGATACCTCCAGAGTCCATCAGACAGCACCCATCATCAGGGCAAAGGTCTGCTTCCAAGAGAGCAGAACAGCCTGGGCAAAGCCCTGCTTATCACAAACCCTTCTCACTCCCAGCTCCAGAAAGCAGCAGCTCTTCCGGCTCCAGCACTGCTTAAGCTTTAGGCTTTAAATACCACCAGGAAAACTTCAACAGAACATCCAGCACATCTGAGCAAAGGACTTCTCCCCAGGTAAACCAAAGGCTTAAGCTTACACAGAGCTCGTGGGTCAGACTCTCAGCCAGGGGAAAGCAGGACCATAGTCAGCCCCACACAGATTTACCATAGCTGAGAATCCTAATGTGATTATCCAATATTACCAACATAATTATAGGGCACTTGCTTAATGTCACTGCTGCAATATCTAGGCCATGACAGGACAGATTTAGATTTACAAGCTCCACCCTCTCCTTTTAAATAGGCAGGACATCACCATGGTTAATGTTGGTGGGGCAGCCCCAGCCACCAGTGCCTGAACTGTGCAAAATAATACAGCCAGGAACCTCATCCAACACACACCACCAGCACAGCCTTTGCCTCTCCTGATTTTAGGAGAGTAAGACTGGTTGTCTAGGGATTGTGGCAGTTTTGGGAGTGAACATTCAGTCTATCAGCTATGATGCTCACAAAGGCAAACAGACACAAAATAATTATACAGTTAGAGGCATTTTCACTGCATAGATGACATGGGAAAAGCATAACTGCCTCTTGTCACTTCTCTGGGGATTTATTTTGATAGAGCTGATTTAAAACCATTCAGCTTCATTTCTTTGTATGTTTCAGGACCCCATCTCATTACAGACCTCTAGGAGACACCTCACTCCCCACACAATCCTCCTGCAACTCCCAGCCAGGCCCATGGAGAAGGACAAAACAGGAAGCTGTAAATCACAACACAGCAGAGAAAGGAGGGGAAGGAAATTAATCTCTGCCATGCAACAGCATCTTAGAAGCCTAAAATAATCACTGGGCAAGATCCAGGCTGTGCACTAAACGCACGCTCTTGTCAGAAGCTCCAGTCCAAGGGCAGCAGTAGCCTGACTCCGAGAGCAGTGGCAGAGCACAGCCTAGACACCCCAACTCAGGGGCATTAAAGTCTCCCAGTTTTTGCAGTATTTTCATAACAAATTTCACAGCAATTTCATACCAAACAGCAGCTCACTGGAGGCGATGGCACCGTGCTGGCTGTCACAGCAGGAAGCACGTTTAGATTCACGTGGGTAGATTTGCTGGGCATGTGCTCTGCTGCACAGCCCTGTGCATCCACCCCATTACTCCCTGACAGGCAGACTTGGAAAACCAAAGCTGATAGAACAGTGTTTTATTACTATGCAGCAAGACACGCTGCCTCCAAATAGATTACTTGGCAAGGCAGACTCAGTCCCTCTCTATTGTAACAATTTTAGTCCTTGAACTTCCACTGTAAGCCTGAAAAAAAAATAAAAATTAATGGGTCATGAGTAACTCACAGCTTAAAAAAAAATTAAAAGAATCATTTGTTTAGTTATCAGTCAGCCCTTTAAAAAGCACATTTCAGCTGCTATTATTCCCAGCAGCTGCTAATAGCATCTGAGCCCTTGTTCATCTCCAAGTGAAATTAGCACTGGCATCAACATGCTGCGGAGCATGACGGGCTCTGAGTGAACACGGCTGGAACTGCAAAGCCAGCAAGAAGCTGCAGCAACTGCAGGCAGCTCAAGAGCTTCCCTGGAAAGGCAAGGAAGACGTGAATCACGTCGGCAGGAGAGGAGAGAAAAAAGCAAAACTAGTCGAGCAGAGAGCAGGCTGTAGCTGGAGATGTACAGGAGCAAGAAAGCAGGATGAAGGCCAGGGCTGGGACTAACTGGGCTGGCTTGCAAGGGCCAGGCAGAGCAGGCCGTGGAGAAGTGTCATGGTAACAGCACACTCCATTTGGGAAGCACTTATGCAAGGATCCTAGGACAGCTCAGGGCAGCAGACAAGTCAGGCATTTAGGAATTTTGATTCCAGCATTTGGGAATTCTGATTCCTAGGGCAGCACCCAGACATGAGCACGGCAGCAGGAGAAGCACAAGCAGAACTCCACACATTCCAGGAAGAGCCCGAGCTCACAGCCAACAGGACTCTGCCAGAGCTCCACAGCAGTGCATGGAGGCTTCTCTCCAACCAGCTTCCTCTCCTTAAACCCTTTCCAGGAATGCCAGATAACTACAGGTTATGGCTACCTGTGTAACTACAGGTTACAGGTACCCCTGGGCCACTGAAGTGCCACCTCCCTGAGTAACAGGAAAACACAACTTAAGGACAGTCCCATTCCTCTGGAGGGCATATGCTAATCCACCCCTGAAGACAGCAATGAACTTTTCAACTCCTGAGTACATGCCAAGCATGGAGAGAGGTATCCACTATCCCACCAGGCAGGTCTTGGGGAATTTAAAACCCCAGGTACAGCCAGGAGCACAAAGTATCCATCATTCAGAATTTAATGGGAAAAAATGTCAGCTCTACATGAAACAGGGCTTTGCCTTTTCCACACATGCACAGGTGAAGAGGGAGAGGTATGAACTATATGTCTGTTCATTTGTCAGATGTCTAGGAACAAGAAAAGTTGCAGGGGTCCAGAACCTGCAGTCTTGTGACTGTTACTCACCAAGCCTGTAACCACTGGGGATTGAATTCATCAGTTCAAATGAACTTAAATAATTGCTTTACTTATTTATATCCCAACTTAAATAATAAATATATCACTAAATGCATCAGTTGCAGAAAAACTTTCAAAGGTACAGTGTAAGGCCTTCTTATGTTAAGTTTAAAACAAAAGCAAAAGGTAAAAAACAACCACCTATCCCCCTTCAAAACTAGTATCATTTTAATTTTTAAAAAAGTCCAATACATTTAATCCTGTCACATGTGCTGCTGAAAGCTGGGTAAGCAAGGCTGAGTTTGTGTGTTTCTGTGGTCTCTGAATAATACCAGATCTCCAGAAGATCCTGTGTGTCAATCCTCACACCATGATGAGCCATACCATCACAGCTGCTTGTACCTCACACCCTCTCTCTGAACAGGCCTCCAAAGGCAGCAGCACAGGAGTGTGTTCTGGTACCAAGGGAAGAGCCAGGAATCTCCAAGGAGCAGGGACAGGCTTTGTTCTGCATTTGCATTATGTGACACGGGGCCCTGGTCCACGATAAAAGTTCCTGGGTACTATGGTGACATGAATATTAATGACCCTGTGATTAAAACACCAGCAAGGAGTTATATTTGCATTTAATACAAGACTGTCCCTGCTCTCCTACACAGCCCTTATCAAATGGCTTCATCTTCATGGGCTTCAGCTTCTCATTTGTGAAATAATTTGATAAGCCTCCCTGCCACCATCTGTTTGTCTGCTCTGCAGAGAGGGGACGGGCACAGAACCACAGGTTGTGTGACACCTCACACTCAGAGCCTTTGTGTTCTGCAGAACAGCTCAGCAGTTCAAACTGCAACTGGTAATGCAGCACAGAAACAGAAGGATAAACTCACGTTCACATATCCAAGTACATCTGCTGACTCAGAGGCAACAGTTACCTGTTGGTTGAACAGAAGGCTGAAAGAAAGGCTCTGACATTCAGCAGATCGGTTCTTCCCAGAAATATGTGCCCAAGGATGACAGGACAGTGTGACCTGCCTGTACTGCCCTCTCTTCCACATTGACCCTCCTCCAGCCCTTGCCACCCCACACACCAGGGCTCTGTGATGCATTTCTTTATTTCCTTACAAACACAACCAATAAAAGTCACAAACATAAGAACCAGCAGGATCTCATCAGCTGGGTGAAAAGGCAAGTGTGGCAGCACTTGAGTCCCTGCACACACACAGGTGCTGTCACAGATCCTTCCAACTCCAGAGTGTCTTCTTTAACAATCTCAGGCTACTGCTCATGCCACCAGCCATCTGCATACCCCTGCTATTACACACTTCTTGCCAAAGGTCATGAAAGTCATTAGAGCAGAACTCTGGGCCAGCAGCAGCCACAAATAACCTTCATGTGGCCACACTGCAGCCATAAGGGAGGATTTCCCATCGATCCAGCTCCCTCCTCCTAAGCAGCAGCTCAGTGCCAGAGAGGTCTTTATGGCTGAAGCACTTCCCAAGGCAGAAGCCATTAATCCTTCAGAGGGTCACAACAGGTAACTGAAGTAACACTGAATTAGCAGGTAGGTCATGCAGAGAAGGCACATAAGGCAAAAGGTCTCCATTTCTGTGCTTGTCACATCAGCACTGATTTCTTGTGTTCCTTTTAAGAATTTTAAACCACTTTGGAAGTCCACATTTTGCATCACTCTTGTAAACATCTGAATAGCACCCCTATACAACCTGGGATAGTGAAATCACAAAAACATGTATAACACACCAAACCAAGGGCTCCTCCTGCTTGCTCTGGTGCCTTGAAGAGAGACTGATGTTCAGTGACAGCCACATCATGTCCCCATGGAGCATTCTGCACATCTTTGAGACAAGCTTGAGTTTATTTCACTGCTGCCATTTGCGCAGCAAAAGCATACATCAGCCCTGCAAGCATAATTTTGCTTACAGAAGGAGGGACAAACTAAGATGATATCTGAACAACAGCTGTGCAATTAGAGAGCCTCAGAAGATCTTGCATTTTGCTCTCACACCCTCAAGAACAGCTTGTCAGATTGCTTTGTAAGTTCACACAGGCACATTTTGGGGGCCCCTACCATAGGCCTATGGGAAGGGAAACTGGTGTGTGACTAACAGTGAATGAAGATCAGCTCTACCTGCCCTCATCACAGTACCAGACAGCTTCCAGCGCAGCTGTGAGGGGATGCACACGCAAATCCCTGCTCAGGGAACTCAGCTGCTGATGGCTTTTTTTATTTTTAATCTATGAGATCACCTGTCACTGGTACGTAATTTCTTTCTGCAAAATCATGAAGCAAACCAGATGCCATGAGCACCTTGTTCCAAAAATGTCTTTAATCCAATCCTGCAACACATGGCCCAGGGTCCTGGTGGCAGCAGGGGTTCTGCCACAAAGCAAGCGTGAATTTACACCCAAATCACACGTGTGCCAAGAGCTCGCTCGCTGAAATCACAGCGAGGCAGCACTTGAGAGGAAACACAGAGTGCAATTAAAGCACCCAATCTGGAAGGCCAGAGATCAATTCCTGACTTGGCCACACATGCTCTGCACTGCTTCACCTCCCTATCTGAGTTCCCAGCAGCCCTAAAAGGGGTGGAAGGACACATTCACAGGCTGTGCCAGGGCTCAGATACTCTGGGTAGTGGGAGCTCCTCACATTAGAGGAGCTGCAGCAGCTCCCCTCTGTTTCACTCTGCTGCATCACACTGAGGGCAGCTAACAATAACCGTCATTTCATTTAGTGGCAATTCCTGGACCTCCTACAAAAGAAGAAAGTTTCCATAATGACAAAAAGCCACAAATGAGAATTACCTTGCAGTGCTTCACTTAAGCCTTTCCAAATCTTTTCCTTGTGCTTGTAAATCACTGTCAGTATTGTTCCTACTCTCAAGAAGTACAGCAGCCAGTATCTGATCCAAGGAGGTTTGTTTCCAGCATGATACCACCACAAGGACATCCTGTGCTTCCCCCACCCAAGGAAGCCAGCACTCCTTCCTGGGAAACTTACTTAGTTACCCTTGTCATCAGAAGGTAACTCCTCCATAAACTAATTTTGCTTATGGCATGTTCTCCTCAGAGACTTCTTGTCTCCTTCCACATGTAGAACACAAGTAAACACTTAGCACAAGAGAAGGCAAATTGGTTGTGACTTTCCAGAGAAGCAGCACCAGCCCTGCAGCTGGCACACTGCCTTCCCCACGGGCACAGCCTCACCCTGCCCAGAACATTTATACTGAAAAAAAGTCACCTTCAAGGGAAGCAGCTCCCAGTCCCAACATAAGTGTGCAGCACCTAGCCAGTCCTGACCCCTTATTAGCTATGATTAATGCAGGTGGGTGAGCTTGGAAGGCAAGAAGTGCTAAATCCAGAGTGGATTCCAGCTTGTCTTCAGCACACTTATAACTTCCCACCTGCTGTCCTCAAGCTGCTGACAAGCTCCTGCACAAAGGGGAGAAGGCCCACGCCACAATAAAAACATTATGCACATGCAACCAGAGGTTAGCAACCTGTTCCTTTAAAACTACTAGAACACTTCTGCAACACCCCAGCTGGAGAGTTAAACCATGTATTACCCCCAGCCAGAATCCCAAAACTAAGCTTTCATATACTAGCTGACAACTTCATAGCAGGACTGCCTGAAACAGAAACTCTCTTGGTTTCACATGGAAGGTTCCTTCCTGGGATGATGACTGTGCTGGGCTAACACTGCCTTTAAACCAGCTTTTAGCTGCCACAGCTGTTCCATAAGGAACCAGCCCCTCTGGGTACAACCGAGACCACTTCTGTGACAGGCTGCACAAAGCGCACGAGCCAGGCCAGTCTCTGGCCCACACAACTTCTTACACACTTAAATCCACTAACACCTGCCTGTCCTCCCTGATTACATCTCAGGACACAGCACACACTGTCCCAGCAAAAGCTGTGCTGCTAAAAGCACCAAAACACTTGGGATACCTCAGCATTTACCAAATAACTGCCTTGGGATTCTTCACAAGTTCCCCTGGCTTCTACTTTCAGAAAAACAGACTGCTAGAACACAGAATCAAAAATCCTACCTGGCAGAGCAGAGTGCAGAGTACATGTTCTGCCCCACAAGAAACAGGGAAAAAATAAAAAAATAAAAATCACATGTCCCATTCCAAGAGGAGAAACAGTTTAATTCCTAATCCAAATGTCACTGGTCAGCTGATTAGCAGCTGGCCCTTGGCTGAAGCTATAAAGCCGTAACTCACAAAATACACTTCAAAGCAATGTCTTGAATCCAACCACACTAGAATTGAGTTGAGGATCACATAAATCTGCAAAATGTTCCTCAGTTGGGGTTTGCTTTAAAGTGAAATTATTTCAGAAGAAGCTCACGGGTGTTTTCAGTGACTTCAGGTTATGGTGCTGCAGGGAAAGGAGGTGCCAAGGGTGAGCAGGGCAGGGGTCAGCAGAAACCCTCTGCACTCAGGCTAGCCACACCCCTGGGGAGCTCAGGGCACCCCCATCCCACCAGGCTGGGCATTCACAGCCTCTCCCAGCTGCTTCCCACATGCACTGGCCTGCAGGTCTGCTAAGGAGAGTCAGGATGAATCCCACAACGTCCCTCTTTTCAAAACAGAGGAAAAATACAGCTGGCAAATGTAAGATGATTTTGTGACTTGCGCTGGTTTGTAATACCAACCATTAAATGCTTTCAAATCAACATTAGCTACGGCACACAGGCACGTACCTGAAAAACTGAAAACCTGAATCCCTTACTTACACACTTGAAGGGGAAAAGACCTTCAAAAAAGTACAAGCAATTTTAAAAGTAACTTTTCACAGACCTGCAGGAATGCAGCCTGTACTTTTTGCTAGAAGCAAAGCAAGACAAAACCCTGCTCAAGCACGTGCCCCATCAATGTTTACACACCTCGGGTCAGCTCAGCACTCTCTCACAACACTGTGAGTACAGAGTCACACAAAACACAGAGGCCCTCAAAAATGGGACACTGGGGCAATCCCCCACCTGTTTTTGCTCAGAGGAGTACCCGTGCTTTGTGGTACTTTGCCACAGACCTTTCCGAAACTCCGTAGCAAATTCCTCATTTATGGCAACATCCTTCTCAATGCCTCTGCTGCTTTGATCCCCATCAGAGGGACACCAGCTTCCCTAGAGCTCCAGGATGGGGCTCTGGGATGGGGTTTTGTTGTTTTGGTTTTTCCCCTACACACAGGCAGAAACAAAGAGCAGTATCTGATTTGGTACAATGCTGTTTTGGTTTATTTTCAGAAAGAAAACAGCAAGACAGCAGCCTGACTCAGCCCCACACTGCAAGAGCTCCTGGGCATTGACTTCAGCTCTGTGAAACACCACTCACCCCAAAACCAGTCACAACACCCCTCAGCCCATACTGGGGCACTGTGTGACTTTAAACCTGGACCTGCAGACACATAGGGCCAGCTGCACTGCCCTCCCACCACAGATAATCCTCATGCAAACTTTGAGGGGAATTTTTCAAGAGCTTATTTGTGCTATTATATGGATTAGAGCAGGAAAGCTACAAAGACCCAACAAGGAATCACCTATTGCAACACCCTGTTTGTAAAAAACCCACTGATTCACCATATCCTAACACCACAACCAACCCCTCAAATTCCTTCTACATTATTCCCATCTACTTCCCTCCAAAAGGAAGGGATGCTCCTCCCTGTCCAGGCAGGCAAGTATCCAGACAGAACTATTTTTCAGGGGTGGGGGGTGCACCTAACCACAGCAGGTATTTTGGGGGATCTGCACAAGAGCCCAGAGGCACATGGAGCCATTTGCCACCTGGCACAGGCAGTGCTGCAGCCAGGGCACACTCCTCATCAGCAGGGTTGCTCAGCAGAATTCAGGGCGACCAGGCACAGCTCTGACAGACAGAGGCAAATCCCAACACTTCAATTCCAAAACTTCTGGTTCAACTCAAGTCTCCTCCACACCATTCATCACTTCACTGGTTCCCTCTTTTAAGCCACTTTCACATCCCTTTTTTTTTCATGTTTCACAGGCTGCATCTAAACACAGGCCTCCCCACTCCCTCCTAAAGCAACGGGGATGAGAGGTCCTTCCTTCCCAGACAGGATACTCCTCCTACAAAGTGCTTCCCAGTGGACTTTTCCTTTTAGCAGAAATAGCCAGGAGTTGTCTCTTCAGCACTGCTGAAATAACACTGCAGATACAGAGAGGTTTTCCAGCCAAGGTTTCAGATGTCAGGAGCACAGGGATCAGGCTGCCCACAAGCTCCCCAGGTCTCCAGCTGAGTCAGGGAGAAAAGGCTGTTTACCAGCACACTCAGACACAGGCATGCAGAGCTGCAGCACTCCTGACCCACACTGCTCCCCAGCTGGCCAACTTTCCTACAGAGGAAATGGCATTTTCACTGTTCCCAACAAAAGGTGACAACCTGCAAACCAACACACCGCCTAGTTCGTGTCCCCTCAGAGGCCCCCCTCTGCACACAGAAGGATTTCACACTGCCCAAAGCAGAGTCTCACTGGGAGGGAGATACCTGGGCAGCACCAGAAGAACTCCCTCTGCCTCACAGGAACTGAACACAGCACCTGCTTCACAGGTGTGCTGGCCTGCATGTGAGCAGCCCAGAGCTGAAGGCCATGCTCCATCCCACAGGCCAGCCCAGAAACCAGGAGATGCAGGGAAAAGCCCCCACAAGCAGCAGCTCCCCTAGACCAGAGAGGCAGGGAAGGGAGGCTCTTCTCTCCCAGGCAATCTGTGCTCCCACCTCCACCTCTGCTGCAGCAGGAGAGCCCGGTGACACACGGCTTCATTTCCCGGGGCAGAACCTGCCAGCACATTACTCATCAGCAAAAAAAGCCTCTGCCTTCCTATGTTACCAGGATGAGGCCATCCTGCATTAAAAAAAAACTGACAGCTTCTCAAGTTTAGCTCATGTAGGTCCTAAGCTTCCAGGGCTAAAAGGGCCTTGGAAATATCAATCCAGGCAAACCTACATTGCAAATTTCAAGGGGAAAAAAAAATCACTATAGTTGCTAGGTAAAAGCCTGGTTTTAGTGCTCCTCTCAGCAGAACACATCAGAAACCAAGTCTAAAAAACAGCCACAGACCTATTTTCTTGTACACCGTGGTGAATTCTTACAAATCTGAACACAGGCAGCGTACACAGAGTCCCTTTTCCATTTTAGGGCTCTTTCTGTAAAAGCCAACACAAGTCCTCCCACTCAGCTCTCTCCCAGCAGCTCTCCGCTCCTTCACCATCAAAACAAAACACTGTTTGGACTAAATTTGCCCAGGATGCTGCGCAGGAGGGACCAGGAGCAGGTCTAAAAAGGCCAACATCTCTCTGAAGGTCGAGGCTAAGGTTACCAGGCAGAGCCATTCAGGAGGTTCCTCACAGCCCCAACAAATGAAATGTAAAATGATAGTTCAAGCAGCAGAGCTGGTTACAATTAAACAAATGCCACCAGCAGCTTGCTGCACTGCAAGGCCTGCACACGTCATGAGTTCTATAACCCCTAGGGTTCATCTTTGGGTCTCTAACTGTTTTATTTGGGGGGAAAAAAAAACAAAAAAGGCAATTGGGATCACCACTTCCCCTTGCAGATGCCCCACACACTGAGAAATCCCTCATCCCATGTCACAGCCAGTCCTGCTCAGCCTACCTATGTGCATAACATAGCTACAAGGAATTTACTCCAGTGTTTTAATCCTCTCTGCTTGAGGTAGGAAAGGAGGTAATAGCTGAAGAAAGTTTAAGAGTGAAGGACACTGCTTTCTTTATTTACAGCACCTTGTTCTGCACCAAAATATTTGGCAATTTTGGTTTGGGTGTTTCTTTTCGTTTTTTTTAACTCCCAATTTAGGAGAAGTGGGAAACAACTTCTGAAAATCCTCTAATTTCTAAAGCATTAAAAAAAAAAGCCAAATCCAGCAAACCCACACTGGATTTACAGATGGGAAGACCAGACACGTCAGCTTACAGACACCACTGGACTGCAATTCTGTCAAGGACAATGAAATATTCAGGAATCTGGGGGTCAAGGAGGAGGCTGGGTGCCCGGGACAGCTCAAGGCCTCCCTTTCAGCTTGGGGAAGGAAAACCAGCATCCGTCGACCGCTCAGAAAGGCACCGGGACCTTACCTTCCGCCAGCACCTCGTCCACGGTGACCTGGTGCCGGCCGATGCTGAAGACCCGGCCGATGTAGCCGCTGCCCGGGCCGCTGCTGCTGCCGCCGCCGCCGCCGCTGGTGCCCGACCCGGGCCCGGAGCCGCCCTGCTCCCGGCGCGAGTCGAAGAACTTCTTCATGTCTCAGGAGGCGGCAGCTGCCGGCGACGGGGGCGATGCCAGTGTCAGTCCCGACCCCTCCTGGCTCCTGCCGCGGCCGCTGAGAGGGGCCCGGGGCCGCTCGCCTGGCGGGGCCGAGCCACGCTGTCCCCCGGGGACTCACACCTGCAAAACCACCGGGGATAACGGGCTTGCGGCGTTACTCCCGCGGGCCCGTNGTGCCCTGGGGCGGCGGGGACTACAAGTCCCGGCATGCCGCGCGGCGCTGGCCGGCAGGGGACGCTGCGCTGGCGGGGCCGTGAGGGGGCTGTGGCGGAGCGCCCGGGCCGGGGTGGCCCCTCAGACCGGCCGGGACCGGAGGCCGCCCCAGGGACAGCGGACGGGGCCCGGGGGCTCTGCGTCCTCCTCGCCGCGAGGGATGAGTGCAGAAATCCTGTCCGTGAGGAACGACGGCCCACATTAGGGCTTTGCATGGTGACGGGTATTTACGTTTATCTTTGAAATAATGCGCTAAACTCGATGTTTTTGTGATATAATAAAAAATGGCCACTGCTGTGACATCTTGGGATCAACCTGAAGCACGAGGCTTATCTTCACAGGCCCTGCTAGCGCCTGCTTTGAGAGCCTAAGAAAAAATCCTGAAAGCAGAGATATCCCAAGCCCTCAAAATGTCTTTAGTGTTTTACACCTGGTAGCTGGTTTTGTAAAACTTGTGCCTTGGATTTGCTGTTAAATTACAGCTTCCTCCTCCTTGCTGCCCGAGTACTGGCAAAATGCTCATCAGGAGTGCTGCAGCTCCTCCAGAGCCCAAAGCCATTGGGTCAGGCTTTGGAAAGGTTTCGTTTAGCTCTGATCTTGGGGAACTCACTTTAAATGCACTTTGGGTTCTTCTCAGCATTTTTTCCTCAGAAATCAGGAGATTTTCCCAGCCTTTGGCATCCAGAGCAGCCGGCTCCTCTCCTCATGCACTACTGAAGGCCGGAGCTGGGATTTCAAACAGCAGAGGGGAATGTTAAAATCGAAAAAAAATTGCTTTTTCTAGAATGAAGCACCACAATACAAAATCCAAGCAGCACGTGGTTGCCAAATTAATACCTCCATGACAACACCACACTCCTTCCTCCCCTCTGACTGGGATGGAAGAGGAAACCAAAGCATGGTCCCATTTTCCCAATGACTATTATTGCCTGTATTATGGTAATAACTACAGCCATCCTGCTGCCAGCCCCTGTCCCCAGTGGACAGGCCAGGCCTGGTTGCTTTGGAATGACAAAAATGTTTACCCTTTACACAGCCCTTGGCCTCACTTTGGTCAAGGGCTTCCAGCAATGCCAGTGAGATTGGATCAGCATGTTGTAAATGGGTCTAATTGGGTTTTTCCTCACAGTGTTTGAAGACTTTTAAGATGCATGTGGCTCTCAGAATAGGCAGGTAAAATTGCTGGTGGTAACATTTAGCAATACAACAGATACAGGGATCTGACAGCGCATCACTACAGTTGTTTTTCTGCTGTGCCTCTTCACTGTGGATAATGCTACAACTCTTCCACCATCCTTGTCCTCAGCAGGTCTTAAAGGTATGGGCTCACAAGCCCACCCTGCAGAACCCAAAGTCCTCCTTTGACCACCTTCAGTCACCCAGAATTTATAGGGTGGCTCCTGACTGCACCTCATTTCCAAGTACACCCCAAGTTCACACAGCTGGAGCTGCAGTCATTTCAGCCAGGCAGCCAACACACGTGTGAACACAGTCCTTTTTCATTTGCAGGTTTAAATCTGCATGAAACATGCTTGGCTGTGCTTTGGGGCTCTGTGATGAATTAACTGCCAGTGCTCAGTGCAGAAGGTTCACATGCCCTTCGGAATAAATATGAACTGAGTAAAGTCTCAGTTGCTTCTATCCATTATTTTAAATTATTCTTTTAATTTCTCTAACCTGCATCTCTCAAGACAGGTAAAACACCCAGTGCAAAAATTGGGTCCCATCACTGGGGATTTCTGGGGACTCTGCAGAACTGAACAATTTCCAAGGAAATTGGGCATCTCTGTACAGTACAGGGAAATGACTCATTTCCAGCTAAAGAAGATAAAAGCCACTGCATGCAGAGAGCTGCAGATGCACTGCTGAGCCTCCTCCCTGGCTCCAAGAGGGCTTTTTTTAACCGTACCTGCAGTGCAATGCAGGGAGTGTCAGACCCACGCACGGCTGGGGGCTCTGATGTTCAGCCCACGGGCACAGAAACCCCACCCATGACCATTTTGGGGAGCAAAACGGCAGCAGGAGCCGTCCCCGGCTGCAGAAGCTGAGGATATTCTTTATTCCAGAAGGCACAAGGCTCGGCTGCACTGCTGCAATCCCAGTGACCTTCACAGGGATCAGAGGGAACTGAGCCTGAAAGCTCCAAGTGAAAAAGCTGATCCGTGGCCACAGCACAGACAGGGCCTGCTGCTTCTCCCGTGTCAGAGCGACTCCAGAGTGCTCCCAGGCTTGTCCTGCTGCAGAGAGGAACCTCTGACTAATGCACTCAATCCTAAACACCAAATTTTAAGCTGCTGAAATCCCATGACGAGAGGTTTAAAATATCTGAGTGTGGTCAGCAGAGCTGCTTCCCTGCACATTGTCTCCCTGATCCCTGATCCTCCTGCACTGCTCAGAAAATGCACTCAAATCCCCAGGAAGAAGAACATTAATACAGCTGCATCCCTCTTCATCAAACTTTCCAGACAGCTCAGCATTTTCTAAATAAAAACACAAGCCTGGGCAGGTTTCCTGCGGCCCCCGAAAGGCGAGGGCACACTGGCCCCTTCTGGAGAGCTCGGGGAGCGGCAACGACGGAGAGCAGAGCTGGCGCAGCTTCCTGTGCTTGCTGTCACTTAGCTGGCCGGGGGAAACACAGCCATGGTCACATTTTCCTGAATTCACCGCATAATAATTAAATCTTAATCAGGGGGTAATGTTTATCTTGATAAGGATGTTGGGAGAGCATTTTTTACACAGTGATAGGGGTAACTGTTTCAAAGTAAGGGAGGAGATATTCAGATTAGATACAAGAAGAGAATTGTTCCCTGTGAGGGCGATGAGGCCCTGGCACAGGGTGCCCAGAGAAGCTGTGTGTTCCCCTGGATCCCTGCAAGTGTTCAAGGCCAGGTTGGACAGGGCTTGGAGCATCCTGGGATAGTGGAAGTTGTCCCTGCCCATGGGGATTGGGACAAGATGAGCTTTAAGGTCCTTCCCAACCCAATGCATTCCACAATTCTATGTCTCTTTAAATATACATTTACTGCAAAAAAACTCTGTTAAGCTTCTCACTAGCAAAGAATAGATCCACTGTTCTATCCATCTCTCTGCCTGTGGTTTTCTGGATTTCAAGGATTTCTTTCCAAGTGCGCAGCAGTGGCCCCCAAACACTATTAGTATGACCAGAAAAACCATCACTGATCTTCATCACCCCCAAGAAAAGGTCAGTTCTCAAGCACACTGTCATGGAGCTGGGCTTTACTGGGTTCAGAGTTGTGCAGAAGAACAAAAATACTCCAGAACTCAAATCTGTATTTCACGTGTTTAAAAACTGGAAGCTTCCACCTCCTTGTGCTCCTGTTTGCCCTTGCAGGACATCCTCACTGGCTCCAGCAATGGCTCTGCTTCCTGTGGCTGGAAGCCAATCTTCCATCCACAGCAGTGGCACTCTGGTAGGCACACCCAGAAATAATGGAGCTGATTGAGCTCTGCAGGCTCACACACGTGGGATGCAACGTCCTGGACTGACCCTGTGTACAGCCAGGGGATGGAGCACTGGGTGGGAAAGAGCCCTGTTTCTCAAGGAGCGTGACTTTGCACCACAGCTCCACTCTGTCCCTTAAAGCAGCTGCTGTTACACTAAGGGAAGTTTGCGGATTGGGTTCTCCCTGAGAAGGGATTTATCAGCTGTGTTTCCAGTGTCAGGATCTTGTTGGGGCTCCTCCTGCCCCAAGCTACCTCACCTGAGTCTGCCCACACCCTTTGCTCACTTCTGTTTAAATGCAGGGTCAGGAAAATCGTCCTGAGCTGGGCAGTCATAGCCCTGTTTCCATCCCCTAGAGCTGGGTTATGGCCAAATTACAGAGCAGCTAAGTAAGATTAAACTACATGGAGGCAGATATTAATTAAGAAGAAAAAAGTGAAAGCTACTCATTTCCTCTTCAGAACTATATGTATGTTAATGAAAGTAAACATTCGTTAAGCCCCTTCCCTCTCTGGAGGTTTTTGCTGACTCCTGTTCCCCTTTGGATGGATTCACGGTCACAGGCAGCCAGCGAAGCCATCAGACCACCGATGGCCCCGGACTGCTTGCATTCCCTGCTGTTTATAGCTTTAGTGAATAAAAGAAGACAGCAGACTGGGCCCGTGGCCAAGTGCAGCCTTCAGTTTCTCTGTGGGAGAAAGGCAGAGTGGGTGGGCATCTCTGAGGCAGTGTCAGCACAGCATATGCTGGGGGACAGCAGTGTGGAGAGCCCCCCGCAGCCGAGATGCTGCTAGAGCTGTCAGCGTGAGGAACTGTGAGAGCAGCTGGGATCCCCTCCTGTGTGCCCGCCTGCAGAACACGAGCATCCCCACCTTGAGAACCTGGTGATTGAAGCACACTTGAAACAGGAATTGACTCCTGGCTGTCTCATCCCTGCAGTGCTCATCACTGTCTCCCCTTACAGCTCATTGTCTCAGGCATGTGGGCTCCCGTGTCCAAGTGGTCACTTGTTTTAAAGGCATCTTGGGTTACAGGAATTTTCTCAAATCAGTTCTGCTCCTCAGTTCCTTCTTGGCCTTGTGTGACATTTATGTTTATACAATCTACCCAGAGAGCCTTTGACTTGCATAGCAGTGCTGGTATGCTGTGCTCAGGGTTCTAAATCCTGCCTGGATTGCTAAAAAGGAGAGTGCTGCGCATTCCCCTGATAGTGCTGAGTACACAAGCAGTGTTTCTAGTGGTTATGAAGAGCTTAGAACACTCCAGTTTCTTATGTGAATTGGAATAGTTCAGTTTTCCCACTCAAATAAGCACTGCTTACCTAGGTCTGGGAGTGTTTCATCTTCCTTCCTCTCTTTGTGTTAAAAGGGCTCTACTCCAATCATAGATCAACAGCTCCAGGCTGCCTCTTCCTAAGGTCTTCCCCAAAACACCTCAGACTTGTGGCTGTTTCACCTTCCATGGTGCTGAGCAGGTAAGGACACACCCTTGCTCTAAGGGTCAGAAGTGCCCTTGGATATCTGCAGCGAGCCCCAACTGCAGTTCACTTTGGGACTATTGTGATATTAATACACGGAATGAGAGAATTCTTTACCCTCTTACAAGCACACAGAACTCAGTGCTTTGGAAAAGCAAGGCTGGTTTTCAGCCTCCACCCTACTTTCGGGTGCTGCTGCTATGGAGACAACACTGACTGAGCTACAGCATCCAACACACTCCCACAGCACTTGTGCAACCCTTAAATAACCCCATTTTCAGGGGCTGCTGCTTGCAAACTGCCAGTGCTCAGGTATGAAAATGAGCACTTCCCTTGTGAACCTAAAAACATCGGCTTAATCCCCAAAGACCCAAATTCTGACCCTCTCTTGGTGAGAGAATTAGGAGTTAGAATTTAGAGCTCAGTGAATGAGGTGAGGCTGTTCCTCTAAGTAAAGGCAGGTACCTGCTAATGAAAAGACACACTGAAAATCTCCTAGCACAAGGCTTCTTTGCTCTCTGAGATGCAAATTTGAAAGGTCAGGTCCTTCAGGCAAAAACAAATGCCATTTTCTAGAGGTTCAGCTCTGTTCTCATTGTGGGACTGAAGAAATACCCCTACCTAAAGGGCTGCTGCTTGAGCCCAAGTTATTTACTTAATGCACACTGCCCTCCCTGTTTTTCTGTGACCTTTACTTTTCATTAGGTCTTTAGTAGATGGGAGAACAGCAGGATGGAATGGGAATAGAAAGCATGTGTGTAACTGAGTAAAGTCTGGGGGGCTGACAGCTTTAAACCAAGGGTGGTTAAAATAATTGACAGGACAAATGAAGTATCTGTGAACAGAAGAGCAATGTGCTCTGTCACTGCACTGAGAGGGACTGTGGGCTTGTCCCTTGCTGTCCCTCTTTTGATGCAAGGACAGCACAGCTATGCCAGCCAGTGATATCCTTCAGCTGGAGATACTGGAGAATAACCACAGCCTTTCCATCCTTTCAGAGATGAAGACAAAGCTGAAAGTTGAGCAGACCCTGCACAAAGGACTCCTGGAGAGACAAAGCTTTGTCACCTGAACCTTGTCTAGGAAAATACAGCAACAACCCTTCGCCTTCCTGCAGGAAGCAGCTCCTGTAGCAAGGTATAACAGGGTTCCCAAAACCCCCTGTCATTCTATCCACCTTCCAGAGAAGCTCAGACAACTCTCAGCATGCTCAGAAGCTTTTATGCCTTTATTTTTTCTTTCTGGTCCAAATAATCGTGACTGAATCAGATGGCTCCAGAGCCAGCCAAGATTACAGGGAACTTGGCTGTGTGATGTGTCAGGATCTGCCTGCTGAATGGACTACACTTACATGACTAATTCCAAGTGGCCAAAAACGTCCACACAAACACTTTGTATCTTCAAGTATTCCTCCTGCTTGATGCCTCTCCCAGGTGGAAAGAAAAGGTTAAATTGTGAAAATAATGAATGGGAGGATTGCTGCAATATTTAACTAATTTGTAAAGAAAATTAATAACCCATGGTATTAAATAATTACTATTGCATATACCAGTGATTGCAGTGACAGAGCCTTCCAGTCCTGGGGGCTGAAGAGACTGGGAAGCAAACAGAAGGATGAAAATACACAGGCTAAAAAAATCACTGGCAATGTAAGATGGAGAAACACAGCAGTTCTGCTGGAGGATTAAAATGGGCCCAGGGCAGGGACTGCTGACGTGAGAAGAAGGGATGAGAATGGAAACTTTCACAGATGTAGGAAAGAGAAAAGTTCTCCTTAGCAATAGTTTATATGTGCTGGTCCACACTGAATTCTGGTCAGGGTCAAGTGCCAGATTTTCCAAGGAAAGAGGCTCTGCAGTGCCAAAGAAGAAGGCTTGAGGCTTGAACCTCGTTTTTCTGTTCCCCTGGTCTGTCCCCTTGCATCAGCAGTAGGTGCTGGGCTCTGTGGAGCTGTTTTGGGAGCTGAGCTGCAGCAGGAGCTGTAATAAATAACCCACACAGACATGCTCACTGAGGCACAGCCTGCCCACATCCAGGCTGCTAAATTTAGGTCCTTCCAGCAAAGGAGCATGTGCAAAGAGGCACAGGGATGAGAGAGAGCTGTCCTATGAGCTGGAAAAAACTGAGAGGGTTGGTTTACCCATTATAATAACAGCATGTTTGGCACCAGAGGAGACCAAAGGTCCTGAGGATAAACACTTGAAGACAAGATACATCTATTTCAAGGCTGATTTCCCCCTGTCAGCCATGTGATCATGTCCATGGCTGACCCCGGCAGGGTCACATGAAGTCCCTTTGCCTGAAGGGTTTTGGCTTGAGGGCACTGCCATTTATCGGGTGAAAGGAATAATCGTTATGCAAAGAACCATCCTTACTGAAATCATGGCTGTTTGCAATGCAGAGTTCTTAGACAAGGGGTGGGGATGCTGAAGACCCAGAGAGGTGCTGTGGGAGCACAGGAGGCACGATACAGATCAGAAATCCCCACAAACAGCACCGGGGGAGGAACAGCAGCCTGTGTGCTGCACGCCGTCGGCCCCCTCGCTCCCCCCTCGGGTGTGCCCTGCTGCAGGCAGGAGTGAGAGACCAGAGCTGCAGCCAGAGCCCCTCTGCTCCCAGGGACTTTTACAATGAATGTCGGGGAGCGGGGAAGCTGTCCCAACCTGCCAGCCCTCCGTGTAATCTCAAAAGTGCAGTTTGGGGTTACATCCCAAACGTGCAGTGTGAGTGAGGCTTCCCAGGAGCTTCTCCCTGCTCTGGATCACAACCAACTGTTCGGGGATGGGCAGGGCAGGGCTGGAGCTCCCTCACGTCACTGCCGCGTGTCTCCAGGGCGGGGACTTTGCCACCCAGGACAGCCACCAAAGCTCTCCCCATCTGTGCCAGGGACCCGCGCGGGACAGCAGGTGAGTGCCAAGCGTCCCCCTTGGCATGGGGACGGGGCTGCATGGCTGGAGGTGCCTGGGAAGGTGCCAAGCGCCATCCCCGCTTTCCAGCGCGCAGTGACGGCACTGCGGGAGCGGCAGCCCCGGGCTGGGCGATGCCGCATCGGGGGGCATCAGGGGCTCCAGCCTGGCTGAGCAAGGACGGGGGGCAGCTGTGGGATGGAGGAAGGGCTGACCTTTCCCGGGAACAGGGAGTGCGAGTTTTGGTTCCTATTTGTGCCGTGCCCGGGCTGGCACGTCCTGGCCGCTGGAACGCCGAGGGCGTGGCAGGGGGGGTGACACGGCTCGGGGTGCGCGCACGGACTGAATGAGGCGTACAAGGCTGTAAGAATCATATTTTTATTCCTTCTGAGAGCAGTGGCCAGATAAAGGTCATTGTGCGGGAGGCGCTGGGATACCTCAGCTGTCTCGGGGCTCGTGGCAGACGGGAGCTCTTTTCCTGAGCTGCAAACTCGGAGTCAGTGGCCCTGTGGCGAGCCCCAGCCCCAGCCCGGGCACCCCGGGAGGGCAGCCAGGGCTGCATCCCGCACACCGGTAACAGCTGGCGGTGACGGAGCTGTGGAAAAGCTGATCCGGGGCTGGATGTGGGTTTTGTTTGGGTAAACGTGTACCCAATGAAGGAACTCGTCGGACAGGTCCAGTGTTTGCCTCGCAAGGAAAAGGGTCACAAAGCGGCGGGTTTCCATCCAGATCCGAGGTGCAGGACTGGCAACGCTGCGAGTTCGAACTGGGAGGGGAAAAGCCCTGTGTTTGTATCCTCTTAAGCTGTTGGAACTTTCCTTGGTGGTTCCTGTGTGTGTGCTCTGAGCATAGTCAGGAAAACCTGACTGTGTGCAAGCCTAAACTTGAACTGGCCAGCACGTCTGATAGTGTCAGCACTTTTCTGATAAATCAAGTTTATTCAGCTTTTAAAGGATGTTTGATATGGACTTAAAACAGGCTGTTTAGCTGACAAAGCCTGCCAGGGAAAGATCATTCATGGAAAAAAAAAATCGAGTAATGGGAGGGATGCCTCCTACACTTGCACTCTGTCACCTGGGCACAGTGTTTTGAGCTTGTTCTCAGCCAGGTTTATTGTACCAGGCCTTTATTCTGGGGTGAAGCAAATAAGATCAGGACCATAGCACTGGCTGACTGACTCTTGCATGCACAGTTTAATTCTTCAAAACACAGAGTGAAGTATTGTTCCTGTCCTGAAGCTGTTTTTCGCTGGTTGAACTGCAATGCCAGGAATTGTGTTAAGCTGCTGAGCACTGGCAAATCTGCTGAGCAATTCCCTTCTCTCTCTGCTTGCCAAGGGGTGGCTTAGGAGAGTTTCATTCATCTAAAGCCCCAGTATGAGCAGTTCCTGCAGACCACTTCAGCTGTGAAAGGGTTACAGGGGCCACTGCCGGACAGCCTGGCGGAACTGCTGAGTTCTCCCACCTGTAACCTCAGTGGCTCATTCTCACCCAGAAATGCACCAGGAACAAACCAGCACTTGCAGATTGAGCAGTGGGTTTGCACTGCTGCCTTTCCAGTGCTCTGCTCTTTCAATTCCCAGTGGTGTTCCCAGGATGAAGAAATCAGAGTCTTGCAGTCAATAGTCAGTGTGGTATTTCTGCTGTTAATGGATGTTGCGAGATTATTCACTCTGAATGCAGTACATGCAGCCTCTCCTCATAGTTTGGTTTCCTTCTGCCAGCTCATTTGCACTCAGAATTTCTCTGCTTCCCTTTCCCTTGCTACTGACCTTTATTTTGCCCTCTAATTGACTTGCTAAACCAGCCTGTCTGATACTCCTGCTTCTGTGTACAGACCAGCTGCATCACAAAAACAGCAATGAAATTTGGAGCCTTCATTTAGTGTCTGACTAAAGCAAATAAAATTGGCTTTTTACTTCTTAGAGAAGTAAAGCTTTTTACTACTTAGAGAAGAGCAAAGATGGCTTTTCTGAGGTCTAGGTCATACTGTGATTGCTGGAATTCATGATCAGATGAAAGGAAGCAAACTCAACACTAGCAATTGCTATATGTTGCCTGATTGCACAGGGTGTAGTAAGGTGGAGGTGCACCCGGGAGTGCCTGTGCGTAACAGGTCCATGGCAAGTGCCACACAGAGTTAACTGGCCTGAGCAGCTTGCCCTGTGCATTCCAGGTCTGTAGGGGTCATGTGGAGCAGGAGCAAACACACTCCAGATCTTGCACAGCTGTCTGGGCTCATGGATAGCAGCTATTAAGCACCACGAGGAGAATTAGGGAGAGATGTCATTCACTGCTGGCACCTCTGCTTCTGCTTCAGGGCTTTAATGAGAGAACTCGCCAACCCTGGAATAAAACCACACATTTGGTGGGTGGACTTGACTTGCTGTCACTGTGTTTGCATCTTTTGAATTTATTTTTTATTTAATTCAACCCTACTGTATGTAGGTATCTCTTTAATTCTGCCTTTCCTAACTCCTCTCCTGTGATGCTGGGATGAACTTGGGTTGTGGGGAGGTGAACCTTGTCCTGGTACATGACATCCTGTCAAGGGATCAGGGACACAGGAAAACTTGGGTGTGTTCATGCAAAGGTTCTCTGATTGCAAACAAAATGGTGAACAGAACTAATAACCCTGGGCAGATGGCAAGGAAGCTTTGGGGTTTTTCAAGGGTTTTGTCAGTTAAAACTACAGCTCTACAAGGAAGGACACAGTGCACCAAACTGAGGGGATGTTGAATATAAAATGTCCTATTAAGAGGGAAAGTAATTCTCCTGCCCAGTGTTGAAGTGAGGTTATCCTTTGTGTGCTCATCTACACCACAGTGTCTCTGCCTCCCAGGCAGGATCCATGAAGGATTAGGGCTGTGTGGGCAGTCTCACCCTGCTTCATCCTCACCCTGCTCACCCTCAGGCTCTCACCTGCCAAGGTCAAAGCCATGTGTTTTGGAGGACATGAGAATCAAGTCTATTTTCTTTGCTCCAGGGCAACACTGTCTGCTTCTCCTTGTAGCCTCAGCCAGGCTGTCACGCAGGCAATAAAGAATCATTAAATTACCAGTGCTAATCACCTGTGTGTCCACCACATCCCTTCCAGCCTGGCCCGGGCCCTGTGCTGTCATGATCCAGCCTTTGCTCAGCACAAAGCACGGCTGGACACTCTGGGAAGCTGCTTTGGGCGTTCACTTGGGCTGCTCAGTCTTGCTTTAGTCCTCAAAGAATTAGATGGTTATTTAACTAGCCTCATTAACCTTCGAGGGAAGGTGTATTCTATTAATTATTTGCTAGAAAACTAACACTCCCTGTGTTTTATTATTATAGCTGTCTCAGTGCCCTGGACACAGACAATAACAGATTGACCAGATCCCAGCAGGATGGTGAGTGAGTGTGTTTGCTGTGCCAGGCTGTGCCAAGCCTTTGCTCTGACCTGATAAATGTGGGGAGTGGAGCTCAGATAAGGACATAGCAGGAAGAACACTGTCACTATCTGTCCCTTCAAGGGGGTGAATTTATCACTTCTTTCTGCTTCCTCGTTGTAGAGGAGAATGACCCACACATACAGGCTTTTGCCTTTGCGGAGTTAATGGAAAACCAGATCAGATATTCAAATAATTCAAAGAACATTAATTTCTCCAGATAAACTTCCTAGGCATATTATTCTTTCCAGGTTGAGCCTATAAGGCAGCCATTTCTATGGTTGTTATTACAGAACCTTGGAATGGTTTGGGTTGAAAGGAACCTTAAACATCATCCGGTTCCATCTCCAGCCGTGGGCAGAGACACCTTCTACTGTCCCAGGCTGCTCCAAACCCCGTCCAGCCAGGCCTGGAACACTTCCAGGAACGGGGGAACATTTTTCTGCCCATTGAATGTTAAGTGGTATTTTGCTGATGATTTTCTTGGGAACATGAAGAGCTTTGCAAGAAAAGTGTATTTCCCCAGAAATTGCACTAGACCAGAGGCAGGAGAAACCTGTTTGTGAATCACCATTTCGGGTAAAACACTGGATTTCCTGGTGTGTTATTTAACAGAATGATGGTCCTTGACTGCTCTTAGAGAAGTCAGGAATGGGGCTTTGATGGGAACAGCTTCTCCTATGATTTAGATGGAAAACTGCTGGGAAGAAGCTGTTTTCACAGCTGAACAGAGATGTCAGGCTGTGTGCCCTTATTTAACTGGAAAGCAGATACTCCATGGGCAGCCACATTAAGATATTTTCTCCTTTCAGTTGAGTCCATGTAGCTTATTTCTTATGTATCTGGGAAGTCCTTCTGGAACAAACCATTTCATTCTTGGAATGGATGGAACCTGGTGTGAAATCACTCATGTTTGGAGGGTGGACTTTACTGGCTGTCACTTTCCAAAAGAGATGTTTGCATCTTTTGAGTTCTCTTTTTTTTTTACATTCAACTCTGCTCTGTGAATGTCTCATTTTGTGACTACTTTTCATAACCCCTCTCCTATGGGTTTAGGCAACAGTCAAGGGCATCTCAGCTTTCAGTGCAGAGCAAGAAGCACAGGCACTAAGGAAGGCCATGAAGGGATTAGGTAAGTTATCTCCCTCCACTGTTAAACCTTCTTTTTTAGCTCTGCCAATTGGGAAGGTTTTTACTGGTGGTTTTTTTGAGGGGTGATTTATTAAAGAAATATGGATACTGACCTAGTACCAATATCCAACTGAGACGGACAAAAACTCTCTAACAGTTTAAAGTTAGAAAGTGTATGTTTATTGCGACGCCGGGCGGCGTGCAGGATAGCTCCCCAAATACACACCGCACCTTTCAGGAGATTACAGAGTCTTTTTATCCATACAAGTATNAAGTTCAGCCATTTGCATTGCCTCACTGCCCTCTGAGGGCACTGGAGGGAATTGGGCAACTTGAACCCACTGGAAATCCGAGTCTTGGCCACAAAAACGTCTTTAGTCAGGCTCTTGTTTTCTCTGTCCTGTGGTGTGGTGCTGCTGGGCTGAGGCACTCGTGCACAGATGAGACCCAGGCTGTGCAAGGATGTAAGGTTGTGTGGCCAATGACACACCCTGGCCAAGGCCAGAGCAGGCCTCTGGTTCTGGTACAAGCAGCTTGACTGGTTTTCATTGGTTCCTTCCAGGCACAGATGAAGATGCCATCATTGAGACTTTGACCAAACTGAACGTTTCCCAACGTCAGCAAGTTCTGATCACCTATAAAAGCACTATTGGCAGGGTAGGTGCTCTTCAGAGATCAGTGCCTCTGCCTCTGATTGGGAGATGTGGACTTCTTTGAGTTGTACCACTCGGGTGAAATGTGAAGAACATCCCAGTCTCCACAAGAGTATGATTGGCACTGAGCACAAGCTTTCTTTGGCCAAGTTTTTTTGGTCTTGTTCACTTCAGAGTAACTGTTCATCCGAGGAGGGCTGGAGCATGAAGAAAAGTATTGAACGAGTTCTTCCTCTTCTCAAAGGTTGTGTCTTTTTCTCCTTTCTTCTCTTTCTGTCTTCTAGGATTTGATTGATGACTTGAAGTCTGAGCTGAGTGGGAATTTTGAAAGGGTGATCATTGGTTTGATGACTCCTACCACCATGTACGATGTGCATGAACTGAGGAGGGCTCTGAAGGTTTGGAAATCCTTTTTTACATCGCATGACTTATGGTCAATTCAGTATGCAATGGCACAATTGTATATTAATTATTAATTTCTTATTTAGCCATATCTAATAAACAAAAGTCCTAGTTGTCACAATCTTGTCTCTGTGATTCTCTAGGGAGCAGGGACAGATGAAGGCTGCCTGATTGAAATCCTGGCTTCTCGCACCAACGAGGAGATTCGGCACATCAACGAGAACTACAAACTCCGTATGTAGCACGCTCTGCAATTTTTTACTGGCTCAGAAGCCACCTGTGTGTGTGCAGGGGTGTGTGCAGAGGCAAGAGAAGGGTCTGTCAGCATCAAGGACTAGAATTACACCCAGAAATTGAGTTGTTGTAAATGTAATAAGGTGGGGTGGTTATGTCTGTCAGCTGGAGATCTATCCATGGTGGATCTTTTGCCAGTTTTGTATTGGCTGTGCTTCTTAATTTTGCCCTGTACCACTCAATATGATGGCTGGATTGCTGTGATGAAAGCCAAGAAGGGCAAGGGCATCCTGGCTTGTCCTAGTCACGGTGTGGCCAGCAGGACATGCCTGTCCCTCTGTACTGCCCTGCTGAGGCAACTCGAATCCTGGGGACAGTTTAGGAAGGATATTAGAAAAAGGTTCTTTACCCGAAGGGTGGCTGGGCACTGTAACAGGCTACCTAGAACAGTGGTCACAGCACCAATCCTGATGGAGCTCAAGGTGTATTTGGACAATGTTCTTGGGCACATGGTGGGACTCTTGGGGATGGTTCTGTGCAGGCCCAGGAGTTGGACTTGGTGATGCTTGTGGGTCCCTTCCCAGTCAGCAAATCCTGTGATTCTGCAAGCTGTTAGTAACAGACGTGTTGTGTGTGTGCTCTGGCAGAGTATGGCTCCGCCCTGGAGGACGACATTGTCTCTGACACATCCTCCATGTTCCGCAGGGTCCTCGTGTCCCTCGCCACGGTGAGTCCAGGACAGGGCAAATAACGGGGCTGAACATCTGCTGCACATCTCTCACTCAGTGATGAGGTGCTTCAGGCTGGCTGCTATTCCACTTCTCTTGCATTTCACCTTCCCAGCACTTCACCCCAGCTTCTGCAGGGAGAGCAGCCTCACTCTTCCATGCCTTAATGCCATATGCTCTTTTTAATAAAGTGGATGTCTGCTTGTTTCAAAAGAAAGAACAAATCACATCTGAATCATGTCTTGCTGTATTTGTAACCCATTACTCAATGTTAAGAATCCCATTATACATCTCCAATAACTGGTTTTGAATGGGGATTTTGTGGGACTTTCTTCTGTTAGTTGCTCTGTTGAAATGAGTTTTTCATCCTTGTATTACTGCAGGGTAACAGAGATGAGGGAACATTTGTGGATGAAGCCCTTGCTCAACAAGATGCTCAGGTGTGTAGCAATTTGCTTCCTGGCAAGAACTGTCTATGTTTGTATGTGTGATGTGTGGTGAATCCCTGCTGTTTATAGACCTCTTTCTCAAGGTAGATGAGTAAACCTGAAGTTGTGCCAGTCTGCAGTGCCCCAGGTGGAGAGTGGATATTAGGAAATATTTTTCCCCCAAAAGAGTTGTCCAGCTCTGGCACAGGCTGTCCAGGGCAGGGGTGGAGTCCCCAGCCCTGAAGGAATTCAACAGCCATGTGAATGTCGCACTTGAGGATGAGTTAGTGGTGAAGTCAGTGACCTTAGAGAGCTTTTCCAACCCAAATGGTTCTATGAAGCAAAAATCTCATTATACACACCTGGTGTTCTCAATTATCCCCACTTTGTTCATGTCTTGCAGTCCCTTTATGAAGCTGGGGAGAAGAAATGGGGAACAGATGAGGTGCAGTTCATGTCCATCCTCTGCACACGGAACAGGTGCCACCTGCTCAGAGGTAGGACCTCTCTGGTGTCCTGGGTTTTTTCCCTTGTTTGAGGACAGTACTTTTGTAGGAGCTTTGTACTTGTTCATTAACTGATTGTGATCCCTTCCTGGGACAACAGATATTCTCAGGGCCAGTTGATTCAAAATGGGAGTTGAGTAAAACACCCATGCAACTTCTTCTAGCCTGTGAATTGGAGATAATGAAGTGTGACTCCCATGGGACCGAGCTCAGCATGGAAACTCTCTGCATTAAATAGCAGTTCTGGAAAATCCTTGCAGCAATGGTCAGCTAATTAGCAAGACAGTTGATAATTAAAATGAATTATTTCTGAGGGGCAGCCCTGATTTAGCTTACAATGTCATGGTAATGGTGCAGTGTTTGTACAGGCTATGAGGAGCTTGATCTTGCAAAGTGATCCTCGGGGGTTACACACTGAAGCAGCTCACTTGGCTCTTTTATCCAACTCTTCCTCCTAGTTTTTGATGTGTACAGAGTGATTGCTAATAAGGACATCACAGACAGCATTAAATCCGAGATGTCAGGAGACCTTGAGGATGCTTTGTTAGCTGTGGGTGAGTTCCCTGCTTTTAAACTTCGTCTACAAACTAATTAATTAAAGATACTGTCTCTTGCCCTGACTGTTTGCACAGCTTCAGGAGGCACATTCTTTTTCACTCTTTTGCAAGCCACAGTGTTTTTATCTTTGCAGATGCAAAGACCTCGTAAAAAGGCTCTGTGCTTTATATTTCTCTGCTAAGGGATGCTTTGGCACATGACATTTGCTGTGTGGAAGCTTTAAAGCCTTAAAAATATTTTATTGCTGTGCACTGGGCATGGAGACGTCAATTGACAGCCGGTCACTGACTCTGGATGTCTGCACTGTGCTTGTTGAGTTGCATTTTTACAGAATAAATGTCTGCACTGAGAAAGTGCTGGAAGGATTTGGAAGACTTTATCCTTCAGTGTCTATTGGTTTTAATTATCTTGTTCTTGTCTCCCTTACAGTAAAGTGCTTGAGGAATAAACCTGCTTATTTTGCTGAAAGATTGTACAAATCCATGAAGGTAAAGAGATTTTGCTGTTTTCCCCCCTGCCTCTCCATGCTTAAGTCAATAGCATGACAGCAATTAGAGAAGAAGAAACTGTGTTAATTGGGGGGAGAAAAGAAGACTGAGGTTTTCTGTGGAGCTCTTTTCCTTCAGGAAGCTCAGAGCTGGTAGTGGATCCCTGCATTAATGCAAAAATGGTCAAGTCAGGAGTGGATCCCACAGAAGGCCAAAGCTCAGTGCCTGTCCCTGGGGTGGCCTCAGTCTGTGCAGCTGCTGCTGTGTCCCCTCAGGGCCTGGGCACCGATGACAGCACGCTGATCCGGGTGATGGTGTCCCGCGCCGAGATAGACATGCTCTACATCAGGAGGGAGTTCCTGGCCATGTATGGAAAATCACTCCACTCCTTCATTAAGGTGAGCTTGGAGCCTTACACACACCTGCCTTTGCTAAGCAGCACCAAGGAGACCCTCAAAACAACTTTTTGGGTATTTTAGAGGAGGTGGAATTAAGGAGACTTTACGTTTATGTACTGAAAACCTTCCTGAATGTTCTTGGTTATTAAGTTGTCAAAGAGGATACAAACACTACAATAAGTCATTTATGCTGAAAGGAATCCTGCTTTCCATGGAGCTGCAAAATTAATGGTGTTCCTTTTTTCTGCTCTCTCTAGGGAGACTGCTCAGGGGACTACAGGAAGGTTCTGCTCAGGCTGTGTGGTGGGGAGGATTAAAGGAGGCCTGGGGAACCTGCTGGGTGATGGGAAGCAGTTGATCATAGAATTGTTTAGGTTGGAAAAGATCTTTAAGATCATCGAGCCCAATCACGATAAAGATTTCTTTCTTTCTTTTTTTTTTTTTTTTCCCAAATGCCTTATTAATTACTCTGATTATTGACTTAGGTTAGTTCACATTCTGGTTAGATAATGGCCATTCTGGTTGACCCTTTTGATACACTTTTATGCTTGGAACACCCATTTGCCTACTAACTGGGCTGGTGAAGCCCAGCTTACACAGAATGCTGTAACCAAAGGTATAAAAGTTGTTTCCTGACCAGCTGCCCCTCTGCTGTTGTGTTCACCAGCAAAATGCATCAACTAAAGCAAACCTGAGAGTGTGAGGCTGCACAGGGAAAAGCCAACCTCATTGGTACACGGAGTCTGCAGAGCATGGGTTTGCTCCAGTTTTTCAGTAGAATTAAAAAACACAAAGAAACCAAATATCTAAAACACAAGCACGTTTACATATTAACTTGCCTCTGTTAGTGTGGAGCATTAACAGCCTGGCTGTGCTGTGTGTATGTGTTGCCTGTAGGTCTGTAAGTGGGGGAGTTGTCACTGGTGACATGAGAAAAACCTTTTTCTGCCCTGGTTAGAGCAGCCCCATGTTTTTGGTCTGTCTGCTGGATCATGGGAGTATAAATAATTAGGATTATATTATAAACCCTGCTCTGGATAAAGTGATGTCATTGGAATGGTGCCTTTTAAGGAATGACCTGTCCCCAAAACCCCACCTCACCAGGCCGGAGCTGGCGCAGCTCCCCAGATTTTCCTGGCATACATTCCCAAATGTCCCTGAGGTGATTCCCCAGACCTTCCTGGAACACCTGCCCACATCTCCCCACACTGACTGACAGCTGCCCCATGTCACAGGACCAGTAAGGGACCAGTGTTTGTGCCTGGGCCTCATGTGGATGTCCCCATCAGCCTCTGGGAGAGACTTCTGCCTGTTCATTGTTTGCACTCCAAAACTGGGACTCTGCTTTGGCTTAGCAATTTATTTTGTACTGCTGGTGAATAATCCTGTTCTGAAGCATCAGCCTGAGGCTGCATCGTCAAAGCTCCAACACTGAGGTGGCTACACCCCAATTCCATCACTCATTTTCCTCTAAAACAGGCTGCTGCTGGCTGGAATAGGAGATGCCTCTGTGGCCTCAAATAAAATAATTTTCTTTCTCGCTCACTGAGCTGCCATTGGAGACACATTCCTGACTTTTGCCGGCAGAGGAGGCAGAGCTTTATCCAGTTCTTTTGAGGGAGAAATGCCCAGCACAGCAGCTGCAGAGGTGCTGGCTGGGCATGGGTTTCAGTGCCTTGGGTCAGGTTGGGTTTCAATGTTGAAAAATGAATAAAGAATTTGTTTCTGTACTTCCCATCGCGATGGTGTGTTCTGGGAGGGGACACAGGAAGAACTGGTTTTGTTCTGAGCTCCTGTGCTCCCCAGGGCCCCGGCGGGGATGGGGAGCGGCTGCGGCGCTGCTTCTTATGCTAATTCATCCACGTTTTTAGTCTTCTTAGTATCCTTTTCCTCCGGTAAGGACTTTCCAATGTATAAACTCAGTCTTTGTCTCTTCTTTATCTTCTGGCTTCTGGAAATTGTCCTTGTCGTCCATACATTCTACAGTCCAGATGTCCAACCTCAACAATACATTTCTCTCCCAGGCTTTGTTCATTGAACTACATCAGAGATCAGAGTTTGTTTATGTTTCAGTAAGTTTCAGTAATTTTCAGTAATTTTCCCAAGCTGTCTTTCTACAAAAGCAGCATATGGCAACTTTGCTAAACGCTGGCTGAGAGTAATTTAAGCATAAAGCACTATACATATACATACATATATATCTATACATATATATATATGTATATGTATACACACACACACATGTATCTATACATGTATATATGTAGTGCTCTATTCTTAAATATATTCTCTATATAAATATCATATATAATAAATTAGATA
>VXBC01012132.1:209816-235913 GCA_013399945.1 Ploceus nigricollis
CAGGGCCGGGCTGGGGGGATGCAGGGCCGGGCTGGGACGCAGCTCCGAGGGGTCACCCCGGGGCCCGGCCCAGCCTCCCCTCGGAGCCCGTCGTGCAGGAAGGACCGGGGGCTGCAGGGGAGAGGTGTCGGGGTGAGGCCTCATGGGGCTCCCGGGGTCGGGGGTGGCTCTGGGCCGCTCGGGAAAGGCCCCGGCGGCAGCGGCGGGGCCGGGGGAGCGGGGGCGGGACGNCACGGGGGGACATGGCAGTCACGCAGGGCTGAGCAGGACGAACCCCACGAGCGCATGAGACCGACTGTTGCCACTGTAACGGGAGAATGTCAAGGAGTGTGTCTCACTGTTTGTGGTCTGTTGTTTTGTTTTTACTAGGAAAAAATTGAAAAGCACCTCGAAATATATTTATCAGACATTGTTTTTGAATGGGGAGAACAGTGATATCAAAATTTGTGCTCTGGGAGAGGAGTGGAACTTGCACAAGATTTATTTGTGTCAGGTAAGTGGCTCCTTTCTAACTCCCAGTAGGAACTGTGTTTTTAATAAAAGGATGTCTGAGAACTCTGAAATATGACTAGAGATTTTTTTTTCCACTTTATATTTAGGACTTTAACTCCTTTTGTAGATGTTAACAGTTAACCAGCTCCTGTTAGCAACAGGAGTTCCTGTTGGAAAGCAGAGCTGTAGGTTCATGTTTGAAAAAGATTTTGCTTCTCATGCTGCTTAATTATTTTGTTTAATTTATTTTATTCCTAATCTTGGTGCGTCCTCTGTGAAAACAGTCCTGACAGTTGTCTTTGGTGTCCTGAGAACATGTTCTTGTTTGCTGAACAAGTGGCTGAGAGACTCCTGTGATGTGAATGTTCTTGCAGGGCAAAGGAGTCACTTCCAGAGGGATTTGTGGTGCCCCAGTTCAGTTTTACTGTCCGCTGGACTTGTGTGCAGGGACCTGCAGGGAAATTGCTGCTGCTGGGTCTCTGCAAGTGTTAGGTGATTGTTACTAGCCTTCACAAAAGGACTCCTTGGAGCATCCTGGCTGCTGCAGGAGGAATGCTTTCTCAGGAACTCTGAAAAGGAATAAACCCTAGTGCGTGGTCAGAAAATGATGCTGTTTGCACAAACATTTTCTCTTGGGCTTGTGTTGAGGTGGAGTCCTTTGTGTCTGTGTTGTGAGAGCACAGAGGTGCTGGTGGCTTTGCTGTCTGTGCTGTGGCAGAAGCGGGGAGGAGCCATGGCTGTGCCCTGAAACACCAAATTCACTTGTGCCCATGTCTTTCAGGGGTTCTGGCCTTGGCAGGGGTTGGTGTGAAGCCTTCAGGTGCTGTACCTGGATAGGAGGGCACCTGTGTGTCCGCTGCAGTGGGAGCCAGAGCAGGGCTGTGACATGGTGGCACTGGGAGATGCTCCACACCAGGGTGGCTGCAGTTTCTCTGGTGCAACAAGTGACAGGAAGAGCCAGTTCTGGATTTTTTTGTGGATGTTGCTGTGTCAGTGCCCGAATTCCAGAGCAGCTTCAGCAATTACTTGTGTGGTCCCAACGAGGGAAGTGTTCCATTGCTTTCTTGTAGGAAAAAGCCTTTTTGGAGTGTGAGAACATTTTAGCAAGCATAAACTGAAGGCAGGAGAGTCCTTTGTGTGAGGCAGAGCAGGAGCAGTGACACTGAGGGGCTGTGGGGTGTGTGACAGGAGCGGTGACACTGAGGGGCCGTGGGGTGTGTGACAGGAACAGTGACTCTGAGGGGCTGTGGGGTGTGTGACAGCAGCAGAGCTGGCAGGCTCAGCTCCCGCTGCCACTCTGCACCCCAGGGAGGGGCACAGGCAGCCTGGCTTTGCAGGGTGGGCACAGCGCTGCTGTGGCTGCAGGCTGCTGCTGTTTCCTGTCACTGTGGCTCTGTGGTTGCTGCACCTCTACTTGGTGAAGCTGCTCCTGAGGCCTTAGCACAGGTTGGTGACTGAAATTGGGTGTGAAATCCCTTCTGTGGGTGCAGCTGTTCAGAGGGGTTTGAAAGTTGTGATGTTGTCTGTAGAGGCCTTGTAGGAGCAGTGCTTTTGGGACATGAGCTTTGGGGGGAGTTGACCATTCTCCTTGGGCAGGTTCTGTTCCAGGGGAAACTCCTGGATTGCAATGGTGTTACTGTAGGTAAAGTGGTGTTGGAGGTTGGGAATAACTCCATGTAAATGACACTTAATGCCGTTGTGACTCCTCCTCTGTGCCCTTGAGCAGACTCAGCCTGGCTGTTTCTGCTCCCCTGCTCTCTCCAGGCACTGCCTCAAGTTCCATGAAGGACAGTCAGGTGCTGCTCTGCCTAATCACATCAGCTCTGAGAAATGGGGCATTTCTTTCTCATGATGCTGTTACAAAAATGATAAATCCTCATGAAACTGGGGAGTTGATCTCTGTGACAAAGCTGAGGCAGCCTCGTGAGGAGGACAAAGATGAGTGAGGTCCGGGGTTGGATAGGAACATGTTGTGGGTTTTAGAGTTAGGGATACGCCAAGGTTACAGAAATACTGACCTGATCAAATGAAATCAAAATTGGGTTTTGTGTTATTTGCTGCCCTGAGCTGAAATGCTGAGGGGAGAGGTCAGGGAATATGGTGCTGTACAAATAGACTTTATTTTTTTGATCTCTCAGGTAAACTTCATTGATAGCATCTCATAATGGTCACATCTGCTGCTGGGAAGGAAAATCAGGAACCCTAGTAGAGCATTATCTTTCCCTTCCTTTGGATGGAAACCTCAAATTCTAGTTTTATGTGCTTTTCACTTAATAATAAAAGGTATATTGCCATAAATGGTGTGTGTCTGTGTCCTTGGTATGAGGCTACAGCCTTGTACAGTAATTTGTATGTCTTGCATGCCTTTTTTTTTTTTTTTTCCACCCCTAACTGGCATTCCCTAATGCCTGCAGGATTTGTTGTTTGCCAGTAACCTTAAGGACTTACTTCTTGGACTAATTCTGTCCCCACTGGTGATGTGGTTTGTGGGAAAAAAGCTTGTGTAGCTCTTCTGGCCTTTTCAAACTCTTTCCTTACTCTGGTTATGCACACGTAGCCCAAACTTTCCTGTAGGCATTTTGAGTGTCAGAAACAGCAGCTACAGTCAGCCCCTCGAGTCTGTCAGAATGTTTTAGCTTGTGAAAGTTCCCTTAATATATTTTGTTCTGCATAAAGGTAAATATTAACCGTGTTTGGTTCCATGTGCTGCTTTTGGCAGTTTTAAGTGGGATGAAATCTCTTAGTTGAGTTCTTTTTCTCTCTTCCTTCATACAGTCAGGCTACTTTTCCAGTATGTTCAGTGGCTCTTGGAAAGAATCCAGCATGAATGTCATAGAGCTGGAGATTCCTGATCAAAATATTGATGTAGAAGGTAAGTGGGAACTTTTTATTTTAACAAAACCCTGAAGGGAGAGGTTAAGTTAAACCTTGTGATGTTCAGAGAAGGCTCATGAGGTTCAGCTTCTCTTTGTGCAGTTTTTCAGCTCTCAGGGGTGCTGAAGAGTTTGTTTAAATCGTGGGAGCTCAGTAATGGATTGGTTACTGCCCCATGTTGTGTTTTCTTTCTGGTCAGTTGCTCTAGATGAAGAGCCAGCACTGAGACCCCAGAGAAGGTGTGCAGTGAGGGGGTTTGGTTGTGTTTAAGGACTCCTCAGTGCCCCGTGCTCAGGGTAGTGTCTCTCTCTGACTGCTGTTCTCTCTGCAGCCCTGCAGGTGGCTTTTGGCTCGCTCTATAGAGACGATGTGCTGATCAACCCCAGCCGCGTGGTGGCCCTGCTGGCAGCAGCCTGCATGCTGCAGCTGGTAAGTCAGAAATGCCACTGCTTCTGTCTTTACCTGGAGAGAAGCACAGCACTTCAGGGGATCCTCGCCCACATGGCCTTTTTCACCCAGAGGAATTAATCAGCTTTTCAGGCTAACTGGGGGAAAAGCCAAACACAAAGCATGGGTTTATTGAGAAATGCTGTGACTAAGATTGAGGTGTGAGATTAAGTGATTTGTGAGTGATATCTAAAAGTAGATTAAATAGGTTTTGGAGCTCACTTGCTCTACCCTGAAGGCATTCAGTGCCCTTTTCTTTCATAGGAAATATTCTTAAGAAACATCTGTGTTTCTGAGGAGTGATGGTTTAAATGATTTGAACAGTGTAGCACCAGTCACTACAGCCTGTGGGACTTTGGGAATGGCTCAGGCATGAAAATCTGTGTGAACAGCACAGTGTCTGACATTTCCTGTTGGGAAGTGAACATTCAGGACGTTTGTGTGTTTTTTCCTCCCTGCAGGATGGCTTAATCCAGCAATGTGGTGAAACAATGAAGGAAACCATCACTGCCCAAACTGTGTGTGGTTATTATAATTCTGCGGGGACGTATGGGCTGGACTCCGTGAAGAAAAAGTAAGAATTACTGTCTCCAAGCTGCTTTGGACATTGCCAATTAACAGTGAATTTACACACAGTACTTACATAATGACCAGGTTAATTGTTTTAATATTTTTTTAGAATAGAATCTTAGAATATCAAGGTTGGAAGAGACCTATAAGATCATCCAGTCCAACCATCCACCCAGCACTACCACTGAAACCACTAAACCACATAATTCAGAGCCAGATGCACACCTCCAGGGCTGGTGATTACACCACATTCCTGGCCAATCTATTCCAATGCCTGACCACCCAAACAGGGGAAAAAAAAAAATCAAGTGCCTAATCTGAAACAATTGAGTCTGTCCAGATCCCTCTGCAGACCCTTCTGCCCTTCAGCAGATACACAATCCCACCCAGCTTAGTGTTGTCTGCAAATTTACTGAGGGAGCAGCTGGTTAGGAATGTTGACACAGAGAAGAAACAAGCAGAGATCCTAATTCCTTGCTTTCCATGCAGGTGCCTTGAGTGGCTCTTGAACAATCTGATGACTCACCAGAGTGTTGGACTCTTCAAGGAGCTCAGGTACTGGGGCTGCACTTCCCTTGCAGGGATGAAGGACAGTCCCTGCCCAAGTCTGGAGCCCACTGCAGATCACTTTCTGGGCTATTGCTGGTTGCTTGTTCCCTACCTCCCCTTCTTCTTTTTCTCTTTTCTGTCTCACTGACCTGTTATGATTGATTTTTTCCAGCATAAACCTCATGAAGCAGCTGATCAGCTCCTCCAACCTGTTTGTGCTGCAGGTGGAGATGGATGTGTACACTGCTCTCAAAAAGGTACTTGCCTAGGGCTCAGTGCAGTGGAACCTTTGTGGGGTTGACTGGAATTATTTAATGGAGTAGCAGAACTTTTATAGAAATTAGTGCACTGTGGAAATGTCTCTTATTAACATGCAGATTTCTTACCCGAAACCTTCAAGTGACTCACTAGAATTTATTTGTGTTGCCCAGTGGATGTTCCTTCAGCTCGTGCCTTCTTGGAATGGGTCTTTCAAGCAGGTATTGACTGAAGCTGATGCCTGGTTTGCTGAGCGCAGGAGAGGTAGGAAGAGCTGGCCAGCCCTTGGTTTGGGGTTTGAACACGAATAATTTCTTAATTTTAATGGCAAAAGCCATTAAAAACCATAATAAAAGCCATTCAATGCACGTAATATCTTCCTCTAAACAATAAGTAAAAACTGCAGTATAAACAGGGTCTGGAAAAGATGTAGGGAGGCAAATCATGACGTGGGTGCTGTGTTGCAGAGTTTGGGGGCAACGTTGCCTTCCTGGAGTCGGCGCAGGGGAGCGCGTTCGTGCCTGTGTTTGCACACCTGAGGCTGCAGTACATCATCAGTGACCTGGCCTCAGCCAGGATCGTGGAGAGGGATGCTCTGCTGCCCTCAGGTGAGTGAGGGAGGGAGTGCTGGGCACAGGTGAGCGCTCGCCTCCATTCCTGGTTTCAGTTTCTCCACCCCAAGGGAGACAGGGAGGGGCTGGGCATGTCCCAGGAGGGGCCTGGAGCGAGTCTGATGAGGAGCAGCTGAGGGAGCTGCAGAAAAGGAGGCTCAGGAGGAACCTTCTCACTCTCTACAGCTCCTGGCAGGAGGGGACAGCCGGGGGGGTCAGGCTCTGCTTCAGGGAACAGGGACAGGACAAAAAGAAATGGTCTCAGGGGAGGTTCAGGTTGGAGGTTGTCCAGCTGTGGCACAGCTGCCCAGGGCAGGGGTGGAGTCCCCATCGTGGGGGGATTTAGCAGCTGTGCAGATGTGGCACTTGGGGACATGGGTTAGTGGTGGCCTTGGCAGTGCTGGGGGAGCAGTTGGACTCAATGACCTTCGAGGACTTTCCCAGCCCAAATCATTCCATGGTTCTTCTCGGCTGGCCACATTCTGTGTGCCTTCCCCAGCCTGTCCTGCCTGTGAGTAATTGGGAAGGTCTCAGTGTGTTTACTTGTCTTGCTGCTCACGTTTATCTCCAGCATCTGGTTCGTGGCTGAAGATTCAGCAGAAGCTGAGTATGAAAATTACAGGCATAGAAGTCTGCAAAGGCACCCATGTAGGTGTCATCACCATGTGATGAGCATTCTGCTCATCAGTCAAGTTGTCAAAATGCTCTTCAATAGATACATATTACTTTATCAATGTTTAAATGGTCCCAGGGGCCCAGATAAGCAGAAAATCCTCTTCCTTCTGTGAGAGCAAAACTTGCTGTGACTCAACTCCTTTCTAGCCATTAGTTTCTCAAAAGAGCTGAATAGGTTTCAATAGGATTTGGAATAAAACCCTAAAATTAAAATGAAAAGCACAAGATGCTGTGAACTCTTCTTCCCTCTTCCAAAACAAACATTATTTACTAATAGAGATTTAGGAGGATTTGGAGCAGAAAGGATATTCAAGTATTCCCTTCCTGTTCATTTGTCTGCATTTTGACTTGTATAAAATACATCCTCTTCCTAGGGCCTGGTGCTTTTTGAAGCCCAGAGAGGGAAATGCCATTTCATATTGTTAGAAATTACAGCCCAGTATCACTGGAAAATGAAAAGCCCCTTCTCATCCTGCTGCTGATGTCTGATGGCATTTTATATGCATAAAAATTCCAAAAGAACAGGTGTCAGCTTTGATACATGATATTTTACATGCTTAAGTGATGTATAAAGTAAATATAATCCATCTGACTTCAGAGTGACACTGGTACAGGCTATAGGCAAAGGGCAGAGGTCATTAAAAAATAACTTTGGGTGAATGACTATTTAAATCCTTAATGGTGACACAGGAGAACAGTGGATTTGTATCCCTGTGAAGTGGCTTTGTCAGCATGTTAATAAGATGCAAACCAGAAGTTTTCTGGAGCTACACTTGATTTCCTTCTCCTCCTGTCTGCTGTTCCCACTTGCAGCCTTTTCAGAGTGCTCTTTGGTGGGTAAATGTTGTGTCTGTTCTCAAACCCTGAAGCCTTCACCCTTCTGTGTCTGTCAGAGGAAGAATTGTTCTGAGATTATTGCATCTTTGAGGCTGATTTCCTTGTGCTCATTGAAAAAGGGTGTGAAATCTGTGCACAGCTCACAGGTGTTGGCTCTGCAGGGAGACAGTGCCTGAGCCACGATGAGCACTGTGCTGGCTGGGTGGCACTGTGGTGACAGGGAGGGGGGACACAGGCAGCTGGGTGGCACTGTGGTGACAGGGACAAGGGACACTGGGCAGCTGGGTGGCACCGTGGTGACAGGGAGAGGGGACACAGGGCAGCTGGGTGGAACTGTGGTGACGGAGAGGGGACACAGGGCAGCTGGGTGACGCTGTGGCGACAGGCAAAGGGGACATAGGGCATGTGGTGCAGGGAGAGGGGACACAAGGCACGTGCTGCATGCAGGAGGATCTGTGTGTTGAGAAGTGCTGTCAGAGTTTGGTACTTGGCTGCCCCTGTAATCTGTTCGTGGCAGGGTGTAGCCACGAGCTGTGTTAAGATCAGAACTTTTGCTCTTCATTTACAAGGAGGTTGAGATAAATCCTGGGCTGCACTTTGGAACAGGCTGTTGGCTGCCAGCATTCAGTATTTGAGGGGATGCTTTGTACCTGAGGGGCTGCAGACAGGGCCATTGCTGGGTAGTTTGTGTTCTGCTGGAACATTATTCCAGATGAAATTGTTCTCAAGGAGGTAGAGAAGCAAATCACACTGAGTAGTTGAAAGTAGTACTGTGATTGCTTATTTATTTCTTTTTATACTCTGTGTGTGTAGGTCCTGGAGGGGAGAATTGAAATTCTGTGTTAGGAGTTCACAGCAGTCTGATCTTTGTGCAGAAAAGGTGCAAGAGACAGGAGTACATAATGTGTCTGTGTGAGCACAGTGTTTGTTGTTCTGTTTTACTTGGTGGCTTGTGAACGTTTCTCGGCTGTGCTTTCCCTCTTCATAAATCAGCAGATGAACTGCAGCTGAAATGTGAGGTAGGAAGTAGATACGTGCAATACACAAATAGAGAAGATGCTCTCCCTCCTGACATTTCTTCCTTCCCTTCCAGCACATCCATTCTCTGTTCCTTGCCTGTGTAGGTTTCCTTAATTCATTTTTTATGTTCTGTTGTACTTTGGTTGATGCCCAGTTTGCTCCTATCACAGTCCGTACTTTCACTCTAGAGTCAGTGGGACAAAGGCTGGTTTTAAGTTTTCCATCCATGATATGGCCTCTCCTCCCTTCTGTCACATTCACCAGCTTCCTGGATTGTTTTTGGTCACGTTGGCGCATTTCCCAGAGGTGGTTCTCATTTCTGACCTTGCCCCCTTGCCCCATTTGTTATCTTGACTGAGAACTTCTTACACCCCATGCTTTTGGGATCCCTTTTGTGTAACTGCCTGACAAACTACTGAGTTTTGTTCTGTTTTATCTCTTGGTTGCAACATTAAATTTACACAGCCAATAAAATCTTTGTGTGTTCTCCAAGGAAGACATGATTTATGTTTATTCTTAGCAGGGTACAACTTCTGTTTGTTTTATCATATTTGTGTGAAGTCACTGTTTTCTTTTATCCCTTGATTGTGTTTTCTTCTTCTTTAACTTAAGTAGAATTCCCCTGGGGATTCAGAAAACAGCACCTTCTCCCAAGAGCTTGTTAACAAGCTCCTTGGCTGAGCAGAGCTTTGTGTGCTGAGAAAATGTGTGGAGTTGCATCACTTGTGGCAACAGTGGGTGTTTGAGGAGATGAACAAGGTCTGGAGTGACTGCCTGTTAGCTGTGGATGTTTATCCCTTCCCCTGTGGTTGGGGCTGGGAGCTGGAGAGCACAGGGACTTATCAGGGGATGGGTTGCATACACTTGTCCAGTTCATAAGTGTAACTTTATTATTTCTATGTAATTTTATTTCTCTATTTTGAATGTATATGACCATCCCCATTTCCAGCTCCAAAGACAACACCAAGCTTTTTTTTTTTTTTTTAATTTTAGAATGGCTGTCCTCTGTTTACAAACAGCAGTGGTTTGCCATGCTCAGAGCAGAACAAGACAATGATATTGGGTAGGTATATTACAGGCTTTATTTCTTTCTTAAATTAGAAACCCGCCTCTCATAGAAATTCTGACATGAATTATTTTGGAGTTTACATTAAAAGGAGGGGGAAAGCATACTTCAGTGCTTTTGAACTGTTGATCTCTGTGGAGCTCTCAGTTCCCCTGGGCTGGCTGTCTCCCATCCCTCAACCAGCAGAACTCTGGAAAACTCATAGTCTGATGGGACCAGAGGGGGGAAGTGCTGGGTGGGGAACGCGAGTTCTGTATTTTCCTTCCTGTGGGTTAATGCTTCTCACTAGCACTTCACCTGGAAATGTGTGTTGAGGCTGTGAAAGGGTGATTTCTGAGCCTTCCATTTTAAGGATGCTTTGGCCATCAAACTGTTTCTCTTCCTTCTGCTCGCTCTTGGCCGTGCTGCAGTGAGCCAGGTCCTGGATTTAACACCAAAACTATGGCAAAATGTAGCTGGGGGAGTTGATCCTGCCTTTGTCTTCTCTGCTGGCTCCTAGAGTGCTTTGAGGAGAAAAAAATGTTAAATCAGGCAGCTGCAGAATGCCTGTTACCTCCCCAAACCCAGCAGGCTGACTTGCTCCTTTGTCCTGTCACCCAGCGGGTGACATTGTGGACAAGGACGTGTTGGGTCGTAACAGGAGCTTCAAAAAAGCCCCCAGGTCTGGTCTGAATAAGAGCCAAGATCTTTAGAAAGTTGTTCTCTTAGGTAGCAGTCCTTTAGGAAGTGGTGGAGGTAAGGTGCAGAATTGTGACTCTCACATTTGGCTCCTGCAGATGAATTTTGGGTGGCCCTGGCTTGTTTCTGATGCTGCTCTCTTGGGAAGGCTTTTGCAATGCTGCTGTGGCTGTGTCTGAGAGCAGACAATGTCACCTCCTGGCTCATGGGGAAACAGGGTTCATAGGGAAGTGAGTCACCAGGATTCTGATATGAGATAAGGCATTGTATATGCTAATTTTGATGTGTTTTGGTAGTTCAGTGCAGTGGGAGCATTTGAATTGTCAGCCACTGGATACACATGCTTCTGGAAAAGGGAGTTCCCACAGAGCTGCAGTGAGAATGATGGGGTCATCTAGCTTGGAAAAGAGCAATTTCAAAGTTCAGCTACAGCTGAGGATTTCAATGGCTCTTGGAATGGGCAGAGTATTTTTCCACATTTTTCTTGCTTGTCTAGTTTTCTCTTTTGCAGTATGGGTTGATTATTTCTTTTAAGATAGTGAAAGCCAAAGGTCTCAGCCTTAGAAGGACACACATGCAGGTGTTCCTTTGTGTTAGTGCAAATGTTTTGGCCATTCGACCAACGTGTAGCTGCAGGAAAAGAATTCAGTTTTATAAGCCCATCATTTATCCAGCTCTGCTGCTCTTCCTCTCACACCTACTGCCCATGTCTGTGTCAAACACATGTTTTCCCTCAGGGGCAAGGAGGCAGACTTAGGAATCAGAGCAAGACATGAATCTGACTCCTCTGACCTGAAGCAAGGCTCTATTTCCATATCCCACCTGGTATAGGGCATAATTGCACCTGCTTCTTCTCACACTGCCAGCATGGAAATGGCACTGCCTGGAAACGTGTGATGTGGCTTGTCGTGGTGACTTTATAGAGAGGAGAAGAAAGCGTTTCCTTTCTACTTTGAGTTTGCATTTAAAAGGGTTAAACATCCTATTCACTCTTCAGAATTGGGAGAATTTTTTAGTGTTAGCAGTGGAGTTTGTGGCTTTGAACTGTAGCTGCTCAGAGTTTACTTGTGTTAAAGTGGATCACTTGTTTTTTTTTAATTAAACATGTGTTTTGTGGCAGAAGCCAGACAGATCTTGCAAGTCTGGGACTGGAATCACTTCTGCTCTTAGCAGTCTCTTTGTCAGTGTTTAAGAAGGAAGCAGAATAACTCCACTGTTCACTGTGTGGCAGCTGGTGGAAGTGGTTCAAGCTGAAGTTCTGCATTGTCTGAGGCTGCTCGAGGAATGGAGAGGGGAATGTTAATGTCAGTCTGAGCATTATGGACTAATGTTTGTGAAATTTGTCACTGATTAAACAGAAATAAATCCTTTATCACCATTACTGCATTTAGGTCAGCCACAGAACCAGTTCAGCTGGAAGATGTGGAAAAGCACACGGGAGGTTCCTGGGTGAATTTGTTGAAGTGTGATGAGCTTGTATGCATAACCTGTTCTTTGAACACTTCACCTCCCAGGATTGGCTTTTACAGAAATGAGAGAAAATACCTGGGCTGAGTTTATAGAAGGTTTAGCTGTGAGTTGCTGTGGAGTGAGAGCAGTAGGAGGAGAACAGAGGCTGCATCTCTTTTGGCTTGGAGGGCACTGCTGGGTCTTGTGGGTTTGCAGTTTAACCTGTGGGGATTGATGTCACTGGGATTAATAAAGTTCACTGCCAGCCCTCAGCCTGATGTAACTTGGACACTTTCTGGCAGTGGGTGTTGTGTTAATGCTGTCATAGTATGTGAAGCAAAGTGAGTAACACACTTGTGGAAAATCAGGGCTGATCTCACTCGTGCTGGCTCTGCAAGGCTGTTCTACGTGCTGGACACAGGGGAAGTGTTGGGTGAGAGGAGCTGATCTTGGTGTGGGATGACACAGCTGAGGGCTCTGCCATCTTAGGAGCTCTGAGAGGCTCTGGCACTTCCTGAGCACTGAGGGGAAGTGTTTTTTTTTTAGCCAAGTTGTGTAACCAGCCCCTTGAGAAACTTCTCCCAGTGTCTCATGGCTGCTGCTTCATAGCACTGCTGTTGTGCAGAGCCCTGCAGCTGTGCCCCAGCACTTGTCTGTGGTTGTGCCCAAGAAGTCAGCCTGCTGTGTTTAAAAAACACTTAGGTTTTTACAAGGCTGGGAGAATATATTGCATTGCAAGAGCTATTATTTTGTTATCTGGAAAAGTTCTTTCGTAGAAGTTTTGCCTAACTGAGGTGTCACAGCCGGGTTTATATTGCAGTTTCATAGTGTAGGTGGATGTTGATGGGACAGTTTGGGATGGAAGAGGCTCTGGGAGCTCATCCAGTCCTGCTTCTGCTGAAAGAAGGGTCAGTTGTGAGTCCCTTCCAGCTCAGAGTATTCCATGATTGTGTGGTCAGATAAGTTTACTCCAGTCTTTTCATCTTCCCCACATTAAGGTATCATACAAAGCTTTTGAAGTGTCCTTAAAGATGCTGATTTGGGTTTTTTCAGGCCTCAAGAAATCAGTAAGGAGGAACTGGAAGGGAACAGCATGAGGTGTGGTCGCAAACTGGCCAAGGATGGTGATGTAAGTGTGGCACGTGGCAAGCTGCAGAGCTGGCATGGCTGAGACAAGTCAGGCATTTCCAAATCATCTAGGTCCTCATTGTCAAACTGCATCCAAAAGATGTCATGGAGAAAGGTACCATTTTTTTCTCCCCAGAGGGATGGAAGCCATGTCTCTGCAAGGAGCAAGGAACTGGTGTTTTCATTGTGTTCTTGTGCTGCAAGACTGGGAAAACTATTAGTCCAGGCAGTCAGATAGAGCTCTGATCACTGGTGTCTTTTTAGCTGGAAAAAGAAATTCTCTAGATAAAATGTGGGACATTCAGAGCCAGGGCCCCTGTGTGTCTTCAGGTAACAGGTCTTGTGAAACAAACAGAGAACATTAATTTTTCCCACTGAAGTCACATAAGCCAAGGCTGTTGACCCTGAGGAGTGCTTTGGGCATGGCTGGGGCTCACAGATCAGCCCCATTACCTAGTGCTGAGTATTTGATACCCACTGCTGTGGCGTGTGTTCCTTCCTGTCTGAGAGGCAGCTGACAGTCAGCTGCTCTCACGCAGTCCCCTGCAGTGTCCAGTTGTCCCCACTGAGTTCTCTGTCCCAGACAGGTGCTGGCAGGGATCCCTGAACCCCTCAATGCAGCTCAGGACTGACCCCTTGGAGCTGGCGTGGCACCCCCGCTCCATGTCACAGCCCATCCTCAGGGTGTGTCCCCTCTGTGTGTGTCCCCTCTGTCCTGCAGTACTGCTGGCGCTGGACTGGCTTTAACTTCGGCCTGGACCTGCTGGTGACCTACACCAACCGCTACATCATCTTCAAGCGCAACACACTGAACCAGCCGTGCAGCGGCTCCGTCAGCCTGCAGCCGCGCCGCAGCATCGCCTTCAGGTGCCAGCCCAGGGGGCTCGGGGTCCCTCCGTGCTGCCAGCCCTGCTGGCACTGGCTTTTGTTAAAAAATGTCACCCTGTCTCCTCGGGAGAAGCTCCTCGTGCTGAAATTGGGGAGGCTGAAGTGGTTTCACTGCTGTGCCCCCAGGTTGCGCCTGGCCTCGTTTGACTGCAGCGGGAAGATGATTTGCAGCAGGACAACGGGCTATCAGATCCTGACCCTGGAGAAGGACCAGGTGTGTCTGTGGGCTTGAATGGTGGGGTTCAAGGCATGAAAAAAATGCTGAGAAGTCAGCAATGCTTTTGAAGGGGAGTTGCTGTTGTCATTGCTTATGTGGAATCTCAGGCATTCATGTTAGAGGTAGTGGTAATTAAGCTAATTTGTGAAGTGGATCTAGAGTAGGGTAGTGTGGTTTTCATGAGTGTTGATAATATGAAATTAGTTCCCATATTAGTGAAATCAGTGCCTGTGGTGCTGCTGTCTGCTGCCAGTGTCATGTTCAGCTGCTCTTCAGCACTGCTGGCATTACCCTCTGCATAATCTGGCCATCAGACTCCTCATTTAGAGGCAAGTTCAGAATGTTAAGACTCTCATAAACTGAGGAGTTAAAAGAATGTCTGCATGTTGTTTAAGGGTTGGATTTATTACTCTATTAAATAAATTGAAGAAAGCCCCAGAGAGGAGTGGAGTTTTCTTAGAGCAAGTGCCCTTTTCCACCCATTGCTGACAGCAGCATTTAGTGAGGCATGTGTGGGACTCGTTAATCAAGTTTCTCAAATCCCAGCCAGCAGTGATACAAAGGTGGTGAGAACACAGAAAACCTTCCCTTGTCAGTGCCATCCTCACTGGAGGGTGAAGTTTCAGTTTTGAAGTTTCAGTTGTTTTGCATCCTCATGAGGTTGAAGTTTCAATTTTGCTGCCCCAAAACCAGTTCCTAGAGCGGAACCAAAAAATTCCTACCCGCAAACCGAAATTCACTTTCTGTTTTGGAATGCCTGGTTGGTGAAATCCCCCAAATCTGAAAACTGTCCCTTTCTCCCCAGCATGTTGGAGGGGAAATTTGCTCCAGCATTTCCTGTGGCTGTTCCCTGTGCTGCAGAGGGCTGGGAGCTCTGGGGTGGGAGCTGTGGGCAGGCTGAGAATGTGTCAGTGTTATAAACTTGAGGTGAAGGCAGTCTGTCTTTGATTTATATTCTGATTTTAGTCCGTAGCCATTAAGATGTGCAGAGTGAGCGTTGTGTCAGTGTTGTGCTTTCTGGTCCCCGCTCACCACACAAATGTCCTGTGTGTGGTCCAGGAGCAGATTGTGATGAATTTGGACAGCAGACTCCTGACCTTCCCCCTCTACATCTGCTGCAACTTCCTGTACACATCCCCAGAGAAGCGGGCAGACAGCGAGGCTCAGCTGGATCACCTGGAAGCCTGAGACCTCCCTGAGGCCTGTGGCAGCCCCTCTCCACCCTGGATGCTGCTCAAAGCTGGGACAGGCAAGCCTTACACTGTGGCAACAGCCCTGGCCTTAGTGCTCTCCTATGCAGCTCAGACGTTACGTAGGCCAAAACCAGTCATCCTTTTTGATTTTTTAAAGTTTTATTTCTGTTCTGCATCGTCAGGCAGTAGCCATTCCGTGTTTGAAAAGTGTTACACTTCGGCTTTTCTGGGTGAAAACTGAGCCAAATTGGAAATAGGGAATTTGTGTGGATCACAACTTAGGAAATTACCTGTTGGACTCTGAGCACACATTGTAGGTTGTGTGGGTTTTGTTAGTGTGGGTTTTGGTTGTTTTATTTGTTGGATTTTTAAATAACTGATCTGTAAATACCAGATCCATATTTTGCTTTTTTTCCTGGTCCTTTTCCATTAGGGCCAAATAATCTCTGTAAATGTGGCCTCTCAACTTTGGTTATTTAACTGCACAGCCTTTCCCACCTGATGGGTTTAAGCCTTTTTGCAGCTCACACACACACATTTCATTTCTTGGTCTTGTTCTAACACTGCAGCCAATAATTCTCTGTCTTTTAGCAGGTTCATTTACTAATAAGGATGTTCATAAATGAATTATTTTTTCCATGTACAGCAAGTACTTCAATGTCCTCACCATCACTTGAGTCCTGTCAGCAGCAGCTCTCAGCTGGAGTTCTGCTGAGTGCTGACTCTACTCACACAAACCAAATACCAGTTTTTAAACATTTTCTGTGGCTTGTTTTAGCTGTTACCTTGGGAATACATCCCATGTTAGCTCAGGAACTTGTGACTTTTGAGTGCCTTTTGAGTTGCATATGTAACACCAACTTCACATCAGTTCAGCAAGGTCACAGGATCCAAAGGCAGAGCTGGGAACAAGAGATTCCTCTCCACTTAGTGTGATGGATGAGTCGTGTCATGGTACACTCTGTTCGGTCTTTGTTGGGTTTTATGTTTGTCTCTTACAATTTTGAATTCTTACAGCAGGATTTTTTGATTCAAACTGGGAATTTTTGCCTCGTTAGCCTATTTTTTTAATGTCAGAAAAATATAAAACCATTTGTACTTTATAACAAGGGTAAAAATACGTTGAGCAAGATAGAAAAACATGGCAATGTGTCAGTAAATGATTTCAAGTGGAATATTTGCCCATGCGTGTCCTTTCCTGCTGGGAATAGCTTTTTGTGTTGGATTCACCCTGTGGACTGAGCACCTCGCTGTGATCTTGTACTGTGTCACAGCTTTGGCAGCAGAGAGCTGAAGCATTTTCAGCTGTTCAGCTGCTACAGCATCAAACTTATTTATAGAATTAACTGTATTTAGATACTTAACTCGGGTTTTAATTAGAAGTACCCACTCCCCAAGATTGATTCCGTGGAAAGCAACAGGGGCTGCTGGTTAATGGCAGAGGGAACAGGTACCTCAAATGCAGGTGGTTTTTTGCAGCACATCAAAGTCTGAGCTTGCACCCCTGCCAGGGCCTGATCCTGCTCTGCCCTCTGGATCCCAGGGCTCCCCCCTGACCCACCCAGTGTCACCAGGATGTGGGATGTGGAGCAGGAAATTCATCTTGGTGGTTTTATCCCAGGCAGCAACCCCTTCCCTTGATCCCTGGGTGTCCCTGTGCCCTCCTGGCTGTGGGGCACTGCCAGTGCCAGGGGACAGCCCCTTCCCAGCTGGGTCCCTCTGCCCAGGGGCCAGCATCAGGGGTGGGGTGGGCACAGGTGCCGTTGCTCAGGGATTGCTGAGGGGCAGAGGGGAGCTCAGGAGACACACGACACTGAGCCCAGCAGTGGGTGGTGGTTGTTTTTCTCTGGTTTATTGTCACTGACGAGCAGCAGCAGTGGTGGCCGAGGGGAGCTGAGCAGTACAACACCACACTCAGGAGAACGGTATGAAAAGTACAAAAATAAGGAAGCCTATATATAATATCATTGCAGTCAATTGCTAAAAATAAATATTGTAAACACGAAAGAAGAACATCAGGTGAATCTACAGCACTCGTTTCTGCCAGCAGCCACACAGTCTTTGGCTTTATGACTCCCCTGCCCGCACGGAGCCAGCGCCCACATCAAGATGCATTTTCTTTGCTTCAGACCAGAAAGATTTCAGACTGGTCAGGGATGTCACAAGGGAAAGAACTTTCCTCTCTCCAAATTACCTTGAGAACAGGAATTGCTCTTTTTGCCTTCAGTGCCCATTTTTGTGCCAGAGCAAGCAGCTGATCTCCCAGAGCAGGCATTTTCCTTGTCTGGAGGGGACTGGGGCGAGGGCTCCCCACCTTCCTGGTTTTGTTGTTGTTAGCTTGTACCTCACAACCCCTGCACGGTGCATTTTTCCACCATTTTGCACTTCTCCCCTCCCGTGCACTTGGACCTTTCACCCCCTTATCTCTCTGACAGCCAGATGGGTTTGGATTGCCTGATAAGGGAGAGCAGTTATCTCGGGTCAAACTGCACCCGAGCTGCTGCCAGGCCAGAGATCTGTGCCCAACTGATACCCTCAGGCCACTGAGCACGAGCTTCTCCCTCCCAGCCTTGGACTCCAGGAAGGGAAGAGGCAAATTCTGCTTGCAAGTCTCAGTAATTTGCTGATTGTGTTTATATAGATCTACATATATTTTAAAAACCCAATAAAATCCTGTCCAAAGTACCAAGGGCAGAGACTCTGTTCCCTGCTGCCTGCGTGGCCAGAGAACATTCCAGCACCCTGGGAGTGCAAAGAAAATGCATCCAGATGGGAACAACCAAGCAAAACAAAACCATCCTAAACCCACAAAGCAGCTTCTTGCTGCAGGGAAGATGGAGACTGGGCAAATCAGCCTGAGCAGTCTGTCCGTCTGTCCCCACAGACAATCATTTGATCTTCCCTTCATATCAGTAATTAGGATTTAATCTTCCCTTCTTCATTTTAAACACATTCACAGAACATCCCATGGCGACATTTTGGCGTGAGGTTCCGGTCCCAGTGGGGCTGGACATCCAGCACCTGCAGGGCTGGTCCCCCTGGGGACCCCAGGGAGCACAAACTCCTCCAGGGGCTCCCCAAACCCCTCCCTGCAGCCCTGGGGAGGGGAGGGTGCATCTGCACCCACAGGTGTCCTGCAACGCTTTGAACTGGGAACATTCCAGACCCTGCTTGATTCTGAGTCTAAGCAAAAGCTTTCCAGCATTAAGGGAGCCTTGGATATCCAGGGGGGTATCCCTCTGACCAAGCCCAGCCAAAATCCACCACCACCACCCACAAGGGTGATCCTTCCTCACCCCTGTGGAGCTGCAGCCCCTTCTTCACCCCAGGCAGGTGAGGGGACTGTGGTGGCCAGGTACCTCAGCTCCCCAGTTTCCCTCTCACCCTGTAATTTCCCGGCTCAAAAGCAGGGCTGCTCAGATCCCCATTCTGCCCCCAAAACTGCTGTTGTATACAATTTCACTCACTAATGGATGAAAACATGATGGATTTCAGATGGGGCACAGCTGGCTAAGAGTAAAAACAGCCACTAATGCAACTCTGCACAGTGCAGCAGCTAAAAAGATTTCTGGTTCAATTTTTCAGTAGGCAAAATGCTGGTTTTCTGAGGAAAAAAAAAAGGACACAAAACTGCTTGGTACCAGATTAGAGGATTTCTCTATCATCCTTCAAAGATTTATTTGACAGCTTCTAAAACTTCCACTAAACTTGGTTTCTTACATTTCATTCATTTCTATACACAGGTTTTATTTGTTATAATTGTCTTGAGGCTTATAAAAAAATAAGCATTTAAAATGCCCAAAAGAGTAATTTTCCTTTAAAATTGTGCTACTGAACTTGACCCCCAACACAGAAGAGAGACTTTTGGTAATGAGGTTACCCCAAGCAGTATAAAAATATACATAAAAATAGACAAAAACTCTATCCTCCAATCTGAAGGGCTGTTTGTGGGGTTTATTAGTTATTATATTTTTTTGTACATCACTGAAATTTCATTAACTTCTGCTAAATATTTACAGAAAACTCCCCCACCCTCTGTCTGCCTCCTCTCACTGAGGCAGAGACCTGCAGCTTTTAGTTCATCCAGAGTTTTCTGTTGGCAAAAAAGGATCCCTGCATTGGGCCATGGCACACAGGTGATGCTGCGGGCACAGGGGTCCCTGGGGACCTGCAGGGCCCTGGGTTATGTCATCCCCCCGTGGATGTGACCTTCCAGAGCACAGCTGGGGAGGGCAGGGGACAAAATAAAACCTCTCCTAAGGTTAAACCCAGCCTGAAGCCGACAGCATCACCACAGGGCCCTGCTGCTCCTGCACGCCCTGGCTTTCTGCTTTCCCTTTTGTCCTGGTGATAAAGTCAGAATGCCCAAACCTCTTGTACAACAGTTCTCAGGTATTTGGGTCTCTTTCTCCAGTCTACCCCAAGGAAATTTTAAATTAAAAAAAAAAATTACACGACAGAAGAAAAAAAAAAAAAATAATTACTCTGTACTCTTCTTCAACAACATGAAAAGGTGACATTAAAACTAAGTGATACAACCCCCCACCGAGACTATGTACATAAAAAGACATCAGATCTCTTAAAACATAAATATACAGTGTATAAATCCAGGTGCCACCTAAAGGCTGCAGCCGCAGAACTATTTCACAGACACAAAGCAAACCAGACTCTCCACGCCAAGGGCAGACACGGCCACGGGTTTGGGGCTTGGCAGGGGAGACACCGACCCGTGGCAGCGGCTCCTGGAGCCCACACATGCACCAGGGAAGGGGTGGTGGTGTCCGGGGTGAAACACGACCCTATACACGCCACGCTCCTAACACACTACTCAGGGTGCGGGTGAGAGGTCAGGAAATGGGATTAGACCCTGAGTCCCCAATTATTTCCAGGCACGTGCTCTGCTGGGGCTGGCTGAGTGAGGGGCCCCTGCAGCCTGGCTCCAGCAGGTTCTCTAGGATTGCTCACCAAGGGAGATACGTGGTACCTCCAGTGCAGCCGCGGCCACGCCAGTGGAACTCTGCACCCTGTGCTTTAAGAGTTACCATGACTTTCATGGAAATAATACAGCCTTGATCAGGGTAAAAGACTAGTGGAGGTCTTTAGCCCAGTCTTAGAGGTTTGCTTCTACAGCACGGACAGCTACGACTCCGACAACATAAATAGGTACTGTTAAAGTGACAATGCGGTGTCTGAATTATCCGAGTGTTATCCCTACTGCTGCTAGGGGAGGGCCAGTGGTCGGGGCGCTGGGAGGAGAGCTGGGGTGTGACAGAGGTGGGACAGTTCCAGCTCCACCTGGAAATGCAGGGAGAAGCCAAAAGACACTGTGAGCTTTACTCGACAGCTGGTTTTATGGCATGCAAGGAAACTCCTACGACAACACTTGGTACAGAGCCCACGGCATCTCCAGTCCCACCGTGGTGCCTCGGAGAACGAGTAAAGCTATGAGTCTGCTTGGAGGGGAGGGGGTGTGTGAGTGTGTGCAGAGGGAGGGAGGGGTTGGGTGAGGAAACGTCCCGTTCTGCTGAAACCAAGCTCTTGGGCAAACCTGCTTCCCTCTACCGCTGCCCGGCCTCGCGGATGCGGCAGGCCACGGCCGTGATCAGCGCGGCGCCTTTGCCGCTGCCGTCCTCCGACTGCAGGAAGGTCACTTCACACTTGGGGGACAGCTGCTTCACTGTCTCCTGCAAGATGTTGGAGAAGCTGCAGGGCAAGGAGAGGGAGAGGTTCTGGATTAACTGGCCACGGGGTGAAAGTGTCAGTCCCAACCCCTAATACCTGCTTTGCACAGAGCTTCGAAGAGCAACGCAGACCCCGAGGGGAGGAAGGGAGGGATGGGTGGATGGATGGATGGATGGATGGATGGATGGATGGATGGATGGATGGATGGATGGAGACACAGTTGCCAGGGGTGAAGCTTAGAAAGCCCAAGTCTCCACACTTCAGCCCAAGCCCATGTTTACAACACAACTGTGCTGTGCCTTCACTCAGGACTAAACCCAGCCCCTTCTCGAGGCCCACCAAGCCCTGGGAGCACAAATGAGCCTCAACAGCGCTGACCAGCCCAACCTGGGGGGAGTTTTCAGTGCCTCCCTTTGTCCATGGGCTCCTGAGCCCTATTTAAGCTCAGCCCAGTGCCTTAGTCCCTGTCTGAGCTCCAGTGCCCAGCAGCACCAGCCAGCCAGCTCTGGCATGGGAAATTTGTGTGGCCATGAACCTTCATGACCCGGCTCGTTGCTGGTTAGAGCTACCTCACGCCCATGACTTGGCTGAACCTGGTCACCACGTCTTGGTCAGGCCCAGTGGGACTGGAGGAGCTCAGCTGACTCCTGCTGGGCCTCAAGTGTGGGTCAGTGAGCTCCTGGCAGCCCTCGAGCCCCCAACACCCCTCAAATCCTCCCCCATTACCCCTGAACCTTCCCCCCGAGCCCCCCACTTGCCCAAGACGGGCAAGTGCTCCCTTGGAGCACAACCAGAGGCACTCACTGAGGGTGCAGCTTGTAGAGCGTCCCATCCACGCCGACGGTGATCTTGAGGAAGTCCAGGCCGCGGTTCTCGCGGATCTTGTCCACCACGGCGGCCATGCCAGCGCCGCAGAGCTGGGCCGCGCGCCGCGCCACCACCGTGCACACCTCCTTCACGATGATGCTGTCGTCGCATGTGGACTCCAGGCCCAGGTGCTGCAGGATGGAGCGCACCTGCAGCAGGGCCAGGCAGTCGCTGGGGGGGACACGGTGGGGGCAGCATTAGGGATGGAGCAGCTGGGACGTGCGGCCTCCCCTTCCTGATCTATGTCCTGCCCAGCCCGGGGACTTGTGGCTCGTGACAGTGCCTGGGGTGGCCCTACAGCCCCCTTCAACCTCAGCTTTCAGACCTGGATGTGGCCTGGTGTCACATCCTAATCAGGGAGGCTGTTTCAGGACAAAGCCAGCGGAGTGTGACACCCCTGCAACCCACAGGGTGTCCCCCACCCCCTCTGTGCCCAGGGCAGAGGATAAAGAGCCATCTGTGCTGCCAGCCCCAGACAGCCTCCTTGTCTCTCCACACAACCACATGGGCTCTGCTGATTTATCCGTGGGGCACCATCCTGCATCACCCTGGCTCCAGACCAAGCACGTGGAACTTCTCCCACCAGCCCTGGGGGCATGTCCCCCAGATTACACCCCTGCTCTGACTGGCAGCTGGGGCTCACTCCCTGTTGGAGTTCACCTCTCTATCTGGGACAGGAACTTGGTCTCAAAGATCCCTCTGGTCTTCAGCCTCTCCGAGATCCGTCCCCGGAAGAGCAGCCCTCTCTTGGTGAAGTCCATTAGGATGTTGCGGACGATTTCCCCCAGGTACATCCCACTGATCATCTTCTCATACCTGGGCAGGAGAGGACGAGGCTGGACATCAGGACAGGAAGGGACACTGGGGCTGGGTGAAGATTCCAGCTCTGCCAGGTGCCCTCAGTACAATTCCTTCAGCAAGCCCAGCAGCACGGCCCCCACCCACAGAAAGGGGACAAGGGACATGTCACTGTCCTGCCCATCATCCCCTGGATCCACCAAGGGGCTGGTGGGGCAGATCTGCTCCTGCACCCTCTGCCCCATCTGGGTCCCTTCCAGCCCCCCAAAGCCACCACCCACCTCTGCTTGCCAGGGTTCAGGGACAGCTCATCCACCGCCACGTCGAACTCCGTCCAAATGTCATCCAGGCACCCGCTGTCCCCAAAGGCCCCCCACTCCATGTTGACACACATCCTGCCCTCATCCCCTTCCACCAGCTCCACATTCCTCATCTCCTCCATGTAGCAGGCGTTGCTGCCCGTGCCTGCGGAGAGGAGCAGGATCAGAGGGACACGTGGGACACCTCCTGTGCCCCCAGGGGCAGGGGTGGCACCCCAGAGCAGGAGCTCCACGAGGAACTTTCAGTTCTCACCGACAATCAGCCCAACCTCACAGTAGGGATCCTCGTACCCACAGGTCATCATGGTGCCAACTGTGTCATTGACCACTGCCACCACGTCCAGGTCAAATTCCTGCAGAGGGATGGATTGCACGAGTTATTCCTGGAGGGCTTGGAATTCCTGCTAAGTCTGCTCCCACGGCTGGGAAAGGACCTGGCTGTCTGGTGAGTGTGGCAGTCAGAGTCACAGAATCATGGAATGGTCTGAGTTGGAAAGGTCCGTAAAGCCCATCCCATTCTCCCCCCTGCCATGGGCAGGGACACCTTCCACTGCCCCAGGCTGCTCCAAGTCCTGTCTAACACTTCCAGGGATCCTGGGGCAGCCACAGCTGCTCTGGGCACCCTCTGCCAGGGCCTCAATGCCCTCACAGGGAGGAATTTCTTCTTGACATCCAACCTAAATCTCTCCTCTTTTAGTTTAAAACTGTTCTCCCTTGTCCTCCATGACCATCCACCTCCACAGGCACAGAGGCACCACGGACTTCCCCCAGCCCCACCTGCCTGCAGGTAGAACTCAGACCTCAGACACCTCCAGCTGCCCAAGGGCTGGGTCAGCCCTGCCAGGAGCAGCCCCTGGGCAGGAGCTCAGGGTGGTCTGTGCTGAGAAAGCGAGCCAGTGTCTCCTGAGCTCAGGGCCAGACAAGTCTGCTCCAGCCCTGGCCAGGAGCCAGCCCGTAGCTCCAGGGTCTGAAAATCCAACCTCAAGTGATGAGTAAGGGCGGCTGTGAAAATTCCGACACATTATGCTGAGCTCAGCCCAGTAATTTGTTTTACAGGCCAATTAATGATGCTGAAGAGAGCCAGGATGTGGGAGCAGCCACTGGCTTCTCCCAGCCCTGTGGCTGCTCACCTCTCTCCTGTGAATGGCCTCCTTCAGCAGCCCCACCACGTCCTCTCCCTCGCAGCCTGTAGCCTTGAAACCTTTCGTCCACTTCAGGAGAATTCCCTGTTGTGGGGAAAAAAAAACCCAGTGAGTCCTCCTCAACAGCAGGTGGGAGACACAGCCAGGCACCAGCCAGGAGGGGTGGGGTTACCTCATCCAGGTTGTTCTGCTGGCAAGGGAAGGAGAAGGTGAATCCCAGTGGCAGTGACACGCCCTTCATTCCCATGTACTCCAGGAAGTCAGAGATGCAGTGGACAATGTGGTCAAAGAGCTGGACGAGCAAAGCCAAAGGGAAGAGTTACCACCACAGCCAGAGCCCAGGCTGCCCAAACTGCTGGGGATTCCCACCCATTCCCAGGCCTGCTGGAATGTTCAAATCACTCCCAGGACTTTGAGCAGGACGTGGCTCAGCTGCACTGTGGGAGGTGAGCAACTCCAAAAAGCTCAGTTCACCCTCTTCCCCACCCAGAGTGTGGCCAAATCCCTGCATTATCTCCACCTTGCAGGTCCCTGGAGGGTGGGGGCCAGCAGGGAGGTGACACAGGAATCCAGTCCCTCTGCAAGAGATCCCCACAGCCCTCCAGCCCGACTGCTGGAGATACTCCCAGTCCCCAAGCACTGCCTGGAGTGCTTTGCAAAACTCTTTCCAAATGTGTCTCACCGCTTGTGTTGTGGTTTCCCTGTCTGGGAAACAGGGATGATGTTTATCTGCGCTTGTGGAGTGTGTGGGATTCGGGGAGGTTCACTCATGTCCGGGAATAACACCATTTCTAACCTAAAAACCAGACTCCAGCTTCCCAAACTCCAGAGCCTTGGACAGAACTCACTGCTCTAAGGAGAGCCCCAGCCCTCCCCACTCCTGGTTTTGCTCCCTGGAAAGGCAAAACCAGGTCCGTGGTCAGCCCTGCTCCAGCCACCCCAGGGAAGAGGCCACTTCCCCCTCTCTGTTTGCCCATGCTGACCTCCTCTCCTGTGCCCTGCATGATCTCCACGGGGATGGAGTAGATCTTGTTGTGCATCTCCACCCCGCGCCGCATCCCGTTCCTGACGCGCACCAGCAGCACGCGGAAGTTGGTTCCTCCCAGGTCCAGGGCGAGGAAATCTCCCTTTTCTGCAAGCCAAGAGAGGAACATCAGGAGAGATCCCAGCACAGGGCATCCAGGGTGTGGCACAGAGCAGACATAGATCTGCCCTCTTCCAGGGAGAGGGATGGAAATGGAGACATGGCTGGGGATAGGTAGGAACAGGGGCTGCAGGTAAGAAGAGGATGGAGAGGTTTGCTCCAGGCTCGGGGTGACCCTGAGGCTTTGAATCATAAACCTGAGCTGGAAGGGACCCACAATGATCACTGAAGTCCAGCTCCTGGCCCTGCACAAGCTTCAAGCCAAAGTCAGGCACTTGCCCAAGCCACAGGAAGAACCAGGAGCACAACCCGGGATGAGGGTGGAGAGAATCCTGTGGCAGGATCTGTGGCCACACAGAGCCAGGCTTTGTGTTAAGTCAGGTGCAGAATGTCCCAGAGGCTCAGTGCTCTGCCCAGTACCAAACTGGAGGTTTGTGCCACTCCCACCACAAAGAGGAACCGGCCACAGCAAAGGATCCAGCGACTCCCAAAGATGCAGGACATCCACGGGCTCACACACAGAGGTTTTACGCAGGACACATCACCTGTTCCATCGGGAGTGGAGCACACGTAGGTGGGCAGCATTTTCACCGTCGCCTCCGCGTGCGTCTCCTTGCCCAGCCCTTTCTCCATCTCTATCCTCATCCTTTCCTTCACCTCCAGCAGCTGCTCGTGGCTCAGCTTGAGGGGCTCCAGGATCTTCTGCCGGGCCTTGTGCTGTGCAGCCAGCCTGTAGGCCACCGCTGTCACCATGGCCGCCCCTTTGCCGCTGCCGTCCTCCGAGCGGATGAAGCGGATCTCGCAGTCCGGCAGCAGCTTCCGCACGGTCTTGTGGAGGCGACGGGCAAAGCTGGGCAGGAGGAGGAGAGGGGACCCGAGTGTGACCCTCTGGGGACCCCCTGGGATCCAAACGAGGTGCCCGAGGGGATATTTGGAGGCGCTTCTCGTGTGCCAAGCTGTGCGCACTGCTGGCAGCAGCAGATCCCTCTCTGTCCCTGTCCCCAGCACCCAGATCCCTGTCCCTGTCCCCAGCACTCCCAGATCCTTGTCCCTGTCCCCAGCACCCCTAGATCCCTGTCTCCAGCAGTCCCAGCTCCCTCTCCTTGTCCCCAGCACCCCCACATCCCTGTCCCCAGCACCCTCAGACCCCTGTCCCCAGGTCTTTGTCCCTGTCCCCAGCACCCCCAGACCC
>VXBC01012132.1:242106-253699 GCA_013399945.1 Ploceus nigricollis
CCCGTGGCCTGCAATGTGGACTTTTTTATCCAATTACACAAAACCACCCAAACCCATGGAGAAGAAGGCGAAGAAGAAGGTGAAGAAGAAGAAGGTGAAGAAGAAGAAGGTGAAGAAGAAGAAGGTGAAGAAGAAGGCCCAGCCTCTGCCCTAAAACCTCCATCTTGCTCCATAAATATTACTATTTTCTAAAACCTTAAACTCTCAGTTTCCCACCCTGTGATATTACACACTTCTATTCAAACTCCACACCCATAATCCCAGCTCTATCACTCAGTTTTGGAAGTTTTCTCCACGGCCTCAGGTCAATGCAGTGTTCTCCTGGGGGTCAGTGCCTGCCAGCACAGAAAGTCTGAAATTCTCAGCAGCCAAAAAGGCTCCTCCAAGGAGAGCGCCAGGGCTGTCCCCTCCCCGAGCATGCCCTCCCACGTGTTCTGGGGCAGGGAAAAGCGCCCAGCTGGCTGTTTTAGGGCAGAGGGGGCCGGGGAAAGCCCTCTCTCAGCACTGTGCAGCCCTGAATGCTCCGAATGTGCTGCGCTGGCTCCCGGGGCACAAAGGGAACAAAACCCGCGGGTCATTAGTATGCACACGCCAACCGGCATCTCCAGTGACTCCAGCTGAAAAGGCAGCCCCAGCCCCAGCCCCAGCNACACCACCAAGGAGCACAGAGCCACCATCCAGGAGCACAGGGCCAGCAGGGCACTGAGCTCCTGCGCTGCTCCAGTCAGTCCCTGGATATTCCTTTCTCCTCCTCCCCTTGACCCTTCACAGCCATGAGCTTTAAAGCAGTTTGGCAGCTCGTTTGGCAGCCTGTCTGCCAGCCAGAGGGCACGGTGGTTCTTCACGTGGAAAACACACCAGGAAAACCTTGGAGGAGCTCCCCAGTGCCCTGGTGAGCCCAACACGAGCACCACCCTCAGCCATAGCAGGGCAGAGCTGGCCCATCCATCGTGTCCTGCCCCTCACACGGGTCACAGCCCCCCTGGCCATTGGCACTGAGAGCACAGAGAACACCTCAGGGGGGTGATAAACACCAGCAGGGCATGGAAAACACCCCAGGGGGGTGATAAATACCAGCAGGGCATGGAGAACATCTCAGAGGGATGATCAATACCAGCAGGGCACAGGGAACACCTCAGGGGGTGATCAATACCAGCAGGGCATGGAGAACACCTCAGGGGGCTGATCAATACATCAGGGATAAGGGCACTGGAGCCAAGAGGGTCACAGAGTCTCAGCTCCTTGGAGGTAAAGCAGGGAACCCAGAAGGATCCCAAAAAATAGCAGTTCGGGGGAAATTCCTGGGAATTCCTGGGTGGATCAGCTTTGCAAGAGGAACAAGGCAGCAAAGTCTCCCTTGGAAAATCCCCAGCCATGCTGGGAACATGTGATGGGCTCCAGGTCTGGGCACTGCCCCCCAATTTGGGCTCCAGGTCCTGTGATAAGGCATCAGTGCTGGTGCTGAGCCCACAAGCCAAACAGTGAGGGCAAACACAGAGCCCTGGCTCCAGGGGCTGTTTGCTCTTGGCAAAGGGTGAGAGCTGAGTGCTGGAGAGCCTGCTGTGATCCTGGTGTGTGGGATCATGTCCCAGCACCTTAGAGGCTGCTCACCCCAGAGATCCCCAACCCACTGCAATTCCACTGCCTGGGAATCCTCTGGCAAATTGGATTAATGAAAAATACAAGGAAGAGGAAAAGCTGGGAGGCCCAGACTCCAGGGAGATGCAGGAGAAGGTGGAGCTGCAGATCCTGGCATTTCCCACTGTAGCCTCTCCCTCCTTCCAGATAATTCATGGTACCAGGGAATGGGAAGGGACCCCAAGGGCCGCTCAGTTCCACTCCCCTGCCCTTCCACTGGACCTAGGGCCGATCCAGCCTGGCCTTGAACACTTCCAGGCAGACACAACTTCCTTGGGAAGCCTTGCTGAGATGTGGTAAATCCCTCTTTTCTGGGCATGAAATGGCCATTTTCCCCAAGCCTTTCAAGGCTCTGTGCCACACGAGCTGGTTTTCCTGCAGAGGCAGCCAGGTACTGGCAGGAGCTGAGCCCCCCAGCCAAGGGAAAGGTGCTGCCAAGAGCCGTCCTTTGGATTTTCCAGATTTTACCCCCAAGTCCTGCAGCATCCTCCTGAAAGCTCCAGGCTGGGGATATCAGCTGCTGGGGCTTAGCAGAGGATGCACCACAAGATCCTTGTGTCAACACCATTGTGGAGGAGGAAACCTGGGCACCCAGAAAAGCCTGGAAAAGCCAGGAGTGGAGCAGGGAGGAGGGTGATGGTTGTACTGAGCAGGGAAAGCCCTTGGGAGAGTCACTGGGGCTCCAAGGAGAAGCTTACTTGGGATCTGTTTCCCCATCACCTCACTGCCAGCACAGCATGGTGCTGTTCCAGTGGGTGCCAGAGCCAAGCAAAGCAAGGAAAGTTGATTTTAGAAGAGCTTCTGCTTTCAAAGCAGAATTCCCCCCTCTTATCACCCCACGCTGGAATGGCAAAACCCCCGAGAGCCAGGAGCCAGGGCTGGGTTTTGGCTTAACCTGCAGGTGTGACCTTGTATTTCCATAAGCACCTCTCATCCCCCTGGAGCTGAGCATTAAATAGGGTCTAATCCCACCCAGAGACACGAGAGGGGAGGGACGACAGAGACATTCTACAGGTGGATGGTTGGGAGCCCTGTGGCACCAGCATCAGAGCAGGGCTGGAGCAGAGGAATAACCTGTCCTTGGACTGGGAGCAGTTGCTGGCACTTGGCACAGGTGCCCAGCCCAGGTCAGACTTTGCCCAGGAGCTTTAAAAGGAGGGAAGAAGGAAGGACACAGACCTGGACAGTGAGATCCTCCCCAGCTGTTGCCACACCATCTGTGCCAGGGATCTGGCACCAAGCCCGCAACCCTGACTTGCCCCCTTCCAGCCCCCTCCCCAAAACCCAAGGGACACTATGCCACTCAGAGGCGGGATCCAGTTCGAGATGGACAGGGAATCCCAGTTCTCAGTTCCCTGGGAATTGCTCTAAACTTCCACGTTTTCCAGCCCCCCTGGGCAGCTGCAGCGCCGTGACTGCCCCAGCATCCCTCTCATGTGACATTTTCCATGCTGCTGTTCTTCTTTCCCTCCTCCCCTGGGTGAGGAATGCCAGCTGGGACACTGGAGAAGCTGGATACAGGGAAGGGAGCCAAGGATCTGTCTTGTAAGGGCATGGGGAGGGATTGCTCCTTTTCCCAGAGGCAGGTCAGGGTGCTGGAAGTGCTGACACACGCTCCACCTGCACCCAGCACCTTTGGCTGCACCAGTTCCCATGCCCAGGGGCGGCTCCTGGCTGTCCCTGTAATTAAAAATATCCTCCAACATTTAAATAGATTGGAATCTCGATCCCAGGGCAGGCAGCCAGGTCCAGCTTTTGGGTGTAGGTGCAGCTAGGGGGCCAAGATCCGGGGGTGCTTTGAGGATCAAAGGGGCTCAGAGGGAAGGTGGAGATGCTTTTAGCAGGGCTGTAGTGAGAGCACAGGGGAATGGCTTCACACTGGAAGTTTAAAGTATATACAGCATTTAAGTTGTTGGGGAAATTCCTTCATGGAAAGGGCTGTCCAGGACTGGCACAGCTGCCCAGGGCAGTGCTGGAGTCCCCATCCCTGGGGGGATTTGGCAGCTGTGTGGATGTGGCACTTGGGGACACGGGTCAGGGATGGATTGGTTGGATTTGACCAACACAGAGGCTTTTCCAGCCCAAACCATTCCATGGCTCTGTGATTCCATGGTTCTGTTACTTCTGTCCCTGCCCCCAGGGAGCAGCCAGCCAGCAGCCATGAGAGGTTTGGGCCTGTCCCTCTTTGTGCACCTCTCCTGCTGGTGACTTGCAGCCTCTGCCACCGAGGTTTTGCAGAGATCCCTGTGTAGGAAATGGCACCAGGGCAACCCCAGCTCTGAGTAACTGCATCCAGCACAACCAACCATCCCTGGGGCCCTCTGAGGCTGCTGCCAGCCCAGCTGTGGATCTGGAGCAGCTTCAGCTCCGTCCCTCCTTCCCCTCAGCAGCCAGGACCAAACACTTGGTGGGTCCTGAGGGCGAGGGGTGATGCTGCAGGGATGGAGACAAGCTCCTTCCCAAAACAGCAGCCTGGGAGAGGGAACAGGAACTTTCCCACCTGGACGCCCGAGGGAGCAGTCCTTTGGGCTGAGAGGAGGATGTGCCTGGCTGGAGCGTGCCCTGGGCAGCTCGGGGAGAGGCAGAAAGGCCACATTGTGAGGGCCCTGCTCTGCGGGGCCCTGTGGCACTCAGACAGCGCTGGCACCACTGCCGCCTCGCCGCTAATGAAATCTGATGAGCCGGACCCGTGACTGTCTCTGTCCTGCCAGCAAGGGCACGCAAGGGCGGCTTCCCTCCCTCCTCCCTCCTGCCAGCAGGAACTGGGAGCCCCTCCAGCCCCAGCACAGAGCGGGGAGCCAGACTTGGCCCCACACTCAGCCTGAGCAGGATGAAGCCCCTTCACAGCAGTGAAGGTGGCCATCCATGGGTGCCACCCCTGTTCTGGCAGTGCCAGGAGGACGGGTGTCCCCAGCCCTCCCTCTGCTCCCCCAGGAGCACCTCTGGCCTCACAGTACCTGTCCCATCCGGGGTGGACCTGACGAAGGTGGGCAGCATCTTCACGGAGGCGGTGGGGTTGGTGTCTGCTCCCAGCCCCTTCTCCATCTCCTTCTCAAAACGCTGGGACACCTCCAGCAGGGTCTCGTCCGAGAGCCGCATGTGGTACAGGTACTTGTCGACCTGCAAGGTGCAGACAAAGCCCAAGGGTCAGGCAGAGGGCTGGGGACACGGGCACAGCCGCCACCACAAATCAGGACAGCGTCCAGCCCCTCCCGAGGCTGCTGGGGTGGACACAAGGAGCTGCAGCAGGTTCTGACCCATCCCAAAGGGCAGGACACAGCAGCTTTGCTGGAATTGCTCATGCCAGGCATCACCCACCACTGCTCCTGCACCTCTGCCAAGGTGCTCGCCCAAGGCCACCCTGCATCCCCTCCCCAGACTCTGCCAGCCTGGGAATGCCGACCCACAAGTTGCTCCTGGTGCTGCCAATCACCTTCCCGCTCAGTCACCTGCAGACACCCAAACAGGTTGCTACAGAAGCAGGAATCCAAGCTCACGGGTGAGTCAGGAGGTCAGCACTGGAGGTTTTCCAGGGGCAAAGCCCTTCCCACTCCACGGCATCAATGCACCTTGACCTTGACCCCCAGGGCCTCTTCCTGCACCCAGGATGCTCGGCAGGAATCCACTGCCCTGTCATTTCTCCACTGCTGAGATCACCCCAAGAGCCCAGAGCTACTCAACACCCTGGAGCAAAGCACACTGAAGTGACAGAAGTGGGAGCTGGAGTGACACAAGCGAGGCCTGGAATGACAAAAGTGCGTGCCGTGGCCAGAGAGGGAAGAAATCCACCCCACCCCCTATTCCTGGAAATTGTTGTACCCTTGAGAACGCTTCTAAAAACGGCATCAAAGCATCTTGTCTTGCCTGGGAAAGGCATGGAAAAGTTCCTCCTCAGCCACTCTCAGCACCGTGTGTGTGCCTGAGCAGCCTGGCCGGAGCAGGGAGCGGGAGAGGCGGACACTGCCCCCTCCCAAACCGTGCCCTGCTCCAATTAGCTTCACTCAGAATTAATTAAAGGGCAGCTGCAAGCCCTGAGAAGTCAAGAGGAAAACTCCACCCCGTGTGCTCACCTGTCTGCAGGCACGTAACACCGGGGTCACCGGAACCCGGGCCCGGGCTGTGCTTTATGGGGCTGAGCTGGAGGAAATGGGCATTTTGTGGGCGAGTAATTGCACCAGGACCAGGGTGACCTCGCTCAGAGATGTGCCATCCCACCCTGGGCTGGACACAACAGCCCTGCTGCAGTTTTGGCTGCCTGTGTTTCAGGCTCAGGGTGCTCCAGCACATCCTTTTTTCCCCCACCCTGAGTTCTGTTGGAAATCTGGGAGCTGAGATCCCCTTGGTGAGGCCAGTGGATGGAGGAAAGCCCGGCCCAGCACATTCCAGGAGTGATGCTGCATCCCCTGAGGAGCAGCATGCTCTGAGTAAAACCTCCTCCCCCCTTCTCCTGGTGCTTTCAGCTTCTTCCCCAAATCAGGAGCTGGAAGACCAGGTAAACACGAGGGAAAGGCCAAGGAGAAGGAAACCTGGAGATTTCCTGGGACCAGGTGTTTACCAGCCTCTCCTTATCCAGCTCAGAAGCAGGAAGTCAAACACTCTCCTCCCTCCCCTCCTATTTGCTTTCACCTGCTGAAAATTCCCTCTCATGTGCTGAGGCTCTGGTCACTGGCACCAGTAACCTCCAGTTAACTGGTTAAGAGGTGGCCCTGGGGCTGGAACTCTCCTCCATGCCAACCCCAGGGTAGGAAACCGCCCCTTGAGCTGTGCCAAGGGTTATCCCGAGGGTTATCAGTCCATGCCATCAACCCAGAGCAGACAGTCCTCATCCCAGAGAAGCTGGGTGCTTTGGGAGCTCCTCAGCAGTGAAGACCCCCCCCCACCCAAAAATCCCAGTCCAGGGAAACCCCCCTGAGGCTTCACCCCCTTCCCCCAGGACAGGCCCCGCTCGGCACGTCCCCATGTCCTCCAGGCTGCAGCACACCAGAATAACCTCAGCCTGAGGAGCAGGGTGACCTCCCCCTAATCTCCAAAGCCCTTAAAACCTGGATCATCTTCTCCCAACATGGATATCACCCCACTTGGCAGCTAAAGCAGGTCAGGGTGTACAGCAGGACAGCTCCTTCCCCACTGAATCCACCCTGGCCCCACCAAGGAAGAGCCAAGGCCACTGGCCTTCCCAAAACTTCCCAGCCCTGTGGCCCGGCTGGTTACTCTAAGCACCCCTCAAATTGTTACAAAGATGGGATAAAACTGGGAATTCAGCCTGCAGTGCCAGAGTCTGAGCATCTTTCAACACAAAACAACTTCTCAGTTGCTTAATGCTTTTGAAGAGCACGGAATAGTTTAGGTCAGATTGCCAATTCCAAACAAACAAAGTCACTAGGTTAGGATCCTGAAGGGGGCAATTGAGTTTCTGGAAAGCTTCCAGCCTAAATAATGGTGTTTCCTTGAGGAAATCTAAACAAACTGAAGGGAGAAGGAAGGGATGGAAGCTGGGGAGCGCTGAGCATGCCCCAGCCCAGGACACCGTGTTAAAGCTCCGGATCACGGAGTAGCTGTGGGTGTAATGAGCTCAATGCCACGTTTTTGAACCAAACCCCAGCAAATCCCCATCTCCTGGCTCAAGGCTGTCTCCAAGGCTCAGCTCATTTCCATGCCGGATGCTGGAGAGGTGCCCAGGGTCGCCTGTCCCGGGGGCACGGCCACCACTGGGAAACCTCAGCTTGCCCAAATTCTGCTGCTGTGTGACCTGAGCTGAGCCAAGCCGAGCTCAAAGCAACCCAAAAACCAGCTTTCATTTCCAGCCTCATGGCTCCAGCTGCAGCTGCACACAGCTCTACTCTTCAAGACTCCTCTAAAGGAGCCTGGGCCCCAAGGGATCAGTGCTGTGGAAATATTCATTAACTGATCTTCAAATAACTCAATTCCAAGTCAATGCCATTCTCCATAGGAACGAGCTGGGGCTGTTCAGCCTGGAGAAGAGAAACCTAAAGGGGGTCTAGGAGAGCTGGAGAGGGAATTTGGCCAAGGGATGGAGGAACAGGACACAGGGAATGGCTTCAAACTGACAGGGTTAGATGGAATATTGGGAAGGAATTCCTCCCTGTGAGGGTGGAGAGGGGCTGGGATGGAATTCCCAGAAAAGCTGTGGCTGCCCCTGGATCCCTGGAATTGTCCCAAGCCAGGCTGGACGGGGTTTGGAGCAGCCTGGGACAGTGGGAAGTGTCCCTGCCATGGCACTGGATGGGCTTTAAGGTCCCTTCCAACCCAACCCATTCCAGGATCCTGTAAATTCCTTGGCTCACACACTGCCCTTGCAGGGCTGCTGGGGAACCTGTCCCCATCTCTTGGGGACACGGGGCAGGAAGGGGAAGGGAGAGGCCTGGGGAGCTTTGTTCCTGTGCAATAGGGTCCCAGACACATCTTTCCCACTAATGATCCCGGGTTCTGAGAAGGGGAAGCTGTTTGCCTTTTGTTTTTGTTTCGCTCTGAATCCTGTCCCAGAGCCACATGGCTGCCAGGAACCAGAGCAGGAGCACGTGCTCCCCATCCCTCAGCATCTCCTGCTGCAGTTTGCAGCTGGATGTGACTGATTCCAGCAGATGTTTGGGCAAAAGCAGAGCACTAGGAGAGGGTGGCTGCTTTCTGGGAAAGACATTACTTTTTTGGCAACAAAGCCAAACATTTGTTGACTGCAAGATGATGGAGCAGTGTTCAAATCTGGGGAAGGCTGGAACACCCCAAAACCCATGGCTTGTGCTGTCACCCCTCTCTCCAGGGAAATTTGTGCTGGGAATTATATTTTCTTTAAATTACTTCCCTCCCTATCCCAGTTTTTAACTTGAAGCATGCTGTTTTGTAAGAATCTCTGAAGTTTTAGGGGATACTGGCTCCCTGGGAGGGGGATGCTGTGCAAGCACCAACCGTGCTCCCACCCCACCCAAATCTGTGGTGGGGCGTGATGAATTTGGGGAAAGCGAGGCAGAGGGAGCAGCAGAGGCTGCAGGGTGAAGGTCTTGAAGGATTTATTCCCTGTCCCAAGGCAGAGCCTGTTCCATGTCCTCAGTCCCTGCGCTGCCCATGCCTGTCCCCGTTTCCCACCCCAGGTGACTCAGAGCAGGGAACCGGCTCGTCCCCTTGCCCTGGGTGACACAGGGGTCATGCTGGGCTGCCCCCACCCTCCCCAGCCCCGGCCCTGCTGGCACCCACGTCCTTCAGCTCCTCCACGCCGGCTCCAAGCCCACGTGTGCCCTCCCTCCCTCCAGCCTGGGATGACACACGCCCCGGAGTCATCCTCAGCCGGGTGAGTCAGATGTTTCCTGCTCCGCCGGTTCCTCCCCATCCTCAGCCCCGGGCCAGCAGCTGGATCCACGCTGGAGGTGGAGCCGGGTGGTGATGGTGAGGAAGTGACACCAGGGAGCATCCACTGGCCCATCCTCAGGTGACCCCGCTGCCCCACAGCCCCACTAAAACCCAGCTCAGCCGGGAAAACGCTCTGCCCTCCAGTTCTGCACCTGGAGACATCCAGCTGCTCCTGTCCCTCACCCCACAAGGTCCTGGGGCAGAGATCCCACTCGGGTGCTGGATGGCAAAGCCTCACTGGCCCCAAGAACCCCCCTGGGATGGTGGGAGCATCCCTCTGTGGGGGGGAAACTGAGGCTGGGTAGCTCTGGTGAGGAAGGAGACACAGGATGGCTTCCCAAAGGTGGGACAAGCTGTCCTGCCATTGACCTCGGCTCCTGCCACTGACCTCAGGGGAAGCTGTTAAGTTGGTTTTCCAGGAATTTGCCATAAGTGCCCCTCCCATACCCACAGAGGCAGCCAGGGAGGAATCAGCTGGGTAAAACCAATCCCTCGGCAAAGGAAAAATTCTAAAAACAAAGAACAAAACAAGGAAAACCTGCCCCTGCTTGGGGACGGCCACAAACGCAGGAAAAATCAATTCCATCCCCATTTTTTCCCTTTTGAAGGAGGGATAGGGGAGAGGAGATGCTCAGCCCCCACTCCCAGTGACGAGGCTGAGGGACCAGGAAGGCCGGGGTGAGCTGGCACATCCCAGGGGAACGCAGGGCAGCAGCGGCAAACTTTCAAGCTGGGATCTCAAAGGACGCTGCCGAGGTTAATTAAAGTTTGCACAATCCCTTGGGGGTTAGATAAGTCTGGACAACCCACTTTCCAGGCAGGAAAAGGGCAGGAGCTGGGGAGGAAGGTAATATGTCCCCAGATGAGTGGTGGAGCAGGTAAAGCTGCTCCATGGCAAGAATGAGAAGAAAAATCCCATTTTTGAGGCTATTTTCAAGGCCTTGAGGTGGACACAAACCACAGCTATTGGAAAAGGCACCTTTTTACTCCAGCTGAGTTCCTTTTCTCCCTGATACAAAGGGAAAACACATCCCAAGCTACCACCTACAATCTTTTTTCCCAAATACAGGGTTTGATAAGAAGACCCAACCAAACAAATTGCAGCTTTCCAAGAATTTCACCTCCCTGTGCTGGGGACTCCCTAACTTCTCCCTTTGCCTGGAGAGCTTTATAAACCAGGAATAATTTTTACACCCACGGTGGAAGCAGCCAGGTCAGACAGCTGGCTTCTCCCCCCTCTCCCCGAGCCCGGCTGAGCTCCGTGCTCTCCCCCAGCTTTGCCTCACTGGGAGGATTCACAGGAATTTGTTTAAAAATATCCCAGAAAATCCAGTTGTGGAGGCGGCCAGGAGCGCAGTGCCATGTCCCATAGGATCCCCAGCTCCGGCCAGCGGCTCCTAGATATTTTTTTTCCTCCCTCACACCTCAACAACCTTTTTTAATTTGGGTTTGGGAGCCGCGAGGGGAACGAAGCCGGTTCCTGAGGCTTCACACACCCTTCTCCCGGTGGGCAAGGAAGGCGAATTCCTCCATCCCAGCCTTCCCCCTGCATTATTCCCAGCCATTCCCGATAAGGAAGGCGTGAGCAGCCCGGAGCCGGGGCCGGGCTGTGCCGCTGGCCTATTTCTGCCAGGGTTACACAACCCAACCCCTTCCTTACCGTGGATTTGGCTGTTGCACAACCCCAGGGCCACCGGCGAGTGGAGGGAGAAGCCGAGCCCGTATTTCCTTGCGGATCGCTTTGCCTTGGGAAGTTTTCCCTGCACTTTGTTTAGGTTGGGGTTGGTTTTTTTTTTTGTTGGCTTGCCTTTTTTTTTTAAAGTGTTCTGCCTCGATTTCCTTCCTATTTAACACCGGTGAAGAGCCAACGTGGCAGGTTTCACTTCCCCGGTAGCATCCCCGGGGTTATCTCAGGTCTCTCCAAGCATTTCCCTCAATTCTTCTATGGCGATATTTGCAAATCTCGACCGCCTCACACTCAGAGCAGCAAATCCTGGCCGTTCCCAGAGTCAGGAATCACAGAGGAACTCCTCTCTGCCCTGTTCCCACATGCCAGCGGAGCACTGCAGGAGGAGCCTGAGCCTCCGCGCTCTCTCCCATCCAGCATTTTTTCTCCAGGAATAATTTATTAAGCCCAGCCTAAGCGCTGTCCTGGCCAGACAAAGGCCGGAGCCATGGAGAGCAGGAACGCTCGAGCTTTTCCAGTGCCTGAGCTCCGGAACGGGGGTGACCAACACTCCGGGCATCCCAACGGGCTGGCACTCTGGGAACAGGCTCGGGGAGTTCAGGACCCCGAAATCAAGGATTCAGAAACCCAAAACTAAGGGAACGGGAGATGGGAAGGTGTTTTCCATCACTGTCAGTGAAGGCACGGGGGGGACACGTGCTTGGGGCGGTGGTCTCCGCGTGGGGAAGGGGACCCGAGGGGCAAGCGCCACCTCCGGGCTCGTGGCCCGGGCTGACCCCGCTCGCCGCGGAGGCTCCGGCTCGTNATCCCTTTTCTGCTTTTTTCTTTTTTTCTCCTTCCTTTTACTTTCTTTTTTCAACTTTTTTTCCTCATTCTTCTTCCTTTCCCACTTATTTCCCTTTTCAC
>VXBC01012132.1:271078-281743 GCA_013399945.1 Ploceus nigricollis
ATGGGTTTTTTGGAGAGAAGTTTGGGAAGAGTTGGGGGTTGGGAAGTTTTGGACGGGTTGAGGGTTTTTTTGGGCTGTTGGTGGGGGATTTTTTGGGCTGTTGGTGTTTTTGGGGGTGTTTGGGGTTCCTTGGCCCCCTGCCCTGTTTCCCCCCCGTGCCCAGGTGTCGGCCATGCGCTGCGGGCTCCTGCCCATCTCCCGCGCCGCTCTTCTCCTGGGAGAAGTCGCCTATTTCGACTTCCGCGGGGAGGTGGAGGACGAGGCCGATCGCGTGGAGCTCCAGAAGTGCCTCGGGCCCACCTGCAAGGTGAGGGGACACCTGGGGGGACGCGGGGGTCACCCCGCCGTGCCCTGCCCGCCCCGCTGACATCCCGCTGCAGATCCTGGTGCTGCGGAACCACGGCGTGCTGGCGCTGGGGGACACGGCCGAGGAAGCTTTTTACAGCATCTTCCACCTGCAGGCGGCCTGCGAGGTGCAGGTGAGTGCGGGGCGAGTGCTGGGCTGCGGGTGGGCCCGGCAGCTGCGGGAGCGCGCACTGAGCTGTGCCGGGTCTCTGCAGCCAGCCCAGTGACTGTGCACTGAGCTGTGCCAGTCTCAGCTCAGCCAGAGTGCCCCAGGAGAGTGGCATGAGCTGTGCCAGGTCTCAGCCCCCTCAGTGCCCCATCCCCATGTACTGAGCTGTGCCAGCTCTCAGCCCCTCACTTCCATCCCCATGCCCTGAGCTGTGCCAGCTCTCAGCCCCTCACTTCCATCCCCATGCCCTGAGCTGTGCCAGCTCTCAGCCCCTCACTTCCCTCCCCATGCCCTGAGCTGTGCCAGCTCTCTGCCCCATTCCTCCCCATGCTCTGAGCTGTGCCAGCTCTCTGCCCCTCACTTCCATCCCCATGCCCTGAGCTGTGCCAGCTCTCAGCCCCGTTCCTCCCCCGTGTGTCAGTGCTGGCTCCGGGGGTGGCCGTGGGGCTGTCCCCCAGTGTCCCCAGCCCAGCAGTGCCCGGTGCCCCGCAGGTGTCGGCGCTGGCGAGCGCGGGCGGCGCAGAGAACCTGATCGTGCTGGAGCGGGCGCAGCAGCGCGGGCCCCACGGGCTGAGCGCTGTGCGCCGCGCCGGCACCACCTTCGGGCCCCTGCACAAGAGCCGCCTGGGCGAGCACGAGTTCGAGGCCCTCATGAGGATGCTGGACAACCTGGTGAGCGCCAAAACCCACCCGAGCCACGCCCAAAACGGGTTGTGGTAAAGCAGACTTTATCAGGGACTCAGTTTCTTCATGCAGGAAAGGCCATTCTTTATTCACATTTATAGGAAATATCAGAATGGTTAAACCTAATTGGTCAGCAGTGCAGTGAAACCCAGTTCATTGCTTGGTAAGGGCTATTGAATATAATCAAATTTTCTCTTTCTAGATATGTTTACATATTTTGTTCACTGAGCCCCACGAGACAGACCTATAGTTTATACAGGTGCAAAAGGTTCTTTCACTAAAATAGGTTATCGTGCTAGCTGTTTTCTCATTCCTCTAATTCTTCCTTATGGGAACTTATAAGTCTTTTCTTTTATGATATCTCTATTTGTCTGCAACAAAACCCCACCCAAGCCCTCAGTTTATTATCCCCGTGTGCCTGACTCCCCTCTCCGTGCTTTTCCAGGGCTACCGCACAGGCTACACGTACCGCTACCCCTTCGTGCAGGAGAAGAGCAAGCCCAAGAGCGACGTGCTGATCCCCGCCACCGTGACGGCCTTCGTGTTCGAGGAGGAGCCCGCCGGGACCCCCGCCCTGCGCCAGCACGCCCAGAAGCAGCAGAAGGAGAAGACGAGGTGGCTCAACACCCCCAACACCTACACCAGGGTCAACCTGGCCGAGGAGCCGCAGGGCAGCACCGGCGCCCAGAGGACAAAGACCACGGTGAGGGGCAGAGGGGGCAGCAGGGGCTTTTGGGGATCAACAGCCAGGGAGGTGGAGGGTGTCCTGGTTATGGATCCCGCAAAAATCTGGGGTGTAGGGAGGCCTAGGCGCCACCTTCATCCTGTAATAATGATTATTTTGAAATCCCACCACCCCATTCTTGTGGGGCCCAGTGCCACTGGCTTTATCAGGGTCTTCCCTCTGTGCAAGATGCATTTATTGGGGTATCCTCATTTATTGGGGTCTCCCTCTATGGGCAGAGGGGACATTGGGGTCTCCGCTTTATTATCAGGGTCTCTACTCTACATAAGATGTATTTATTGCAGTCTCCCCTGTACACAAGATGCATTGTTTGGAGTCTCCCCACATTTGTCAGGGTGTGCCCTCTACATAAAATGCTTTTATTGGGGTCTCCCCTTTATGGGGCTCTCCCTTCTACGCAAGACCTATTTATAAGGGTCTCCTCCCTATTACTGGGGTCTCTCCCTCATGCAAGATGCCTTTATTGGGGTCTTTTCTCCATGTAACACCTGTTTATCAAGGCCTCCCCTCTACACAAGATGCTTTTTTTGGGGTCTTCCTCTATTATTTGGGTCCTCCTTCTATGTATGATGCATTTAGTCAGGTCTTCCTTCTATGCAAGGAGAGTTTATCGGGGTCTCCCTGCACTTATGGTCCTTCCCCTCTACCATTGGGGTCTTCCCTCTATACAATTTGCATTTGTTGGGGCCCCCTTTCTATCCTGGGGGTCTCCTGCTTCCCAAAACCCCGTTGCTGGGTTTGCAGTGGCTGCGGGCAGACGAGGTGGAGAAGGGCAGCAGCGGGACCCCCATCCGCATCGAGAACCCCAACCAGTTCGTGCCGCTCTACACGGACCCGCAGGAGGTGCTGGAGATGCGCAACAAGGTGGGCTGGGCTGGGGACAGCCGGGGCTCGGGGCGCTGGGGTGCTTTGTCCTGTCCTCGGAGGGGGATTTAGCCCTGTCCTCCCCCACAGATCCGCGAGCAAAACCGCCAGGACGTGAAATCAGCCGGGCCCCAGTCACAGCTGCTGGCCAGTGTCATCGCTGAGACTAGCCGCAGCCCCGTATGGCACCCGTGTCACCCCGTGTCCCCAGCCCTGTGACAGACACCCCGTGTCTCCAGCCCTGCATCCCCAGGCCCAGCCACAGCCCATGTCACCCTGTGTCACCCCACATCCCCAGCCCTGCATCCCCAGGCCCGGCCACAGCCTGTGTCACCCCGTGTCCCTAGCCCTGTGACAGACACCCTGTGCCTCCAGCCCTGTATCCTCAGGCCTATCCACACCCCATGTCCCCAGCCCCATGATACTCCGTGTTCCCAACCCTGTGAGACCCCACATCCCCAGCCCCAGGCCATGTCACCATGTCCCCACCCCATGTCCCCAGCCCCATGACACCCTGTGTCCCCATGTCCCCAGTCACAGCTACTGACCAATGTGGTTGCTGGGACCAGACACAATCCCCGTGTCACCCCCTGTCCCCACTGTATCCCCAGGCCAATATCACCCTGTGTCACCTCTTGTCCCAAGCCCCACATGACCCCACGTGCCCAGTCCCAAGTCCCCCTGCCCAGAGCACCCAGCGCTTCCCTGGTTCCCCAGCATTCCACAGGTCTGGGGCAGTGACACCACTCCGAGGGCAGAGGGGACACTGCTCGGGGAGAGGGGACACTGTTTCAATGGGGTTGACACTGCTTGGGGTGGGGCTGTTGACACAGTTCCAGAGGGTGTGACACCACGCTGGAGGGATGACATCTCTCCGGGCAGGGGTTGACACTTTTCCAGGGGGGTGACACCGCTCTGGGGGTCTGTTTCAGTCCACGGAGAGCCACTTGGGGGATGCAGAGGCCAAGGAGGGTGGGGAAGAGGCTCCCCCCGAGCCAGAGCCCCCCAACCCCTTCAGCCAGCTCACGGACCAGGAGCTGGAGGAGTACAAGCAGGAGGTGGAGAGGAAGAAGCGCCTGCAGGGTAGGAGAGACCCCCAAAACCTCCAAAGAGCCCCGGGTGGCACTGAGGGGACCCGGGGCCAGCGTGTCTGTCTGTGGCAGGCGAGAAGGACGCAGCAGCAGAGGAGAGCGGGGCTCCCCCCCCAGAGCCACCCCCTCCGGAGCCCCCGGCGCCTGCGGAGCCCACGGAGGGTGAGTGGGGTGACGAGCACCCCAAAACGAGGGCTGGGGTCCCAGTGAGCAGCAGGAGTGAGGGGACAAGGGCGGCTGTGGCCAAACCACGCTGAGACGCAGCTCGCTGTCACCTCGTGTCACCTCGTGCTGTCACCCCGCTCCAGAGGGGCCGAGCACCGATGGGGACCATGGCAGGAGGATGTGAGCGTCTGCCGGTGGCTTTGTGGGGTGCAGGGGAGGACGGGACACCCCTGTCCCCCACCCCAGTCCTCACGCTCTGGCGGGTGTGGCGTTCTCGTTGTTCCAACTCACAGCGGGTGCCGGGGCGCGGCTCAGGGCTGCTGGCTCTGCCATGGTGTCTCGTGGTGTCCGTCTGTCTGTCTGTCTGTGTCCACAATGTCTCCTTTCTCTTTCCTCCCCGTGTGCCTGTCACCCAAGGAGTTATCCCTGAATCCCTGGCGCCGTAGTAAGTACGGAGAGGCCACCCTGGAAGAGGGACACGGGCTAGGGGGGATCTTCAGTCTCCAACCCCGCTCGGGGGAAATCCCTTAGGGAATCCCTCCTTGTTGTTGCTTCCTGCTTCTCCTGCTGCCTCTTCCCAGCTCTCCATCCCACATCGCTTGTCCCGCAGGGAGGGGGGCGGCTCAGGGGGCTCAGGGAAGCGGTGCCTCCGGCAGGACAGGATCAAATCCCAACGTTCTCCACTCGTGGAGGCCAAATCCTGCTCCTGCGCAGGCCCCACTGGATATTTGGGGGGATAAACCCCCCCACAACACCAGTGCTGCTGCCCCAATTCCCTGTTCCCTCTCCCCTTCCCAAGGTGATAAGAAGGCCAATGGTGGCCAAGCCCCCCCTGATTCCACTGCCAAGAAGGAGGCACCAGCGGTGGTGAATGGGAAGGATGAAGAGCAAAGCACTGAAGAAAACCTTGGAAAAGGGGGGACAGACCGGACAACCACCAACGCCGACCAGGATGCCCCCAAGGAGAAGGAGACAGTGACCAGCAACCCCGTGTCCCCCGACGGTTCACCCTCCAAATCACCCTCCAAAAAGAAGAAGAAATTCCGGACCCCATCTTTCCTGAAAAAAGGCAAAAAGAAGGAAAAGATCGAATCCTGAGTCTCCCGAGGCCTCACGCGTGGCCACGCCAGGGATCCCCGGGATCTTTGAGACCCCGAGGCGCGGCCCAAAACCCCCAGAACCCGGCTGTTTTCGGGCTCTCCTGGCACAAGGCATCTCGTCCCCCTTGTCACCCGCCTCTGGGGGCGGTCACCGAGCTTAGAGAGACTGTGGTCCCCGTTTGGGGAAATTCCCGCTGCATCTCCCTCCCCCCTCTCCCTCCTGGGCTCCGGCCCCTTCCCACCGAGGGCCAAGGGTTGAATTTTCTCCACCAGAGCCCAGACCTGCTTGATTTGAGGAAGAAAAGGGTGTTTTGTGGTTATTTTCTTCACCTTCTGTTTCAAGCTCTGCTGGAATGGCGCTGGCTTCATCCCCAGGGAAAACTGTCCATCGCTTTGCCAGGAGAACGGGATAGAGCTGAAGGCAGGGAATCGCTTTTCCTGAAGGAGGAGCTGAGGTTTTTCCTCCCTGGATTGTAACCTTCCTCTCCTTGGGCTCAGGAACCACTTCATCCCCTTCTCCTGGTACTCCCAGCCCGTGTTTTCCCCACCCAAGGAAGAGCAGCAGGATTTCCCACCGCTGGAAAAGCCCCCACCTCACTGCACGACCCACACCTGGGAAAATAGGGAAAAAAAAACCCTCCGGGAATTGTCTGTGTTATTTAAAACTGAGCAAAACTCACTCACTAAGTGCTACTTCGGGATGAACACACGCTGCCAGTTCCCGCCGGCCTCTGCTCACAGCGACCCTGGCCACACCGGCTCCCTGCTTTTCCCAGCTCTGGATTCCCAGCACAAGTTCCATCCTTCCCGGCGTTCCCTTCCCTCCCAGCGTTACAACCTCCTGGCCACCCTCTTCCCGGGAAGAGCCCCAGCCGTGCCGATGTTCCCCACAGCCCTTCCAGCGCTGGGATTTGGGGATAAATCACTGGGATCAGCCCCACATCCTCCCCCCATTTCCTGGGGTGCTCGCCCTGAGCCTTCCTGCATCCATGGAGCCCTGCCCAGGAGGTCTGGAATGCCCCAGAATACCCTGTTTGGGGTTCCCCCACCCCAGCAGGATTTTCCCACATGCCATCACTGTGGTTTCAAACCTTTTCACTGCTGTGAGACAGCTCGTGGGGGCTGGATCCCCTCTGGAAGAGCAGGAAGCCCATGGAATGGGGGGTGCAGGAAACAACAGAGAAAGCCCAGGCAGGGATCTTGCCAGAGCCCCAAGCTGAGCCTGAATTTTGGGAAGAGCCTTTGCCTTGCCCATTGTCCCCCCACAGGTCCCCATCCCACTCCTGCAGCATGGGGGGCACCGAGGGGACACTCTGAGCCCCTAAACCCTGTCACTGGCGGGGCTGTTCCTCACTGCCACTGATTTTAAGGCTCTTTGAAGCCATTTTTGTCCCTGGGCCTGTTGCCCCTGGGTGACCCAGGGCAGCAGAGACAGCCCTGTCACCTCCCTGGGGCAGCACTGTCACAGCTGGGGGGAATTCCTGAATGACAGCACTGCCACACCCCCAGCCCAACCTGGGGGCTCCCCAAGGGGTTTTGTCCCCGCTTTGTCCCTGCAGGTCTGTCTCCAGGGCCTTTGTGACCCCTTTTCTCCCCAAGGGTCTGTCCCTGGGGCCTTTGTCACCCCTTTTCCCAAGGGCCACTGGCTTTGCAGGGGCCCCCGGGATTGAGCTCCCCCTTTATGAAATTCTGGGGAGTTCCAGGTAGAAAGGGACGAAGGCTCCAGTGCCACCATCATCACCATGATGGAGGGCAACAGAACCAAGATCACATCCCAGGACCACCCTTCGGGTAATTCCTCCAGCCCACCTCTCTGCCTCCCCCTCCCCTCGCTCCAGCAAGGCCCAGGGTGGGGGCAAATCCCTGATCCAGGGCCTCCACATCCGCACCTCCGCTGGAAAACAGAGGCTGATCCCACCTTGGCAGCGGGGCAGGGCGAGTCCTGCTGGGCTCGGCACCTCTCCTCCCACCTGGGGCTGCCCCGGTGGCCGGGCGGGTGTTGAGCCCCTGGAATGCCACTGGGAGGAGGCCGGGGTGTGGCACGTCCCCGCGTGTGACAATCGCGGCCGGGAGCGCTTGGAACGCCGGTGTAAATAAACCCCGTGTTTGGCACCCGGCAGCGCTCGGAGGCTGAGGGGAATGGGGATTGGGATTGGAATGGGGATAGGGATGGAGGGGATGAAGGTAAGGACGGGGAATGGGGATGGGACTGGGAAGGGGATGATGGGGATGGGACAGAGGTGGAGGTGGGAATGGGACAGAGATGGGGCTCAAGGTGAGGATGGCATGGTGCCATGGTTCAGGATGGGACTCCCCCATTTAGTTCCCTCACGGAGACGTCTCGAAGCCGCTGGCACTGGGTATGTTGGACACTGGGAAGGTTCCAGCAGCTTCTCAGAGAAGCCTCTCCTGAATCCCCCACTACCGAAACCAGGCACAGCCGCAGCACGTTCGGACTCCAGGCTGGCACCGAGCCGCGCCTGCCGGCTTGAACGCGGGGACCCGAACCGGGGATACGGCTCCACCGGCTGAACGGGGCCGGGAAGGGCCGGGCCGGGCAGGCCGGAGCGCTGCGGGCGCGCAGACAGCTAGCAGCGGCCTGCGGCGAGTGACGGTGACTGCCCCGCCTTCCTCCTCCCCTTCCTGCCCTCCTCTTCCTCCCGGCTCNTCTCCTGAATCCCCCACTACCGAAACCAGGCACAGCCGCAGCACGTTCGGACTCCAGGCTGGCACCGAGCCGCGCCTGCCGGCTTGAACGCGGGGACCCGAACCGGGGATACGGCTCCACCGGCTGAACGGGGCCGGGAAGGGCCGGGCCGGGCAGGCCGGAGCGCTGCGGGCGCGCAGACAGCTAGCAGCGGCCTGCGGCGAGTGACGGTGACCGCCCCGCCTTCCTCCTCCCCTTCCTGCCCTCCTCTTCCTCCCGGCTCTCCCCTCGCACTCAGGGCTGGGCGGGCTCTCAGGGCGAGCGGCGGGACCGGGCCGGTGCGTCCCGATGCGGTGCTGACCGTCCCCTCAGGCCCGGTCCCGCTCGGGCCGACGGCGCCGTGGGAGCAGCAGCGCAGGGCTGAGGGGCGGCCATGGGCCGCAGNTCCTCCTCCTCCTCTTCTCCTCTTCCTCCTCTCCTTTTCCTCCTTCTCCCCCTCCCCATCTTTATCTTCTTCTCCTCCTTTCCTCCTCCTCTTCCTCTCCTCCTGCCACCCCTCTCCACCTTGCTCAGGTGTTGGGGACCATCCCCCCCTCCTGGCTGATCCCCCCGGGTGATTTCCCCCTGGATGATTCCCCCGCTCCAGCTGGAGATTTTTCCTGCTGCTCCTTCCCTCCTGGGGGTGCCCAGAGGGGTCCGTGAGCCCAGAGCTGTCCCGAAGGGGTGGGAAGGGCTGTCCCGGGGTCTCCGCTGGGATTTTCTGTGGGATTTCCTTTGGGAAGCGGGCAGGGGAGCAGCAGCTGACCCTTCCCCGGGCAGAGCGCCGGCGCTCGCGTTCCACGTCCCGGGACAGGGACAGGCGGCGGCGGGAGCGATCGCGGTCCCGGGACAGGGACAGGAGGAGGAGCCGGTCCCGCTCCCCACACCGGAGACGATCCAGGTGAGGGCAGGGACCGTCGAGGTGAGGGTGGGGACTGTCCAGGTGGGGGAAGAGACATCCAGGTGAGGGCAGGGATGATCCAGGTGATGGCAGGGACATCCAGGTGAGATTAGAGATGATCCAGGTGAGGGGAGAGACATCCAGGTGATGTCAGGGGCACCAGAGTGGGGTGGTGACAGCTAGGTGAGGGCACCCTGGGTGACCTGGGGACAGCAGGAGTTCCAGGTGGGAATTGCAGCCCCAGCTCGTGTGCCCCAGCAGGTCCCCACGCCGGCACCGCTCCAGCTCCTCGTCGCCGGCGCGGCCCAAGGAGCGCCGGGATGAGGAGAAGAAGGAGCTCAAGGACTCCAAGAAGGAGCGTCAGATCACAGGTGAGGGGAGATTTTCCTCTTGGAGCACCCCCAGGTGCCCTGTGGGGCCAGGACCAGCCCAGGGACACGCGGATTTGTAGGAATCCCAACGTCCGCGTTTGCTCAATCCCCGATTTTCTTCCCTCAGAGGAGGATTTGCAGGGCAAGACAGAGGAGGAGATCGAAATGATGAAGATGATGGGTTTTGCCTCCTTTGATACCACCAAGGTGAGCGCCGCTCCAGGGGCTCTGCGGTGTCAGCTGCCCTGTTTGGGGATAATCCATGGGATTTTGGGATATTTCTCCTCAGGGGAAGAAGGTGGACGGCGCCGCCAATGCCTACGCCATCAACGTGTCCCAGAAGAGGAAGTACAGGTGTGTCCCCTCTGCTTTGGGATGGAAAGAGGAGCTTGTTTTGTGAGGTAGCTGTGGCCACTGTCTCACAGCAATCCAGCTTCCAGGCCTGGGGAAAACAGCAATTTTGTGAGGTTTAGGCTCAAAAGCAGAGGTGGGAGTTCTCCAGATCCCTGTGGGAATGGGGAAATCAGGAGGATGAGGAGTGAGGAGCATGTTAGGAACAGGTGGGATGTGCCCAGTGAGGCCTGGACAGGATCAGAGCAGTGGGAAGCGACACTGTTCACCTGGTTTATTCCCAAAAAACACCCAGGTGGTCAATTCTGCTCCCTTTCTGATGGGAACCTGGGCTCCCCTGGAGCAGCTCCTTGCTGGGAGCCTTCCTGCCCTTCTTTTGGTCAAATCCATGGGGAATTGGGTTCCCTGTGGCCGCTGAGCCCCATTCCCAGCCTCCCCTGGGTGTTTTTGTCCTGATTTCCCTGGATCCGGGGCTGACTCTGGCTCCATCCTCGCCCAGGCAATACATGAACAGAAAAGGAGGATTCAACAGGCCCCTGGATTTCATCGCCTGACGCTGGCACACGGCTCCCACCACGGAAGGATTTCGCTTCCCTGCACTCTCCTGGGTGGCTCCCATGCTGGATTCCAGTGGAATTTGGGTTATTCCCCACAAATCCCACAGCCAGAGCCACCACAAGTTTCCGTTTCCCAGATATTTGTTACTATTGTTTTTTACAACAAAGGTCAGTTTCTGGCTGGGATTTTGCTGTGTTCTCCCTGGTTTTGGCTTGTTTTCCCTGTTAATAAAACCCCAGATGTATTTTTTCCTTTAATTTTTATCATTCAGAGATAAAGCAGGGCCTCCATTCCCCCTCCCACAAATCCTTGGGATTGACACAGATCTGCTCAATCCGGTGTGAGCCCTGGGCGGAAGCCGAAGGTTCTCAGCAGGGGGGTCTCTCACCTCCCTCGACCCCACCCAATTACCAGTTTGGGGCTGGGAGGCCCCGGGGGTGCAGTGGGACCTGGAGTGCTCCCGGTTTTGGGAGGGGCTTTGGGTGTTCTGAGCCCTGCCCGGGCTGGGGGTGCCCTGTCTAGGGGTGGGTCATGATTTGGGGGGCCCAAGGTGCTCCCTACAGAGGGGGACCCTGCCCGGGGGTGTCACTGCCCTGGCGTGGCAGTCCCTCCCAAGGAGGGTGGCTGCTTGGGGA
>VXBC01012134.1:11369-26973 GCA_013399945.1 Ploceus nigricollis
GGTTTCTGCCCGTTGCCCCTTGTCCTACTGCTCAGCATCACCAAGAAGAGCCTGGCTCCATCCTCTTGGCACCCTCCTTTCAGATACTTACACTGATGAGATCCCCTCTCAGTTCTCTCTTCTTGAGGCTGAACAGGCCCAACTCCCTCAGCCTTTCCTTACAAGAGAGTTATTCCAGTACGTCAATCATCTTTGTCTACTGGACTCTCTCCAGGAGCTTCATCTCTCTCTTGTACTGAGGAGCCCAAAATTGGACGCAGCCCTCCAGATGTGCCTCACCTGGGCTGAGCAGAGGGGCAGGATCACCTCCCTCAGCCTGCTGGCAATGCTCTTCCAAATGCACCCCAAACCACCATTGGCTTTCTTGGTCACCAGGACATACTTCTGGCTCATGGATAGCTTGCTGTCCACCAGGACCCCCAGGTCCTTCTCCTCAGAGCTGCTTTCTAACAGATCAGCCTCAGCCTATGCTGGTGCCTAGGGTTATTCCTCCCCAGTTCAGGAACCTGCATTTGCCTTTACCAAATTTCAGAAGGTTCTTCACTGCCCGTCTCTCCACCCTGTGAAGACCCTTCTGAAGGGCTGCACAGCACTCTGAGGTATTGGCCACTGCTCCAAGCTTTGTGTGTCAGTGACCTGCTGAGGAAGCATCTGTCTCTTTGTCTAAATCACTGATGAACAAGTTAAACAACACGGAGCCCAGTACTGACCCTTGGGGGGCATCACTAGTGACAGGCCTCTAACCAGACTCTGTGTCACTCATTACAACCTTCTGGGATCTGCTGTTCAGCCCATTCTCAATCCATCTCTTTGTCCAGTCATTTAACTCACACTTCCTGATTTTGTCTATGAGAATGTTGTGAGACACACCATCTAAAGCACTGCTGAAGTCAAGGCAAATAATATCCACTGCTCTCTCTTCAACCATAGTGGTTGTTGTTTCATTATACAAGACAATCAGGTTGTTCTAGCATATTTTATCTTTAGTGAATCCATGCTGGCTACTCCTGATCACCTTCTTGTGATCTTCTTGTGTTCTATGTTTTGCCTCAACAAAAACAATCAATAGATAAATAAACATCCTTCAATTTCTATTTTCTATGTAGTGGGAAGAAAACCTGATATAAACTTAAAGATTGCATTCATTTAGCTAGTGTGGGGTTAACTTGCTGTGGACAGCCCCTCTCCAGCTGTCAATAATATCAAAGTATCTGTGTCTGTATCTTTTTCTCTGTGTGTATACCACTGAACAGCTGCAAAGAATACAAGTGTCATGTTAAATGCCAATAATTTAATCAGTTTATATGCCCATAATGCCTAGAAGTAGTATGATTAGAAGCATTATTGCAAACAGTGGAAAACTTCTGCTGTGCAATGGCTTTTTGCCACTAACAAAACTCCTGAAAACTCGTGTTGAAAGAACATTTTTGTGTTGACTTTTTGGGGCCTTGGTTTTTGGAGATTTTGGGTTGGGTTGTTGTTTTTTTTGGGTTGGTTGGTTTTTGTTGGGTTTTTTTTTTTCTGTGTATTATCTTGATCCTAAGCTGCTGAATATGAAATAAATTCAATAGATCACATAAAATTATACCTATAAATACTTGGGAGTTAGGATATCTACTGGAGAAGCACAGTGGCAAAAGTGAAGTTCTCAGTTCCAGAATTTTCCCCATGAATGATGCATTCTGAACCAAAAGGTGGCCTTCTGACACCATTTACTAAGAAACGCTGTAATTTTGTCCAAATTGTTTCCAAGACAGCCATACTTACCACACTGTATCAAATAAACATGCCTCAAATATACATTCAATACTTAAGAAACTTTCACCTTGTTAAACCAGTATAAATCCACTGAAGAATTCAATCAGTGAAGCTAGTTACTTACTCATATATCTGATTATTCATATGCTACCCATTGTTGGCATATATATCCCCATGAGTGTTTCTAACTGTATTGTTACAAAGCTAAAAGAAAAATTTTGGAAAACGAACCTTTCTCCTGCCACTATATATTTTGTATATATTGCCTTTCAGCTAAGTTGCCAGTGTACATATGCAAAAAAAATTAAAAAATAAAGCAGACTGAATATTTTATATCCTTGGAGCTCTATTTTGCAGTCATAGAAAAGGCTATATAAGGCAGAAAATGTTTTAAGAAGGAAACAACACTAGAGTCTACATTTTTATTTCAGAAAAATGTTGGCAACGTACTCAGGAGAATTCTCTGGAAATATTTAACTGTTGCCCATCTTCTTTCAGCGTAAGCACCAAAAAGAAAGGTACCTTTTAATATTTTGTTTTGGCTTATTAGTTCTTTGTTTGGAAAATGTCCTGACACAAAATGGATAATCATCAAAAGAGCTGATGGCAGGTATCAATCCAGATAGGTTCAAATTAAGGAGGAATAATTTATATTGACATTTTGCAGGATGAGTGCATAGACAGGGAAAACTACAAAGATACAGTTTTAAGAGTGTTCAGGCAATCTGTTTGTATTAGTACTAATGTGATAACTTTCTCTGTACTTCTCTAACCAGAGAAGTATTTCCTATTAAATATGCTGTAGCTAGCACAAGAAATACCTTCTTTCAAGTTAGATTTACTAAGTCTAAATCTACTGTAATGCTCAGAATACACAGTTTTCCGTATAAATTTAGGGTGTGGGGTGGGTTGAGGAAGGAGATTATCACTGATTTAACCTTAATATGCAGCATAGCAAGGCTGAATTTTAACCCAAACTGGGGGCTATATTCTATTTTAGATACAGGCATAGGTCTCCATATGACTTCGGGAATTGTGCTTGCATCTAAGGGCACGTTTTGACCTTTAGACAATTTTTTTGTTTTCATTTTAAGTCCAAATCAGATAAACGGTTTTTCTGTGGTTTGAAGGGAGAGAAAGTATTACATCACTTTTATGCTAAAATTAGACATTTCCTTTGTATATCATAGGTAGAGAGTGAACTCTCTGTCATTAAGTAATCAGTAATTAACAAGTAATTGAATAACCAATTAAAGATTTAAACCTTCCTGTAAACCTACAAACATCTTCTTACCCTTATTCAGGTAATTGTAATATAAGTGACTTTGTCCTTATGTTTTGGTAAAGGTCAGGGACAAAGTTAAAATAGCAGCAAGAGGCTTTGTGGAACCATTGGCAGAAGTTTTAGCTTTGTGTATTTTTAATAAGGACACTAATCAGCCATCCCGACAAGAACAAAGCATATGAACTTTTGCTGGAAAGTTGGCAAATCATTATTGAAAACATTGCTATGGTCAGAACTACTGAAATGATGGCTTTCAAATGTTCATTTTTGCTAAATCCCAGCAATCTTTCATTGAAACTATCAGTACTGCTTATTATATTCATTAAGTCCTTTCTTAGAATCAGAAATTCAGCCTTTGGCCTCATGTGGCTTTGGTACTACCAGATGTTCACATAAAAACCTCAGGACTCATTCGCTCATTTTTGTTTGTTTAGGGCTCTTCCTCCTTCCTCTCATCTCACATTTCAGCACAGGGTAACTATACTTTTTTCTCCTCAACCTTTCACAGACAATTCAATCTCAGGCAAAACCCGTGCACACAGCTTTGCTTAAGGCTGGTAGAAGAAGGACAAAGCTAGGAGTGAGTCATGCCAGAAACATGTGGATGACTGGAGGGAGGGCTCTGAATAGGGTTATAGATCAAGCTTCCCTAGTGCTTTTCCACTGTAGATCTCATAGAAGTTCACAGATGTTAAAAACAATTATTCATGCTGAAGAACTTGACACACATTAAATGTACATTAGATGTCTTTCCCAAGACCTCATAGTAAGCTTTACAAAGAGAGTTGAAGTCAGGCCATATGTTCCAGTGCCAGGCATTTTTCTCCAGTATGTCATAGCCCTTCAAAACATTCTTGATTATTGTTTTTGAGCCAGATAACTTTTGTGTATCAAGGAGTATGACATCCAAGTCTCCTGAAGTCAGGCTCTGAAATCCATGTAATGCTATACTTAAGTAAATAGCAACACTTGTGAATACTCTAGAGCAGGCAAATGTTGCCACAGACATCAGTGGAACAGTCTTCCACTCTCTCTGCCTGGATCTGTTATGTTGCCCTTAAGAATTACATGCAGCAAAGGTCTGTGACAGCACTCTACAAAAAGTGCTCTTTGTGTATAGTAAGAGAGACGCAGTGAGGATGAGATAGTACAGAGCCCTTTACAGGTGTTTTTCCTATTGGCAGCTCCTTCCACACCAGCAGTTTACCCAGGCATTGCATCCTGCAGATTGTCATTTTCATGACCTTGTTACCCTGGAAAAAGGAAAAAAAAAAAGAAAAAGTGTCTTTTCATGTTTTCTTTCTTAGTACCAGATCCAGGCTCTCCCCTGTGTTAAAGGAAAGGTTATAATAATAAGGTCTTGCAGTGCTTTTCATCTTCATTAAAAGATATAGAGGGATGTGTCAGCTGCAGGGCAGACATGGAAGATGCAAGCACAACATGAGGCAGTTCTGTGTTTATAAAGCAGGTTTTCCTGAAGGGCTTGAAAGGCCTTGAAAGTCCTTGTTACATACAAGAAAGAAAATTTATTGGTTAAAACTATTAACATAAAAAAGATTCATTTCCTGTGCAGTTTTTCACACTTATCTACAGCAGATATTGCTTTCTGTAGCAACATCTTCTGACATAAAAGTAAGAACTCACTCCTTCCTGTTTTCAACAACATTTGTAATATTTTGGCTGCTCTGTAAACATCGTTTATTCATGTCAGGAAAAGAAAAAGAGGAAAAGACATCTTTTTGTCAGCGACTAAGGTATCAATCACTAGGATCTGTCCTCCAAAGTGAGACTATCACATTCATGTATATATCACCGATAAAAATCAGATTTATATCTAGCCACATGTTTTATTGAAAGGTCTGGACACAGAGAGGAGATATGGTTAACACCATTCTACTACTCCAGTAACTTTTACAAGTGAAAAATCTGAAATGCAAAGATACCCATTTCACTCTTGCTTGCAGAAGTCAGAGGAAGTGCCTCAATATGCTGGAAGTGTCATGTCTTTCCATTCTCATGAGACTTGACAAGCTCTATTTTATATCTTTCTCAGATGTTTTGATCTAGTTTTTTGTGTTCATCTTTGAGGAAAAAGACAGAGAAGCAGGTGAGATAAGTGGTAAGGCCTAGATTTGTTAGTTCTCCATGCAAAAATATGTCTCAGTAGTAGGAGAAACTTCAGACAGAGAAGGAACAGGGGGAAATGGAAATATTAACTCCAAAATTAGAGAAAAAGAGTGGGTCTTTATCCAATGCAAAAAAAAAATTTAAAATACTGTAATATAAGAGTAACTGTTCTGTGCTACACAAGTGTTATTTTAGCTTCAGAAGTGCTGAGCAGAAGGCTCTCGTTCCCCTTGGTCAGCTGAAGACACTCATGTTATTAAGAAAGAGTGTCAGGAAACGAGTAAGTGTTATTGTGAGAGGAAACCTGTTTCAACTCCCATGATTGCAGTTTAGCACAGCTGCACCCCAAGAGAACAATAGCAAGATTTATTTCTTTTATAAGTCTCAATTTTACAAAGAATAAAACAGTCCTGTTAAAGAAAGCTGTGAGCACAAGAGCTGTCTGGGAGGATGTAAACATAAAAGAGAGAGAGGAAGAGAGAGCACAAAAGAGCAGGGATGCACATGTACTGACAAAAGGGAAAATAAACATGTTTCTGACTAATATTTAAACTGATTTATTTTGAATACTTAAAGAAGACTATTAATGATAAAAACTCCAATATTCTAAGTAAAAAAAAAAAATAGTAAAAAGTAAGTCTTGTTTTACACATGGTTTATAAGCTCCACTACCTGCATGTAAGGCACAGAAACTAGGCACCCAGGCAGACAGCCCACCTGTGTTTGGGCATCTCACAGTCCATCTGCAAAACCAGGTCCCAGGGGCTGATTTTCTTGTCTTCCAATGGCCTGCCACTGCTGCCTTACATCTTAGTTTTTTGTTTTGCTCTTGCCATGGTACAAGCAAATCTGGATTTATAGGCAACGCTTACTTTGCACTCACATGCACATGAGGCAGGTGCATGTGCCTTGGCGCCTCATCTCTCCCCAGAGGCATAGACGTACGCTCAGATCTGCAGCCGAGGATGTGGAATGGGGGATAAAGACAGCTGGGATGCATTTTGTGTCTTGCCAGTCACTACCTGGGAAAGGATCAGCAATTCTCTTTGTCTCTTCTGCCTTTTGTGGAAAACCTTCTGTATAAAGGCTTTCCAAATAGATGGACTTTCTGTTACTGCAGGTGTCTTCCCAAAATGGGCCTCCTTCCTGTTTGTGACTGCTGGTGCTGCGGGGCTGGTTGTGAAGGCCTGTTGTTCCCCACCACTGACCCAGCACTCAGACCCCTGCCACTCATCAGCATTCTGTCTTTGCAGCCAGCCCATAGAGATTCCCATGCCTGGGGAGGAGATCAGCCAACAGGAAATCACATTCAATGCAGTGACCATGTTAAGTCTGCAAGAAACGTCCTACCCCCAGTTTGCTGTTTTGCAGTTGAGACAAGCAAGTCTGCTTCTCAGCTGAGAAAACAGAACAGCTATTCTTGTGATTATGAAAAATAAAAGTTGAGGAAACAGACACAATAAAAGAAAAAGCCCAGCCATCAGAAAAAACACTAAGCAGACAGCACATACTACCAAGAGAGATAATCTCTGCATTTATTTTACTAATGAATTACTAAATCTGATATATGTATACTTAAATGCAGAATACTGCTCCTATTGGTCTGAGAAGTTATTGTTTGGGTGTGGAGGAGACAGGAGAGAAAAAAGGTTATTTTGTGAGAAATACATAAAAAGAACTGCTCAGATGCATTCCCAAATACTGCATTAGAAGCCAAAATTCATTCCAGTTACTTTCATTTGGTGAATCTTTTTTTCAAAAGCGCATGGCCTTCACGATGACCCTGATCTATGTATTACAGTGTTCTCTGATGGTGATTTTGGCATGTCAGTTCAGAAACATCAGCATTCAAAAATGGAAGAAGTTACACATTTTGATTATAACAGAGTACTTAGTCAGGAAGTATTTTTTTTTCCAATCTGCTGTAGATAGAAACCCCTCTGACAAATCTTCAGTCCTCCTGTGTTTCTGTTTACCTGTCTGTATACAGAGAATCAGTTATTTTTAAATTGCTATCAGAAGCAAGATGTATTTTTTTGTGTACAAAACCACAAATACTGGTTTTTGAAATGCCATCACTTATCCCTCTCTGTTATTAGAGACAATATATTGTGATCTGAAGGACATAAATATGTGTATGTTATTGTTTGGGTGCAAGTCAGAAGTATTATAACCCAATGTTATTTTTTATATGAGGCATCTGAACAGAAATTGATATTTCATAAGGAAGGTAGAGCATGGGAAAACATGTGGTAGCCATACCATACCTCCTAAGATTTCCTCCTATTTCTCCTTCTATTCCTATGAGTATGTTGAAAATAGAATGAAGGAAAAGGAGGGAAAAAAAAAAAAAAAAAAGAGGATCACAATAAAGAAATTGGTACACAACTAAAATCAAGAAAGTTTCCCATTGACTTCAACATATTCGGCTTATGACTTTTTAAGTTTAATCATTTTAAGAGAATTGTTTTTCTCTACAAGCCAAAAGATAAAATCATGGTTAAAAATTTCAGAACCGGTTTTATCTTCTTAAGCAAAGAAGTGAATGATCATGCATTTATTATGAAAAGTAATCTAACTGTTAAAGCAATTTTGAAAAGAGAATAATCGGACTTATTTTTACCTTATTTTCACCTTATTTTCATTGTCAACTTTTCCTTTTAGATAGTCAGGTTGTATTCCACTTTATGTCATTACTCACAAACATCCAGCAATGTGTTGAAGTCCATAATTCCAAATGCAGAAAAACATGTCTCATAATTTAAATTTTTTATCTCTATTTGTCTGTCACTGATTTGCAGAGAGTGAAAAGAAGAGATAATCACAATGTTGGTTTTGTTTCTATTAAACATCTGTTCTCAGATGCTAGGCCCTCTGATGTTTTAATGTATGCAGTAATAAGGCACTTGTCCCAAAAAGCAGGAAATTCTTAAAAATCTTTGGGAAAATGATATGTCCCTGAACTTGCCACTAACAATACTATCATAAAATGATACAGAATAAACTTGTATCTGTCATCATTCAAAGGGATAGCAATTTAAGTTAAATTATGAAGGGGTCTGGCTCCAGAATTTCAACGTTGTTGGTGCTAAGGAATCCGGTAGCAAACACAGTATCCAGATTTTCTTGTTTGGAGCAGATGTTTTCTATTCCTTTGCATATAGGGGCACCAATAAATATGAAGAAATTTTTTAGACCGTCTCTAATAGCAACACTTACATGAGCTAGGTGTGCATTACTAACCCTTGCTATTAAATGTTCGTCTGTTTTAAGACGTCATTTTGAGGATCACACATTTATCCAGTGAAAGGGGTAGGCTCTGCTATCTCCATAAGAACATGCATCTTGTTTTCCTGGAACATGACTGTCCCTCAGACTTTAAGTGAAAGAGATGAGGGAGACTTTTCCTCCACTCTAGTCGAGCCACATGTAGCCAAGCAGAACTCTGTTTCCATGTAGCTCTTACAAAGCAGTTAGCAAGGAGATGCACTATCTCTTTCTCCCAAAGAACATGTCAGAGAGGATGTCAGGAAGGATACCTCCAGCTGCTTCTCAGTCAGAAAGATGACAGCTCTAGTGGAAAAATCTGGGGTATTTTCTACAATGGAATGGTCTCTCTCCTAAGAATGACACTTCTTTAGCTACCAGGCATTCATAGCTTTTACTAAGTGAGAAACCTCCCACCACTTATTCTGTAGGATTTGTGAAACCAAAATGAAATTCAGACTTTAAACTACCAAAAGGGTCAAAAACTTCTTTAAAACAGCAAAAATTCAGAGCAGAAAGCCAGAAGTTGATACAGAACTGTCTTACCAGCAGATGTCAGACCTCTGCTATTTCCAGAGCACCCAGAGGAAGACCTTTTTTCCCTCATCTCCAGTCTTAATAATTTAGATATCTTTCTAGATATCTAGATATCTTCCAATCTAGAAATCACCTCCAAAAAAACAAGGAAGGAGGAGAGAAGGAAATTTCTTACAACCTGCACTCGCTACAGCCAGAAACCTACTTTCCATTTCCAGTAGTTCTCAATTTGCCTCACTCCCCTTAGTTTTTAACAACCACCATAACTTTAAATATTTTGCTGATTTACAAATTTAGAATCCTATCTTCTCCTTCTGTGATTGCTGTTACCATGTCCAAGGGCAGGATTGCTGGTAGTAACAACCACGACTTGAATGCCAGCATCCAACCTTTGGAGGGATCAATAAACATCAGGTAGGAAGGAGTACTTCAGTTGTCTGCAGTCAGAGGGAAAAACAGACCTGGTACCATATGAGCCATCATCCTCCTACCTGCTGGAAGAAATAATCTGAGGGGTTGCCAGCTATGATTTTTTTTTCCAACAGAAAAGTTGCCTGATACTATAATATTTGTTGTCCTTTCTATATTAAGTATGCATAATCAGTTGTTTTATTAACTAGTTATTAAAAAGTTCAGTGATAGACACCCCTTACCCACAACACAGACTATCAAAGACATTAGGAAAAACACTCAGCCTGCCATGGTGTGATTTTGGAAGTGAGGCATGCAGAGGACAGGTATCCTATTTGCAGAGAAAGGCTAAGTACTGTACTGAGAAAAGCTGTAGTGGGAAAAGGAGAAAGTGAAAGATAGGTGATGATACAGAGTAAGGAGGGAAGGAGGGAAATCACAATCCTTGCTAGGCAGAAAATCCCACAGGGCCAAACCAATAGAAACTAGTCTTTCCCGAGGAGTAATCTGACCTCTCTGTTCAGCTGGCTGGCTGTGGGAATTGACATGGTATAAAAACCATGTCCCCTAAAATGCAGGTTTTCTGCTGATCCCACACAAGGTACACTATGGTCAGGAGAAACATATTCTGATTTCATCTAGGGGAAACCTCTTAGGAACTATTTCCAGTCAGCTCAGCTGTGTTGCTCCACACATCACAAGTGACTCAAAGTCATAATAGCTTGAACAAATAAACAAGTAACAGTTGAGAAGAGAAATCAAAGGCACAAGGCAGTAATGAAAGTCATGTTTCCAATTGCTTTTCATACAAATCATCAGAAGATAAATCAATCAGTCTATAAAAAACGGATGAAACTTCGTTCTCCATGTCTTGGATTACCTTTTGTGTGATTTGCTAATTTAGTTTCTTTTGTTTTTCTTTGCTTTTTAAGTAGTTTTCTATAAGCAGAAAGCAAAGCAAACAACTTGATTTTGCAAGATGTTTTCATTTGAAGGCAAATGAACTAGTGGCATTTTGCAGTAAGTTTTTTGATTATCTTTTATTTTTAGGACCTTTTTCTTTAAATCAGCACTGATGCACTGCTTTCTTTCACAAGGGTGCTATTTCTCTCTATGGGAGGTTTTGAGATTACAATGGTCTAAGAAACCCTTTCTTCAAGGAATCATTTGGCAAGAAACATGTAAGTATATTTTTTCCATGTGCTATTTTCCATGTCTTTTTGAATATGGGGTGCAAGAAAACACAGAAAACCTCTCCTAAAGCAGGTCCAGCTTGTTCACCTGGCCTTCTAGAAACATCAAGTCATGGCAAATTAACAGGTTAAAATGCAAGCACAGCTTGCTCGCATTCCTTCTTCCAACAGGTACACAGGGATTTTAACTCCAGTATCACTAGCAGGAATACAAAAACCAATCATGTACTACAGTTATTGTCATATTTCTCCCAGAAGATTAGTCGCACAATTAACATAGAAAATTAAATAGGAAGTCCTCACACCTAGCACCATAGAAATAGAGCTTGAAGTATTAGTTTGCAAATAACAACTTTTTCAAAAAACCTAAAAATATATGGGTTGCATTAGGGAATTTGGTTCCAATTATGCCCCATTAATCAATACAAACTACAGGATATATGGATAAAGATGTAGGATTCACTTTGATGGACAGTTTTCAGTGAAAAGTGTTTTATTGTCAGTATTTCTATTCATGGCTGGAACAACTTAAATAATGGTTTTTTGACAGAAGAAAAGAGTCAAACATTTGGAAAACTGTGGTGCATCTCATTCAGGACAAAAACAAAAGTAATTTTATCTGCATTCTGGGGAAAAGCACCCACAGAACCCACTAAAAACTTCTCACTCACCTCTAGGTTAATAAAGAGTAGAATAAGTGTTGCAGCCATAGGTTCACAAGAGATATATTACAGTTAAGCAGTCCAGTTTATTGCCCGTTTTGTGAAGGCTAGTTCATTGAGTATACTGTTGCAAACCTCATTAAAGCTCCAATTTCTGAATCAAATAGGTTTGCCTGGCAACGAGATCCTTAAAACGCCTTTTTTTCTTAAATGTCTGCTTTAGATTCAGATCCCTGGTTTTTCCCTTAAGGCATCTGAAACCAGGCTGCAACTTGTCTTCCATACACCTAGCCCATAAACAAGAGGGATCATGCCCAGGTTTCCGTGGCAGGCATAAGGACACCATTCTCCTTCTGCCATGTGAAGATAATATCCACATAGCACTCAGAGTGCAGTGGATGATAAACAGGAGGATAAACGAAGTGCTTAAGAACATGCTACTTCCAGCAGAGATGGAGATGAGAACTAATTACCTTGTTTAATTCCCAGGCATAATCCTAGGGATTAATTTGTGGCTGTTTTAAGTGAGATGTGCAGACAACTGTAACATTGTATCTATGATTTCTTCTCCGAGTTGCCCAGGAATAGGATGGAGTATTATATGAGGACTGCATTGCTGCTGAACCTCCAAGGACCACAACATAGAGAATTAAGTGTATTGAACTATTTTTGTTATAAATCTTTGCTTTCAGCTATACAGGGCATTCTACAGCTTTTACCTTTCAGTAAGAAATTTTCCAAGCTAGCCTTTTGGATTAGTACTACATACTTAGAGAGTTTGTTGGAGGACATGAATACAAAAAATCCTCCTACATGCTTTAGAGCAAAAGGGAAGTAGAAAACTATGCATTTGCCTCAATGCTGTGCAACAGTCATAGATTAATTTTGCACAACTTCTGACTGAGAAGGATTAAAAAAAAACCAAAAAAAACCCCAAAATAGTTTAAAAGGGCAAAAGTCAACATTTGGCAGGGAGGAACTTAAATAAATTGTGCCATGTCTGGGTGAACATTAGTTTAGTTTTATGGAAAAAACAAACCCTCAAACTTCCCCTGGAGCCCTGTATTTCAGGCATGGGATGTTTCTCTGCTTCTCCTATCAATTTTTGTGAGAGCAAGACAGAGCAGCTCCCAAACCTTTCAGCTTCCCACACCATCCAAGGTGACCCCAGGGGTACTTCATCTGGCTATCCCTCAGTCTCCTGGGGGACAGCTGCCACAGCGCCTTTTCTTTCCTACAGACAGCCCTGTTATGGCAGTGCTGCTGTGCAGCAAGTGCATCTCCCAGGACAGCCTCATTAGCAGCAGCTCACCAGGAAAGTGGGGCCCCCTCATTTAAGTGGTGGGTCCTCTGGCCTGCTTTTAACACTCTTAGATGCAGGTCTCAGGGTATTGCTGTTTGGTGGATTTTGTTACTGCAGCCCTTCAAACTGGCCTTTGACTTGAAACCACCAATTTGCTTCCCAGAAGGGGATTACAAACAAGCCAATGTGTCATATCAACTTATTATATATAATTCCTGGAAAGAGCCATGTCTCCAAACCAATGAACTATATAAAAAGGGGTTTAGTCCATTAGCAAATCCTTGAACTACCCATACAGCTTCTTCTGGTTTGCAGGAGCTTATGAAAAGGTGACACAGCTCACACAACAATGTGACATTGTTGATTTGTAGTGAAGGATGTTGTAATGTTCCCTGCACAGATACAGCTTACTTGCATAGGAGAAACTGTAGCTGTTTTACAGTATTGGCAAACAAAACTTTCCTTGGCCTAAAAAGCTACTCAGTATTACAATGGAGAAGACTGAGTAGAAAATCAACATGAATTAACTAACAATTAAGTAAAAAAATTAATAAAATAAAAGCTGGACCAAATCTTCTCTTCAAACCACACCTGAATCAAAATTCTTCTTTTAGCTGATATTGACTTATGTGGCATCCCATAAGCTGCTACTTCTCATGTGCAGATCCAGCTGTTCAGAGATGATAATAAATTTACTGTTTCCCCAACCTGAAATTATCAATTGTTAAAACAACAACATTTTACAGAAATATTCAGTACTGACACCAGTTCTCATGAAGAGAAGAAAGGGGAAAAAATTCCATTAACCTGTTGAACAAGTCAAGGATGGGTCATTTAGTTTCCGCCTTACTTTAAAATTTTTTTCCAGATTGTTGGCATCTCATTTTGATTACCACGAAATTTTTTCCGTGAGAATTATTTTCAACATTTGCTGTTAATTAAACACTTGCTGCCAGTTAGAAAGTCTGGTTCCTATACATTGTCACCAAGTCCATTTTCTGCTGTTCAAGGTATCTGTCCTGTGAAGGAGTGAGCTGGATTTCAATCCATGGCTGGAAACACATAGATAAAGGAACATAAATATCCTAGAAACACTGTGTTAATGTGATAACATGATTACTTTTATGTTAGATGCAAACATCTGTGATTTTAATTTTTTTCTGCTTTATTTATAAAATTCTGCGAAGGTGTTATTTGTGTCTATATCTCATTGAATCAAATTAGTATTTTAGTCTAGGCCTGTGAGCCATCCCAGTGAGTTAAAATGCTGCTTCTGTGAATATGCTTGAAGAACAGAGTAATAGGAGCCTGCAGTGAAACTTAATATCTATAAAAATTGTGAAGTCAAAAAAATGTACTGCTTGGCATATCTTAAGATACTTCTCAGCAACATTTTAAAACAAAGTACTTGCACAGAAGGATATTTTTTGTTCATTGATTTGGTAAAACAGACTAAATAATCTCTGAAGAACATGGTGAAGGAAGTCACACAGCTGCAGTTAAAGGGGTGTCAGCTTCTCTGTGCAGTTATGACTTAATTTTCTTTCTGCTCTCTCATGTATATACAGTTGTAAGTCTTAAAACTATTTGTATTTGCTTTCCTAAGTAAATACACGCTCCACTACTTGCTTCTATTTATTTAAAATAGGCAGTGGTGAATGCATGATATTAACTAAAAAGAGAGAAAAATGGAGGGACGTCTGACAGAAAAGGTTATATGACAAGAGCTCGTGGTTTTGTGCTGGTGAATGTGTCAGGTAGATTGATAGCCAGCTGCACCTGGGATCTCAAACTTCCAAATTTGTTTTATTGGCCAGATGCTCTTTTTATTGTCTCTCCTCACACCTGTGCATGTCCAAACTCACCTACACAAAAATAGAGGCTGCACACATTTTTCAGGTTTTCTTGGTTGTCAAGATCAACAGTCCTGAGGCCGAGCAAGGTTAATACTGGCATTTTAACCCAACAATAACCAACACTAATGATTCTTTGGTTTGGGGAACAGTGTCAGAATCATATCCACAGCAAAAGATCAATGAGCATTTGACTACTGCTGTTCATTCTATGGTTTTCATAAGAGCCCAACTGAAAGAAAGTAACTCAGACATTGTCTGGCCTCAGGTGGCATATGGCATAGACAGATCAAGAAACTGCTTTTAGGAAAATTTAAAGGCTGCAGACTCTTGACTTGCCTTTGTGAACATGGGGAGAGGAAACAGCTCCTGTTGGTCTCTGAAGAGGTTGTTAATCATCACACATATGCAAGCCATAGGCACTTTTTTCCCAAGCATTTGAGAGAATGTTTGCCTTTCATTTGCTGTAAAATAAACAAAATAGTTCAAGGGATAAATTTTGACTCACAGGCTATAGTTATCATCACACAAATTTTAGCCTGCCCCTCAGTCTTGCAGTTTTTTCAGCCGGATTTGCATAGCTAAGAAGAGTGAATCATTGGGTTCAGTTAATGAGCTGATAGGGAAACATCAAAAAGGGATAGTGATTTGCCTAAATGTCAGACGGTAATCAACACTGTAATTGCACAGCCAGTTTTATTCAGAATGGATCCTTTATTGATATGTACTGCAACTATGTACTTATATCCTGCAAGTGGTTGGGTGCCAAAGCCAGTCTCCACTTCAAAACTACTTTATGAGTCTCTCCTTCCTGGCATCAGATGTAGTTTGTTCTGGAATCCCCTATCCCAAGGCCATATTCAAGTAGTTACTTAATGATGGACAGAACCTTTTCATCCACTCACATTATACTACAGACAATTACAATGTTGTCTGCAAATGAATAAGATTTTTCTCTTTTTCATTTTTCATCGAAATGCATTACAGCTGCAATGTCTCAACATGCATCTGTGACTTTCCTATATTTAGGCAGCAGTCAGTCAGAAGGAGAAACATTATTAAACAGTCTATTAAACACATGCAGCCAGAATTATAAGAAAGTTAAGACAGAGAAGTTAAGGAAAAGATACATGTCCTCAGTGTTTCAAACTATGGATGTACTGTTTATGACCATGTGTGAAATAGAGGAAATAAGATTCCATAGATGA
>VXBC01012134.1:26988-71862 GCA_013399945.1 Ploceus nigricollis
CAACAACTCTTGAAAAAATTTTTTCTTAGTGACTCTGGAGCAAAATGAAGCAATTCTCTGTTTGCAGTACATTGCAAATAACTGATGCTGTTTTCCTTGCTATGTGGAGTTGTTTCATGAATTGTTACTGAGGTGGTACAATGCCTGTTAATTCATATTAAAATAAGTTTTGCTCCCATGAGAAAGCTTAATGTAACACAGTAGGCTTACAGGATATTGCTAAGGTCCATCTTCCTCGATGCAATATAATTATCTTCAAACCCCTGAATTTTCTTCATATGCTCTATTATCAAGCATTTGAAATAGGGCTTATTTCTCAGTTTGTAGATCTGGCAGTTTACTACATTAACCAAAGTCTTGCAGCAGTGTCCTTTCTGGTCAATTAGAGACACTGAAATTTTTATCATCTGCCTTTGTTACTGGTCATGGTATTGTTCAGGCATTAGCTGTGCACAGGTTTCACTGTGCTTTTCTCGCCATTACAATGCCGAGTCCAGCAAATGCTGGGCACTGTTGTCCTGAATCAAGTACTGAAGGAACCTGTCTATTTGAAAAAAAAAAAGCTTAAGTAATATTTAACACACGGGTTGTTATTAAATAAGTAATATATGACATACAGTGATATTTAACAACAGGTTAGCCGTTACATTTCCTTGTATTTCGCCTGTAATGTAGTATGACAGAATTTATCATTGCTTCTCTTCTCTTGCAATTGCAATAAAACCTGCAGTTAAAAAATTGGAAGAGATTGTATAAACTCAGATTATAAAACTTCAAAATTAAAGACTGCAGCAATGGTAAAAAATAGAATCAATAATTAATAAAAATTGCTTATTTAAGTGTTTATGGCATTATTCATAAATTTCAAAGAAAAATGCACATCTCATGTCACAGGACAGAATGGATTATACAGCCTATTTTTCAACCAAGTCTAGGCTGAATTGTTAACTCTCACAACATGCAATCACATAGTGATACTGTTTCTTATGAAGTTGTTATAATAGGAATAATTTGTAAGAACAGTTCCAAGCAAAGACAAAATATTTTTCATATGCTTAACCTAATTCCAAGATAAAACTGCTCCAACTCTGTAAACTGTATTATCCTGGATAGATTAAAATTCAGGGTCTTATCAAAGAGTTTGAAATTACATCTATTTTCCTGCCAGCTCCTTAGCACCAAGAGCTGAACACAACAGACCTTGAAGCAAGCAGTTGTGCAATCTCTTAGTTCAGCTCATGGTTTTAAAACATAAGTACAAAACTGAAACAGATCATTGTTCTTTTTTGAGAACAGCAATGTCTACTAGACTAGTACAGAAACAAACTTAAAAGTTCAGACCTTGCCCCTTCTAGGGGAAGTTTCTTTTGGCAAATCAGAATCCTCAGTGGGGTTATGCTCCCAAACACAGCATCATTCTTGACTTCTCTCAGATGAAAATCTGTTAATTTGTTTAATGAGAATCCTCCAATCTCAAAAAAACAAAAAAAGAAACAGAGCTAAACATCATGTGAACTTTTAAATTTTACCCCTCTTCCCCCATGGTAGTACACCAAATGAGAACAGAGCAAACAAAGAGAGAACAAAGTTTTAAAACAGTTGTTCCAGGCCTAGAATATGCCTCAGTCTGCTTCTCTCTTCTCCCCATTCTTCTCTACAATAAGGTCTTAAGAGCTCAGTACTTTTGTAAAGGTGTGCATGTGTCAGGGAATATTGTCTTCTCGTATTACACAAGCATAAAGGAAAGAGAAGACACACTGATCCCCCCGACAGGTGATTTTTGTGTCAGAATGCTGAAGCAGATTGCATGAGAGTGAATGTGAATTCTTCCTGAGCCTGAGGAGTGTGGTATGAACTTATGAGATCCCCAGAGCGAGGCTGTTCTCATGCATTGTGGGGTCTCCAGAAAGATCCCGTGCCTTGTGAACTCTTCACCGGTTCCTCTGTGCAGCCCCAGAGTGGTGGTGCCTGGCCTGCCCTCGCAGCTTTCTGCCTGCCCACAGAGACTCACCATGTTCTGCTTCTCCCACCTGTTCCAGCTGCATGCCTGGGGCCATCTGGGACCATCTCTGGCCTTGGCATGGGAACCTTGCCATCTCTGAAGTTCCTATCCTGTCCCAGCCCCCAGAATATGGTTTCCCAATATTCTCTCTCTCCATACATCCAGTTTGCTGGATGTATTGCATTGGACCTGTCTGTGGGCAGACAGCATTTTCCTCCTGTGCTGTGCCCCTGCACATCACAGCCCACAGCTGCTGTGTCCTCTCCCAGGAGGGATGGCATGGTACAGAGTGTGTCTTCAAGGTCTGCAGAGGAGAGCAAGGCTGTGAAAACAAGCTCATAGTGTGACTGCCATCTTTCAAGCAAGGCAATCTCCGTACTTTTTTTTTTCCTTTTTTTTTCTTTTTTTTTAATAAAAGGAGAACTAAATGAAATATCTTAAGGAGGGAACTTGATCAAGTGAACATCTACCCTCTGAAACACAGGCTGATAATTTCACAAAATACATTATTTCAATTCTCACCTTGTATATGAAGTTGTTGATATTATCATTGCATGGTTTGGGTCAGAAAAGGCCTTAAAGATGATGTAGTTCCAAACCCCCTGCCATGGGAAGGTTCACCTCCCACTAGATCAGGTTGCTCAAAGCCCCCTCCAGCCTAGCCTCGAACAATTCAAAGGATGGGGAGTCCACAGCCTCTCTCAGCATCCTGTTCCAGTGCCTCACCACCCTCACAGTAAAGATTTTCTTCCTACCATCTATTCTAAATCTTCCTCTCTTTTAGTTTAATCCCCATATTAAAATCCATTAGGTCTTGGAAGATAGCACAAGTAAAGCAAGAGCAATTTTTTAAAACAGAATTTTTAATGTTCTGGCCAGGACCTAAACTTAGGGCAAACGGTTTATTCTGTTTCCATTCAGAACACATTTAACAGGATCTTGTACCCCCTGCAAAACTGAGGAAAGTTGAAGACAGCAATTATTGTACCTTTTTTCTTATAAAGCTACTAATTATTCCAGTCTTTTTTTTTAGCTTTTTTTTTGGCTGAATCACCAAAATGTTGTGTTTCATATTAGTATATCTTCTGTATTTCTCTGGCAATTTTTAGCAATTACTCTAGGGAAAAAATAAATGGCAGACAGGAATTTTCTTTTGCTTTTCTTTTACATTACAAACATCCCAAAATTAATTCTTTCTTTGGTCCATTTCTAGGCTAATGAGGACGTGAATGATATCTTTTTTTAATCTCTTCATGACATTAAAGAGAGTTACTTTCATAATTTCAATTATGATCTCAAACATCACAGATTTCAAATTTGCAATCCTCCTTCTGCCTTTTAGAACTTTGTGTCTCCTAAGGTCTGTAGAACAGAAGAGCAATTATCCCTTTTTGCCTTGACATAAAGAGCAAAGAAAAGCATGAATAACAGACCTTTTAAAAACTTTAAAATAAAAGCAATTTATATTCTGAAGAAGTGGAGGATCTAATGCTGGAGATAAGTTTGTTTTTTTCATTATACTGTTTCTCATTCTGCTATAAACATGATTATCTTACATTCTTTCCTTTCAAAATAAGCACAAGATAAAAAAAAGGAGTTTGAATTCTTGTATGAGGCTATCTTAGGGAATGTTGAGCTTTCTTATTATGTAAATAAATTAATGTATGTAAATAAATTAATTTATGTAAATAAATTAATAGATTTTTACAGTTACCCTGTCAAAATGTCAGTATGCTCTACATATGTTAGTAGTATGAGATGAAAAAGCTCTTGTCAGATTTTTTCTTCTTTTTTCAACATATATAACTTGATGAAATAATTTGAAGATAGTGAGACTGAAACAGCATTTACTGGTTCCTAGAGTGCAGTGAAAGACCTAACTGTAACTGTGTGCTCCTTGAAAAACTGCATTAGTGTAAAGCTGCATTTAACAACTTGAAAGTTGTACAGACTCTCTTCAGGCCTCATAGTCTTATAAAGTATGATGCAATCTTTAGGTATAAACATTTTCCCCTTACATCTGTGCCTTGTTCACTGCATGAAATAGACTCTGTATACTGAATGAGTGTATTTGGTATGCTGTTTTGTACCTGTTGTTCAGTGCAGGATCTCCTGCCTTCTTAACTTCACACTATTCAAATTATTCTGAAACCAAAATCCTCCAGTTCCTTGCAGGACCCTTGGAAACTTTTTTTTTTTTAATACACTGACGTTCACCACTGTATTTTTATTTAACAAGGTCAAAGTAATGGAGGGTTTCTGTCCTGCCTTTCCTTTGTTTAGATTGAGATCTGTTAAAGTTGAGCTCGCAATAATAGTGTAACCCATCCTTAGCACACCGATTAAGTCTTAACGGGCATCGTGGGTTTTCACTGGCTTGTGTCTGTACCCCTTTCCACCTAAAAATACAAGAGGATTGTGGCCACCTATAATCTCAGACACAGCAAACAGAGAATATTTAATGGGACAGAAAAGATGTAGCACAGGACTTTCACTGGGATAAAACTGCCACAACACTTCATTTAAGTGAAGATATTAAACAATACTGAAAACAGTAACATCTGCATACACTGAGTAAATATGGTCAATTAATGAAGGGAAACAAAACAAGCTTCTTTTGCTGCAGTCTGTTTCTGCTAGGGGTAATTATGTTGTGGCTAGGTTAAATGGCTCCTCGTATCTTTCCTAGATCTGTTCACACTTGCTAACAGTAGAGTGAGGTTACAAACTCTTTCCCTGGTTCAGTAGCACAGGTCCTGTACCTTTTCCAGGCTGTGAGAAAAGAAATATATTAACATGGAAATTGTGTCAGTATAAAGAAACACACTGGATATTTTTGCTATCATATAGATACCTCTGGTATCACCTGATTTATGGGTTAATTGCTAGCTATTCAATACAACAGAGTAAATTAAAACAAACCAGAGAAAGAAGGTTAAGTATTATTTAATGATTCCTGCTGGCATTTCATGGTCAATACTTGTTGAAAGACAACCTCCTTCATCACTCCATTAGGCCAAGGCTTGCCTCATCATTAAAGACACCCTTTCAAAAGGAGAGTCGACAGGAAAACACAATATAAATATGACCTTTAGTTGCCACTCAGTGCTGCTTGGAAAGTCTCCTGTCCACAGAAATGGCTTTCTCCTCCAGCACTTCCACAGCACTGGTGTGCAACCTTCTGCTGTTTATTTTGTTATAACATATTTACTGGCAGACAGGTGTATGGTGAAAATAATGAAATTTCAGATGCATAAACAGGAACTCTGTATAAAAATAAGACACAGATTCTCCTCAGAAGAGTCTTGCAGCTTTGAAACATGCTACACTCCACAAAATGCCATGTGGGCTGCTTTTTCACAGTTTTATAATTCCTAAGGGGATTATTTTAATAACTGGCATCATGTGGGCATATGAATATTTTACATATATAATACTATCATGCAATACTGTACTACCAGTCACCATAGCTTTTATTATAGCAATCAATATTTTGTATCCTTAAATGATGTAATATAAATGCCCATCCCATCTTACAAACCTCAATCTGGAAAGCGCATTGACCTACATTATTAAAGAAGCTTTCAAGGATGTCACTAAAAAGAAGAAAACAGAACAAGCTAGGGTTCATGCTATACATGGCTGTAGCCTTGAAGTGGTAAGTGGTCTTTTGCAGGAAACAGTCTTGTACTGTTTCTTCTCCCTGCATACCAGGAAATTTCTTTATTCCAATCAAGACAATACCAAAATTTAATTAGCTTTAAAATTCTCTGAGTAACTGAATTTTAGAAACAGAGTTTTAGTGATCACAGAAATCATACTGAATTTGTTTTACCTGAACTGTGTCATGTCCCCATCTCCCTCTTGTTTTTATGCATTAAAAATAAGTACATAAAAGCTTCTGAAATCCCTTTTCCATATCCTTACTTTGCCGTATCATAACCTCTTCTCTTCCTCCTTTAGAATAATTTAAATTCTTAGCACTTAGAAACATATCAAACCTTGCAGCTGGGAATAAGAAAATGTCTTTTCAAATTTCCTGAGAGTTAATCAGTCTCCAGCAGACACATTTGGCTTAAATGTCTCTTCCTGCAAACCCCAGAGCTCCATCAACACATAAGGCTTCCCACACATAAAGCTGGGATCTCAGACATATTCTTTCCACCCTCAAATTGGAAAAAAAATTCTAAAATTTTGATGTTGGACTCCAATTATGTTATTCCATTTGTATGAGCACCTACTAAGGGTGAACATAAATCCTTGGGATGTGAATCACTAAATTTAACAGGGAGGATGTTGTAGTTAGATCCTGGTTTCAAATACCTGAAAGGAGGTTGTAGCCAGGTGGGGGTCAATGTATTTTCGTACGTAACAAGTGACAGGACAAAAGGAAATGACCTGAAGTTGCACCAGGGGAGTTTTTAGACAGGATACTAGGAACGAGTTTTTCACTGAGAGGATTATCAAGTATCGGAACGATCTGCCCAGGAAGGTGCTTGAGTCACTATCCTTGGAGCAATTTAAAAAGTGTTCAGATGTGGTGCTTAGGGACATGGTCTAGTGGTAGACTTGGCACTGTTAGGTTAATGGCTGGACTCAAAGATCTTAGATGTCTTACACCAGTGAAACCATTCTATGATTCTGTGTTTTCACTCACTGCCTATCACGGACAAAAGGCAGCTGGGATGTTTTGATCTGCTATTCAAAGTCCAAGTCTGCTGATCACTCCAAGAAGGCTCTGGTGGGCATTGGCCTACTCACATGCAGGGTGGGCTTACATGCAATGTTCAGCCTTGACAGAGAGACACCTCCCACCCACTGGCACACATTGGTACCAATGGCTCAGCCAGTGACTCCTATCCAGCTGCTCCCTGGTCTTCCCTAAGATTTCTGTGCTGGTGTTTTCTTTCTTGAATCCTTGATTGGTGAATGATCCCATCTCGACAACCCTGCTCACACCTCTAGCATTACCTTTCATACCACTATGGAGATGTTCCCACAGCTGTGCCAGCAGCCAGGCCCCAGGTCAGCAAGCAGTGTCCCATCAGGGCCTCCTGCTACGGCGTGGTGGGAAGCTCATCCAAAGATTGTGGAAAGGGAGTTTCACAGGTGGTCAAGTCATTACTCAGGACCCATTTGCCTTTGCTGTTCACATCCACAAACCAAAAGGTACTGTGTTTATCTTATTACATTTTCTTTCATTGACAGGGGGGCTTTGCCCCTGTCCCTGGTGGACAAGTCATGGAGGAGCATGGATCTTCTTAAGCACTAGTCGATGTGACCCTTAACAATCACTAGTTGTAATTTATCTTTCTGTCCCTCTCACTCTACCATAGAGCACAGCTGAAAGACAAAAGAAAATGTGTCCACCAGTCTCTAGAGTTTGTGAGGCAGACACAGCGAGGTGAATGATGTCAAGATGAAGACCTCTTCCTCTGCTGTGACTGACAGCATTTTCTCCTCAACAGAGGAAGTTGCATGAGAAAGAATGCCAAGTGATTTGGCTTCCTTGTAGAATTAGCTGACCAGGAGGCTCCCTGCATGAGTACATCAGATTTGATCCATCTCCCTATTAGATTTTGGGGTCAGGTGCTTAGCATGAAGGGATTTTTAGAGTTAATATGTCTCTGAATTCACTCACAGATCTGAAAAATTATTCTTCCAAAATACTGTCTACTTCTGTTCTAAACATTTTGTCTTTGGACAAAAGGAACAAGTACCTGACATACTGACAAATGAGCTACTGTACTTAAACAGATGATTTGGAGAGTCTCCTTTCATTCTGGAACACAGTCAGGTGTACACTTGATAACAGCAGCATTTTCAAGCAATACTGACTGATGGGATTCATAACAGAAAGCTTTTGTCAACAGTGAGGTCAGACTCGAAGAGGATGACGTCACTGGCTCATCACTTAAGCTAAAGGACTGACTTGACTAGACTGGATGCTTCAGAAGAGGAGAGTAACTTAGAGTAGACATGGATTAAACTGAACAGGTGTAAAAGTGTACACAAGCACAATGTACTTTTAAATTGGACTTACGTCTTTTGTGATTACACAAAAGCCAGAACAGGAGGATGACTGTTGCAGAGAATCTGAAAATTTTGCAACAATCTTCACAGAACAAAACCTCAAAGCATTTATTATTTTGGAATACTGTCTGACCCGGTTTAGGACTTTTCATTTGGCAGTATAAAGTACTAAATTGTGTGGGATGATGAGCAAGGCCAAGTATTACGGCAGCCTGTTGGCTGAAGGTTTGTGCAGCACATCTCAGTTTGTCTTCATAAAATGTACAGCGGAACCATTTTAATCTGAGGAGTCAGCTGGACTATTGTTAAGGTTTATGTAAATACAGTACCATTAAACGAATACTATACAAAGTATTAAAGATCATTTGTCTTCCTTACTCTGTGTTTCATGTATTGTTTGTAACAAAATCTTTTCATGTCCATTTTCTTTTGGGAACAAAATGAGCATGAATGCAATACTATCAGCTAAGAGCATTTTATGCTATCACAGTAATTTTTTATATGTCTGGAGAGACAGTGTAAAGAAAAGTCCTATTTCAGGTCATTTAAACTGAATATCGCCTCTCTCTGTTAACAGCAGCATTTCATGCATGGAAGTACTATTGTGGAATTTTGTTAGTCAGATTCTTTTATTAGTTAGCATTCAGCCCAGTGAAAATTGACAGTAGTTATGCAATAATGAGGTGCTGCTAATATATATTCTTCCAATCTACCATGAAAAAAGCTGCATGAGAAATAACCTCATGCCAGAAAGAAGGGCACACTCGAAGCACAAACATCTTGTGGTAAGAATGTTATAAAGACAAGAGGCAGAATCTGGCTGACATTTCATAACCACATAATTTGGAACAGTGCGTCATTTCATTTGATGATACAACCATATTTTGTTCCAATGACTCTTTCTGAACTGCTTCAAAATCTGTACAAGAGCTCTAATAAGCGCTGTACTGAGTGTACTAACACTGCTGTATTTTGGTGGGGTTTTTTGTTTCTTTGTTTTTTGGTGTTTTTTTTTGTTTGTTTGCTTGTTTGTTTTAAAAAAGGCAAAAAGAAATACAGCACCTAAGTTTTTCTAATAACAAGAAATAAGGGAGTGTCTTTCAGAGCTAAGAAGTATTGTTTAGGGACTAGATGAGTTCTTTATATGCTACTGTTAAAAACAGCCAAGACAATGTATTTTTTACTAGGTGTCACAGCTGTTTGGCATTTTGTACTTAAAGCCCAACTTTAAAAGCAACCTAGAGTTAGTTTACTTAAGCAAACAAGATGTGAGCTCACATCTCAAAAGACTTGCATCCTGATGATCTTAGAAACACTGATAAAAGAAAAATATCCTAAGACTAATTTGACACTGTGACTATTGTGGATCCTTAAAATTATTTAGACAACCAAGTTTGTGAAGCTGTTCAACTTAAAGTAATATGACAGATATAGTTAAATAAACTGCAAATGTATTTACAAAAGTTACATTGATGATTTCTAGTAATCACTTGCTTTTTTCAGACAGCTGCATAAAACTAGATTATCTCATTTTATCTTGAGCTTTCCCTCAAAAAATTGTTGAAATCTTAAAATTGCTGCTACAAAAGCATATATAGTAAAAATAACTCAACTGCAGTCTGAGTTGAATTGTAAAGGGATGACTTATTGAGAAATAATCTTGTGCTTTTCATAGATCAGACTAATATCCTATTAACCGTGTGGGAGGGAAAGTCTCACCAGAAGGCTCTTCTGTGAGCTCTGCAAAGATCTTCATTGTGGTTCATCCAGTCTTTGTAAGTTTTACGAACATTGCTGAATCTCAAAAATTTTCAGATAGTTATAATTCAGTCAAATAATATGCAAATGCTGCTCTGAGCCTGTAGCACACTGAGTTTAATTTCATAGAAAATAAAGTATGTTTTTTAAAATGCTATGCACACTGCTGTCCTTACAGGTAAGAACATTGCTGCAAATGCTAGGATGAGGCATCCTTAATTATCACTAACCAATAATAGGGAAGCAAAAGATTGTAATTAATCCTTTATTATGCATTTTTATTAGTAAGTATTGGTATTTGGGGCATGCACACTAACACTGCAACAATTATATCTATCACAGCATTACAACAGAAATTATCTGAAACTTTGTATTTTTGCATTTTGTGAACAGTGTTTACTGCTTCTGCAGTCTTATTTGAGATTCAAACCAAACTCCCTGGTAAGTCAGGCTGATAAAGATATCCACCTTGCAAAATGACCAGGCAAGATTTTGGCACGAATTGCTTTAAGTTACATTACACAAGGGGATGTCACCAGTGAAGACACAGTACCAAAATTTGTGATGCAACTTGAATTATTTCTGGAAAGGGAATAGAGTAATTCATTGTCCAGCAATTACTTAGAAGCAAGACAGTAAATAACACAGATGTAATTATTTTTTATAGTCTTATTTGTTGTTATTACTGGAGGAAGATCTAGGGATATCTTCTTTGCCTATACAGAACCAGTCATGCTTATAGCAAACACCATCATTTAAACCCAAAGCCACACTGAAATGCTAATGCATAGAATAAAGACAGTCAATTGTCTGGGACCATGCTTGATGACTGATTTGTGACAGTCCAAGATGCTGCCATTCTTTGCTATCATTCTGCCCATTTTTGAGGGCAAACACCACAGTAACAGAATGGAATGTGTGCTCAAACGGTAGCTCTTCCTTTTTCAGCTAAACACCAGACTTCCCAACAAAACATATAAATGGGGGCACCAGCATCTGTCTGTCAACACCACTGCAACACTGCAACAATGGCAACAGGTACTGGAGAAGGGATAAACAGTATGGAGCAGTTCTCACTGCAGCAGTTCTTCCATGAACTGGCATCCCTGTGAGCACAAATGGAGACTTTACATTTCAAAAGGCAAGTACTGGAAAATGTTTGAGGTAACAACCTTTGCATTTTCAACAATGTGTAAGATAGGGACAAAATTCCACCTCTTGCATTAGAATTACACTGGCAGAAGCTCAGACCAACAGCTGCCATCTAACACCCAAGTGACATCTAACGCATAACTGCATTACAATCTAATGTACAAACATGTTATCCTGAGACATTATACAGTTGATAACTCTATTTCTGCACAGATTAAAAGCTGTAGGAGTCATGAGAAGAACAAATATACATAAGTACTCAGGAGAAAAAGACAATTTTGTACTACTAAGCCACAATTCTTTCTAAATGGATGAAGTATATTTCTAGTCTTGCCAGTAGTATAAAAATAGTGTTCCAAGATTAATACAAATTCAGATGAAACCCAAGAAGATATGCACAATGCAGTTAACAAACATGTGGCATCCTGCATTCTCTGAAATTTAAGTGAAATTGTTTATGAATAATTTTATTTATGAATACTACTCCCACTGAAGTAGGAGCCCTTAAGGATGAAAATCTAATTATGCAGATACCTAGTATAATGACAGGGCTAGTATATGACTAGTATATAACTAGCATATAGTATATATATATAGTATAAAACTAGTATATAACTATATAACTGTGGCAGGGCAATATGAGCATTCTGAACTGCTGTCATTGGACAGAAAAATACTTCAAATTCTGTGGCAAGGTTAATTCTTCCACTTGACAGGTTCCCAAATTCCTCTACTTTCAATGCAGACGGCTCCTCTTCAACAGGGTAATAAATAAATGTTCTTATTTACAGTATGTATTTCACAGAACACAAGAAAACACAACTTTCACTACCAAGAAAAACTTATAAAGGAACAAGACTCTAAATGTTTTCAACTTTTCCATGTTTTCCATCCCTACCTCTCTCCGCATGTTTATTAATAGAAATTTAAGCCTTTAAACAAAAATACAGTTGCATATAACAAGGGATCAAAACCCCTTCCCCAGTTTCAGAATCAGGATAGTATGGACAGGCATTACCAAACAATGCTGAATTTGAAAGAACAGATCCTGATGCAAATCCAACTCCTGGCTGAAAAACACTGACACAGTTAATTCGCATAAAGTTTATTCTTTTTTAATCCCTCTGCTGAAGACACCCTTCCCCTCTGAAATAGAGTTTTATTTGGAACAACAAACATACAGAAAATCCTCATCAGTTCAAAACCTGGTTTAACTTAGAAATATTATTCTCCATGTTCTTAAAGCCCTTGCACATGCAGAAGAAAATGAATGCCACAACTGGGTCACATCAAGTAAAAATAATTTTTGAAAAGTATTTTCATTGCAAAACGTCAATTCTGTAAACCACAGACTACAACTCTCTTAATTTCTCTATTAGATCTTATTTTAAGCAGAGGCAAGAGGCAATAAGAATTAGAAGACGATAGGAGAAGATGAAGAAGTGTAAATCCCATACCTGACAGCTTGACTTTAAACATGAAGAATACAGAACCAAAGAATAATTATTCAGCCTGGAAGAGACCTCAGGAAGTTACAGTCCAATCTCCTTATCAGAGCAGAGTTAGCACTAGGTTGCAATCAGGCAAAAAAGGTTTAAACCGAAATGCACTATCCCCCTCAAAGCAGTTCAATTGGGTATATAGTTAATGTGCCTCCGGTAAAGTGAACATTTTTTAACTACGTGCATAATCAAGAAGAAAAACGGAGCAGCTATGTAGCTGAATATACATAGAGTGTACATACCTGACCTCTTCCTGTAGACAAGTACACTTAACAAGAAAACTTCTTCAAATTAAATCATGCCTATCTTATGGGTGAGTTTTATACAAGAGTCTAGTTCTTCTAAGCACAGGCTGCATTGGTCACTGTGCAAAGTTCCTGAACTCTGAACAGACATTAGTAAGAATTTTCACTTAATACTGTGGCAAAACCACATAATCATAAGAAGCAATAAACAAGTGCAAAAATTCATACATCATGTTCTCATTTTTAATTTAGTAATTATTGAATTGTTTCAGAGCAGGCACTACATTGCTTCAAACACAATCAAGTATCATTGAAATAATGTCAAAAAATAACCTCTTCACCTCAGTATACACACGCGCATATACACAGACATACACAAATTAATTTAGAAAATCTGTACATATGTATTTTTCAGGAAGCAACTCAAAGAACTGTACCAGAAAAAAATATTTTCTGTACTCTGACACACTAAAAATTATAATCCCTTTCTCTGAAGTTAGGGTTTAAGGACACAAAAATGCCATGCAGTCCTATTTAGTAGAAAATGAACTGGTAAATAAATGTATCTATTTAGGGCTTAAAGAATACACAGAACTCCTTAAATAAAACAAATGCAAATTTATCAGGAATATTTACTGTCCTTGAGCTATGCAGGCCCCAGTTATTTGTGTTAACTGAAGCTTATCCCCTTTGTAGAAAACACCAAGGAAGTATGTGACTGGAAATCCAGGATATTTTATTTTCTGTTACAGGCAGCAAAGCTGGTTCAAGAAAGGAGTACCCTTGTTGAATCTGGGTCTGAAAGTCCATCATCTTGATTAGTTGCCTCATAATCACCCGCATTATCAGCTAATTCAACATCTTCATCGTTACTCTCTGCGCTGTAATCAACTTCTTCAAGGAAGCGAGGCTCATCTTCATCCAAAACATATGTAGTGGGGCTATAACAAACAAGAAGCTCCATGAATCATGTTAAAAGTATTATTTGGATTAACACATTCAGACCATGTGCCCTGTACCTTTCCTGACATACAGTAATCCAAAAATTACCTCAGGAAAGGGGCAGATTACCTGAAATGGGACTGGCTTTTTAGCTGCGTGTAAAACAACTGAGAGACAAACCCATGCTTGTAATGCCTTGAACTAATTAGTTAGTCATATACAACTCATTATCCAAATGTACCATGAAAATCTGCTACACTAATGGCCCATAAGAACTTAATGTAAATACAACAGTATCAGAAATGGCTGAAGAAGAATCCAACTACCTAAGGACACAGCCATTGCTGTAGGGTATAAACAAACCACTGTATTTTATTGAAACACACACTTTACTGAAAAGCACTGTAACCAATTACTTTATACCTATCAGAGATGACAGAACAAGGGGTCATGGTTACACCTACAAGTAAGTTCTCACACAAATCACTTAAATCCCATCAGATTCTCACACATTTTATCCTGGTAAAACTTAAAATTTGTCAAGCACTGCAACTCTGAGGCAATGCACTTAGTGAACTGATGCTCTGCCCACAGAATGGTCTATGCCCTTATCTAATAGCATCGAAGAACAAGAGGATTAACACCTTTAGTGTTAACTGAAAAAAGGTTAAAATACAACTTTCTGATCCTCTCACCTCCCTAGAATAGAGGAAGGAATGACAGGGGAGGCAGAAAAGTGTTTTCCAGACCCAGTTTTACCTGGGACATAAGAAGCTATCTGCTTAAAAGCACTAAGTACTCCAAAATCTTTCATAAGTATTTTTACATTCATTTTAAGCCCAAAAAAGTTTTGTAATGCATTTTGCCTAATAATCAAATAATTCAGAACTCATACAAAACAGTGAGAATGTCCTTGTTGAGAAACATAGAGAACTTGTAGAAATATTTGCATATTAATTTTAATTTATTTTCTCTGAAGATACACAAAACCTAGCTTGGCTGTGGTTTTATAATTAAAAGGACTATTCACTGCTTCTTTCTAAAGACCTTTTAGGAGCTCAGCTGCACCACTTGAAATTTGAAATGCTATTTCTATTCAATATAAATAAATTCACAGTATTCTTTCTTTACCTGTAACCTCAATGACATGCCACACTGTAACATTTTGTACTGTTGACAGTTAATTCAAATACTGGGAGAAAAACTGTTCTCTAGCTTAGGGGGAAAAAAAATATTTACATTCAAAACTATCTGTTTTGAATTTATCATTGTTCATTAAATAAGCCTGTAGTCTATTAGCTATGCGAAACAGAAAGCGCCACAAAACAAAATACTTTATAGGTTATTTAAGCTGTAATTAGGGCAATAACCCACTGTTGGTTAATGAACTGGGTGTTTAAAACGAAATTGTTTCCATTTAGGAGAGACAAAGAGTGAAGAAAATAACCGGGATCTTTGCTAAAAAGTGTCTTTCATTTCACATACGGGGAACCCAACATACAATAAGGATACATGTTTTGCATGAAGCATCTGTGGGAGAACCAACAAAGGAATACAAATTTTTTTGTTCTTTCATCCTGTGATGCTTTCTGCCCTAGGAAGTCACCACCTACCAACAATTCCTTTAAGGAAAGAAGAAGTTGGGGAAATAAAAAGTTTAAATGTTTCATTTATTTAAAGAAACAAATGAAAGGGACTTCACCAGATGTATACATCCTGACAAGTCCACAGATCTTTTTCAATTTGTGCTTCTAATCACAGGTACTGATTAATTAATTTTTGTATGCAAGAAATCCACACTTCAGTTGAATCCACACAGAATAGACTGTGTAATTCACAGGAAATGGAGCCATTAAATCTGAATGTTGACCCAATATTACGTAATAATTCTGAACACTGACAGAAAACTACAATGAGCTATGTCAAGGAGGAATATTCAACCAGTGACAATGGGATGTTTAAGGCATTAGAGTAATCACTTATAAAAATTCATCTTAGTGAGGTGTATAGAATAGTAAAGGTCTGAAAAATTTATCCACTTTTTTTAGTTAATGTCATTATTTGGATACTAAACTAACATAGCTGATCCTGTTAAGAGAAAGCAACCAACAAAGCCTACCTTGTGGAAAAAAACCACAGAATTGGACACACAAGGAAACCACACAGTTCAGCTCTTCAAAGTGTCTTGTCATTTCATATAATATGTCCTGTGTTATATCATTTTGAAAAACACACAACTATACTTATTCAATATACTTTTTTTTATAGTTGTATACATTTATTTTACCTACGCATGTATGTGTAAACATGTAGGCATGTCCCTAACTTCTGAAAATTCAGGCACCATGAACAGTCATAAATAGTCAACCTGTTTGCTCTAACACATTTTAGACATTTGCTCTGGCACATGTACATCCAGAACTGAGGGATACGTTTTACATTTAATAAAGCAAAAATCAACAGTATATGTTATTTTCTCTATTCAAGAGAAGTACCATTAGAATGCATCAAAGATTAGAACAGATCTTACTCAGAAAGCTACATAAACCTTTAAAATAAAATCTGTCTCTGAAATCTGCTGCATGAGTCTTTCCTTTCTACTGCCATCCAGAGCAACACACCACGACTTCTCAATTATGTATTACTCAAATAATACTATAATATTTACTAAGCTAATTTTTCCCACTTTCCGTTTCCTAAGTTTTCATTCCTCATAAAATTTTTCAAACTGTGTCACAAACGACTTGTATATTTGCTTTCCCATGAGATGTTGTCTTTTGATGTAGCAAATGTTAGCCTTGAAAATTTAACTTTTCAGAAATCTCCGTTCTAAAGGTTAGCATGAATCTGAGAAGTGTAATTATTACTCCACTGTTTTACTGAGGCTGGATCACAAGAAATATAGAAATCAAATACCTGAAAAAATGTCTTACTGTTTAATCAAATTCTTTATTTGCCTCCCTGCTGCTCCCCACCCTCAGCGTGTCTTGTAACGATATATTTTTAGCTGCTGTCATGCTGATTCTATGGGTTTTAATTTCCTAACTTTTCCCTTGGGTTCTTTCTAATTAACTTGCTCAATAATCCTTCTTCCTCTACTCCTACACCTCCTGTTTTTTCTTTTAAAAGGAAACTATTATTTTTCTAAGGTTAGCAGAGGTTGTTTATCCCACACCTACAGTATTGTAATGTAAAGGATGCCACAATCTATGTATTTTCTTTGAAGTCATAGCTGTTGAAAGAGAATACTATATGAAATTCTGAAGTTCTGTGTATCTTACCTAAACAACATTTATACAGTTCTGTGTATCTTACCTAAACAAATTATGAATTCCTAAATGCCTGATTAATACACCTGATATAATACTATGATCTTCAAGTTTATGAAGAACTTTAATAATAACTCTTTCATTTAAAAGAGTATTTTCTTCATCACCTGCCACTGAATACACTGAATTTAGGAATTAATACAATAGTTTTCTGAAATGTATTTTAATTATTAATTAATACATACTTTAATTATTAAGGTCAGCCAGGCATACACAGCAGTGATAGCAGCAACAGCAGCAGCAGCCACGGCGAGTTCTGGGGGTTGAGCACTAGAACAAGCTGGGCAGGGTCTCCACAGTCAGAGAAACATGAGTAAGAGCTGAGAGACCCACCAGGAACCATCAGCTGTCATGAGTGAGGCTGACATGGTGTGAGTGTTGCCAGCAGATTTAAATGGCCCCGGAGAGTGCGAGTGACCAGGGCGTGGTGCCATGGTCAGCACATGGTGCAGCAGTTCTCCAGGAAGGGCACACAGAAAAGGCCACTTAATTCTGCTTGGGGAGGAAGAGGAAGCAGTCTTCTTCTGTAACAAAAATGGCATCTACACATCACAGCTGTCAGACTAAAACCAAGAGAGACCAGAGCCACCTTGGGTATTTGTCTAGACCCAAATACACTTGCTGATGACTAAAAGAACCACTTGGACCCTCAGCTGCAGGAAACTCCATAATCTGAAAGTCCCCCCAGGCCCTGAAGGCAGAGGTAGGTGTCATGGGTGCAAACGTGCCCAGATAGATAACCTGTCTTTTGTGCAGGTTGCCATGTTGTGTGAGAAGCTCACCAGGCAGCATATGATTCCAGAATCCAAGCAGGAGACTGAGGTATGGGATTATGCACTGACACAGGCACAGAGACAGCTGCTGCTTTAAGACCTTGGAAACAGAAGGTACATTAGCACCCAACCCTGAGATAGGCTTGATTGATTTGTAAGGCAAGGGAGACTGGACTCTCATCTCTGCTCGGAGCAAAAGAGTCTCCCCCTTGCTACCGAATTGCCCCTACATAACAAATATGACACTATGAGGCTCAAAGGAGAAAACTCCACAATAAGTAGTCAAGAGCTAGAAAAGGAGAATGCTACAAAAATGGTACAATCAAGCATTCATATGAGAATGAGTGCCACCAAAAGTGCTTGAAGCATGGCAATTACTGGAGAATCCTCACTGAGACACATGGAAGCAGCCATTTACCCTCCAGCCTCTCTAGCAAGATTTGCTGCCTATCAAGGCCACATTCGTCATGTCACAAAGAGGTTACCAAGACTGGTAAAACCAGAGGATTATCAACAACTCCTACTCTTTCATGTAGGGTTGAATGAGGCTGGAACTATGAGACTGTGAAATATCAAAAGGGATTTCATGTCTCTTGGAAAGATGTTGAAGGGAACAGGAACACTGTGTTCTCTCCATACCTGGAGACTAAGAGCAAATCATGCCTTACCCATCTGATGACCTTCTATGATGGGATGACTACAACAGTCAACACGGGAAGATCAGCGTACATCATCAACCTAGACTTCTGTGAGGTCTTCAATGTCCCACATGACATGCTTTTCTCCAAATCAGAGAGATTTGGATTTGATGAGTGGACTGTTTGATAGGCAAGGAATTGCCTGGATGGATGCAGCCAGAGAGTTTTGGTCAAAGGCTCCATGTCCACATAGAGGCTGGTGACAAGTGGGGCTCCTTAGGGCTCTGTCATGGGACCAGTGCCTTTTAAGACCTTCCTCAATGACACTGACAGTGAAGTCAAGTGCTCCTGCAGCAAGTTTGCAGATGACACAAAGGTAAGCAGTGCAGTTGACACAACAGAAGGACAGGATGCCATCCAAACAAACAAGCTTAAGAACTGGGCCCAAGAGAACCTCATGAAGTCCAATAAGTTCAAATGCAAGGTTCTGTAACTGGATCAGGGCCCTCCCAGACATAAGCACAGACTGGGAAAGGAAGTCGTTGAGAGCAGCCCTGGAAAGCCCTGTGGATGAAAAGCTGGACATGAGGCACTAGTGTGAGCTTGCAGCCCAGAAAACCAACCATGTTCTGACCTGCACCCAAAGCAGCACGGTCAGCAAAGTGAGGGAGGGGATTCTGCCCCTCTGCTCTACTCTGGTGAGATCCCAACTGGAGTGCTGCATCCAGCTCTGAGGTCCCCAGCACAAGAATGATATGAACCTGTTGGAGTGAGTTTTGAGGAGGCCACTAAGCTGCTCAGAGGGCTGGAGCATCTCTCCTACGAAGATAGGCTGAGAGAGCTAGAGTTCTTCAGTCTTAAGAACAGAAGGTTCCAGTGATACCTCACTGTGGTTTTCCATTACCTAAACAGGACTTACAAGACAGAGGAAGGATGACTTTTTACAGAGTCAGAAAGGGATATGACAAAAAGTGATGTTATTAAACTAAAAGAGAAGAGATTTAGATTAGATACTAGAAAGAAATTATTTATTGTGAGGGTGGTGAGGCACTGGAACAGACTGACCAAAGAACTTGTGGATGCCCCATCCCTGGAAGTGTTCGAGGCCAGGTTGGATGGGGCTGCGAGAAACCTAATCTAGTGGGTTGCATCCTTGTCCATGCCAGGGGGGGTTGGAACTAGATGATCTTTAATGTCCCTTCCCATCCAAGCCATGCTATGACTCTATTATTTTTTTAAATAATAATACCTTACTATGTGTTTTTCATTTACATTAATGCTCCAAACATATTAAAATTTAATAAACCTTTTCACAAATACGGTATATTTTTTCAAAATAATATTTTAATTGTCCCATAAAAGATATACTTGGGATTTGTCATTGTCCACAGGACTCAATTACAGAAAAATTAATCCACAAGGTAGATATAACCATTACCAATTTGAACCCCATGGAACTCAGCAGTTTTTTGAGACTCCAGGGGATGTGTATACATTTTACAACTTCAGAACAAGAAATTAAGAAATATTCCCTGTCAAAGTATGGCGAGTTGCAGCTACCTGGGGAGTTGGGAAAGGAAGGAGAGAGAATTCTGAAGTACTAATGATTTCTTTTAAAACTGCTTTGTCATGGGAGGAAAAAAAAAATCTTAGATGAGAAAGACAATTACAAAGTATCACAAAGGAATTGTTTCTCCATACTTTCCCTTCTAATTTCTTTTTGGTGTCTATATTCTCTTCCGGTGATAAGCAATCCTGCTGCAGGAGACAACATCACACATGCAACTACAAGTGCTGTCCAGTTCAGCTGCTCTTAACCTATGTCGTTTTTCTAAGTAATAAGGATATTTTCTCAAGGGAATTTCCAAGGCTCAATGGGATGTATCCAACTCTTTTCCAAGTCATAAGAAGCTGGACATCCAAATCCTCTTTAATTATTTTTTTAAAGTATCTTCACATTTAGAATTACAAAATTTTACTCCACAGCTTAATCACAAGGAACATCAAAACGTTCTATGTGTTCTCACCCTGAAATACGTTTTATGAAATTCAAAACTGAATCAAATCAGCTGGGATTCATCAATCATTTACTGTGGCCCATAGTAGTATTTGGATCATACCATCAAGAGTAGAAGAAAACTTAAAGAATGGTATGAAGAACATATAAGCAGTTCATCACACTTACTATTTTTTTGTTTGTTCAGGGCTTTTTTCCTTGATTACTAGTTTCCTTATTTTGCCCTAGAGAAGACGAACAGTACTCTGATTACTACAGTCTACACAGAATTAAAAGCAATCACTTTCACTGAGGCCAGAGCAGGGGCCTGGTGCATGGGCACTGCTACCAGGTCCACAAGTGGAATTCTGAATCTGATTTTTAATAGCTTTTTCTTCTAACATTCAGAATGGGACAGACTGGACAAAAGCTGCAGTATAAGATGCCTTCTTTTTAACAAAGCTGTACTCCTAAGGTACTGGAAGAAAGGCCAAGTAAAGCTTCAACCCCACAGGAGAGTAAGACCTTTTGTCCCAGGTGAAGAAGATTAGGAATACACAAATGTCTGGGCGAAGTTTAAGCGTTATTAAGAGGGAGGGAAATAAAATAGGACGAAACCAGTTTCTATCTGACAGCCTAGACAGAAATCCCTTGTACGACCTTGTACACACTCCCACTGCATATACCCCTCACTCCTTGCCTCACCACTCTGATGTTTTTTCTCAAGTGTAAGACTAAGTGCAGGAAATGGATTTTTCATCAAGTTTTTCCCTTCCCACAGCTCCTTTTGGCTGTCTGCTTTTTCTACCATTTTCTAGACATGCTGGGTCCCAAAGCTCAGTCTGCTTCTCTGCTATAATTAAATCAAATTAACAAACACAACCACACCATGTTCTAGAACACACCAATGAGCCTCAAAAGAATCATTGAAATGAACTAGAATTTCCAGAAAGTGGTCAAGTTTTTGAGCAGAGGATAAGTCTAATAAGTTGTAACTGTAATGAATGCGGTCATATGTTTTTGTTTCATTGCATATAGACCCTATCAAACCTGTCAGCACAACAACTACAATTCTCAATACAAGACCAGTATTACATTTAGTCTAATCTTTTCCATTTGGAACTGGGATGAAAACACTGTCAAATGGGTTGGAAATAATTAAAGAAAAATTAAGTGTTTTATTCGTCACATAAAAGGTTAAAGTTCACTGCCAGAGGGAAATAAATCTACTTATTGCTTTATTTTTCTTGTTTCAGACATGGTTCAAAATGAACTCATGCAAATTCAGCCTATGTGTAATGAAATTCTGGCAATATATTCTAAAATATGAACATGTACTTGGTCATTATAATTACAGCCTGGAAAACCAAAAAGAATTTGAGAAACCCTCAAAATCATTTGCAAAAAATAAAATCAGTGCTTCAGTGTTTAAACTTGCCTGCTTAGTCTTGAAAGCATTAAAACTGTGATTTGGTAAAAAGTAATACCAGTAATATCCAAAAATAAAGGAAATAACCACAATCTTAGTAATTGCTCTACTCTAACCCTACAGGAATGCTACAGCCATGTAAAAATATTCTGTTTTATACTTCCCATTGATGAACTTTTTACCTGCTTTTTCTGTAGGTAGCTTCTCATTTGTCTCTAATGGCAAGTAAAAAGCAGCAAATCATGTGAGTATAAAGGAAGTATAAGCAGTCCTTTCATTGTAATAGAAAAGTGAGAATTGAAGTTTGGGCATACAAAACAAGAAACTGTGTGACTGTATTCTGACCCATTACTGTCTCTGAAGAGGAATAGAAAAAAGCTTTATAAACTCTGCTTGACAGAGGTTCTTTGTATATTTCTACCAGTCAAGTGAATAATAAATGCACACCTTGGCTGAGGAGATTTTTTAAAATATGGCCTAAGGTATACAGCAAAACTCTGCTTCTGAGCCTCTGGCAACAAAAGAATGAGACCACCTCTTAACTTCAGCTATGCCAATATTGATCCCTTTGGCAAAGAATAAAAGAAGATAATGTGCAAACTTAAATAATATATAGCACTTCTATTGCTAATATTGGAGGTTCTGTGAACAAAATTGTAGTTTCTTATTTATCATAGAATCATAGAATGGCTTGGGTTCTTGGGTTGGAATGGACCTTAACAATCATCTAGTTCCAACCCCCCTGCTGTGGGCAGGGACATCAGATTGCTCAGAAATCCAGGTACAAATACACAACACATTTCAGTCTTAATGCCATATTTTAAATTAAGTCGTTTGAATTCACACATTCAGTTTTTCCATCACAGATTCTTACATAGTTACACAGTATTGCTAGGTGAACACTGAGAGCAATTTTCTCACTTCACGCTGTGTATTTTTCTGTTTTATGTTTTAGTGTTCTTAGATTTACATTTAATGACTTTAAGAATTAAAGCCATCAGGACTTAAAAATTAAACAGATGTTAACAGATTCCTCCAATAAACTTCAACATTTCTTATGTCAATATTCCATACAGATTAAAAATATTAACTCTTACATGCACAGAATCTGATTTTTTTCCCACTCTCCTAATTTCTTTAGTGCAGGAGCACTTGGCTATCACCTTTCACCATCTGTAGCTGTGTAACACCCAAAGGTCATTTTAGGGGAAACCTTTTATAAAAAAAAATTTCTAAGTCTAAATCCACTTTTAATACACTGAATGAAATTATTTAATCATCTCTCTCCAGTTTAAAATTTCATCTTGCAGTACAATTATTTTTGTGATTTTCATGATCTAGTCTTTTGGAGGGAACTGAACCTGCTGGGTTTTTTTAAGTTCCAGAGTACTAGTTACTTTCTTCACATATCAGGATTATAAATATTTTTACATAGAGTCTCAGTAATAGTAAGCTTATTATGAGCCTAATGTTACATTTTACCTGTGCTCATATGTAGCCAATAACATTATGTTTATGCAGGACTAAGTCTTTTATCAGTGCTTTCTGAAAATGCAGGCTAAAACAGTTCCTGTGCCACTCATTTCCCAACAATGAAATTTAAATCAAGTCAGAGGCAGTTTTCCTCTGCCCCCCAGCATGGTTGTACTTCACATGCAATTAGTTTTCATATATAGTAATTTTTTAGAGCTAGCTGGATCAACAAAGTATTTTAGCTGGTAAAGCTCAAACTATGTGCATCTATTAATACACCAGGATTTGCTGTATTTCATAACATTAAAAAAAGCTATGTGTTTCCATTTGTTCCTCTTCTCATCTAGCATTACTGAAGTTTGCCATCAAACAGAAAGCAAACATGCCATCTCATTCTTTTTTATCCCATTCTAATACTAAAGTGTTTTTGATGTGTCTTTAACTTCCTAGCAGATACTAAGGGTCTTGTCTTGTCACTAAGGTGACTTGTGTATGATATGACATTCCTCAATTCAATAGATGCTCTTGTATGAAAAATCCACCATAAGTAACATTAACAAACAGAAATCCAGCACAGAACTTTTTTCCAAAGAATAGCCACCAGCTACCTGTGAACTAGGACGCTAACTTAAACCCAAGACACAATAGAAAATGGAGATCCCGTGCCTGAGGCAGCCAGTAATATAAAGTTAAATGGGAATCTGGGGCTGTTTTTCAATGCCATTCTCATGGATTAACTACTCACAACCACATCTTGATTCAAAATGCTGTAACTGAAGTTTAATATTTCAAAGAGACATATTTATGCTGAAGCTTTAGTTCTAATAAAATTGACAATGATATAACACAAATGGGAAAATTATTACAGTCTTATTAACATATAATTGTAGCTGCAAATGAAAAAAAAAGTATAATAAATAGGTGTAGGCACAATTTCCAAGTTAAATATGCTGCACATGAGGAACTCAAGAAACACATGTGCTGGCTGAACGGCTATCATTTAGAGGCCATCCACAATAGCTGTCAAGTGAAACTGCTTAACAGCCAGCCTGTATTTATGGAAGAATTACTATTTTAAAAAATTGTTAAAGTATATGTCATGGTCTAAGAACAGTATGCTCCAGTTCAGTACTCCTGCAAAACCATGTGCCACTTCTCCTCCCTGCCAGCTGATCAGAGTGATCAGAGATCACAAAAGGTTGAAATCAGAACAATTTACTAGGAACAGCAATGGGAAAAGAAAGTGAAGAGTAACAGCAACAATATTAATAACAAAAGATATAAGAAAATAAATGATCCACAGAATACCAGACTGCTCTGTCTGCCGTGTTTTCTCCACTGTGAGGAACTCCTCATTCACTGAAGAGAGTCCCTTCCCCCTGTGCCTGACAATGATGTGAGGTGGTGTAGAATAACATCTCTCCTAGCTACCGCAAAAATTAAACTTGTCCTGGATGGAACCAGGATGGCATATATGACAGAAATGCCAAGGGAACAGTATCTTGGCTGCTTAAGTTCTGAGAGAGACAAATGCAACTAATCTGTGATTTTTAGAACTCTGTATTCTAATTACCTACACTAGCACTCAAATTGGAAGTGCCCAAAACACCAGCATTCAGTACCTTTTGAGAAAAGACTTGAAGACTTTTCCCCCTTTTCAAAGAATGACTGAGCTTGGAAGAAACCTCAGGAGGTCATTTTGTCCAACATCCCTGCTCTAGTGGGCTACCTACAGCAGTTTGCTGAGGATCACATCAAAACAGCTTTCAAATATCCCCTGGGATAAGACTATATCCTNCACGGCTCAGTGCCCCCGCCAAGACTCTCCTAAACCAGATGCTGCTTGCTTGCTCCACCCCCTTCCCCTTCTCCTTCCCCTCTCTGGGGATGGAGTTAAGAACTGGAGGAGCCAAGGTAAAAATTACAAGATGAGATAAAAACCATTTACTGGAAGCAACAATGAGAGAAGAAAGGAAGCAACAACAACATTAATAACAAAAGGTAAAAGACAATGGAGTAATTTACATAGAAAGTCCAACAATACCAGACTCTTCACCTGCCACAGTTTTTCTCCCCCCAGCCTGGCCAGAAATGAGGGAGTCTCTTACTCCAGCCCCTGACAAGTGATGAGATGGTATCAAATAACAGTAGGGTCTGGCAAGGCCCCTCACTCTTTATGGTAAAAAATTAACCCTGTTCTGGCCAAACCCAGGGGAGCTTTCTATGTATATAATGGTTAATGCAATTTCCTCTATAGTTTGTGCTCTTAGCCTGTCTGCAGATACCACTGGAAAGAGCCTGGCTCTACCTTCTTTACAACCTCCCTTCAGGTATTTGTATGCATTGATAATGTAGGCCTTTTGAGCCTCCTCTACTCCACACTAAGAGTCCCTGCTCTCCCAGCATTACTTCCTGTGGGAGGAACATCAGTCCCTTCAACATCTTAGGAGCTCCTCCCTGGACTATCTCCAGTAGGTCCATGACACTCTTGTACTGAACAACACAGTCCTCCAGGTGTGCAGGCCTTGCCAGTGCTGAGGAGAGGGGAAGGATCACATGCTGACTACTCATGAACAGCCCCTCTTCAAACAGCTGCAAGTACTTTCCAGGATTAGTTGTTTGATCACCTTATCAGGGATCACAGTGAGACTGACCAGCCTGTAATTCCCTGGATCCTCCTCCTTGTTCTTCCTGAAGACAGACAGGACATCTGATTTCCTTCGAAAGCACCTATCCCAATCACTATGATCCTTCAAAAATTATTGAGTGGCCTCACAGTGACATCAGTGAGCTCCCTTAGTACTTGTGGGTGCATCTTATCAGGACCTCTGGACCTAGGTAAGACTAGCTTGCTTAAGTATTCTCCAACCCGTTCCTCTCCCACCACGGGTAGGCCTTCCTTGCTCCAATCCTTCTCCAGTGTCTGGGTCCTTAGCACGCCAAGAGCTGATCTTCCTAGTAAACACTAAGATGAAGAAGGCAGTCAGTACCTCAGCCTTTTACAATTCCTGTGTCACCAAGGCTCCTGCCCCATTCACCAGCAGGGGACCACATGTTCCCTAAAATTTCTTTTACTACTTACACACGTAGTGAAGTTTGATTACCCCAAACCCACTTTCTGACACTATCTTTTCCAGGAATCACTAACTCAACTTTAACCAAACATGAAACTTGTTCTGACAGTAAAATTTTAATCACTACAAACATCTGACATTCAGCTAGTGAGCAAATGATTCTGGGGGGATCCAACCATCACTGGAGCCAGCATATCACCACTACTATTCATATACTTTTAACCACTTTCCCAAGACATCCTCCTATTGTTACTCCTATTGTTTTTATCACCTTTTAGCTTATGCTTCGCTTTTCATTATTATCTGTAAATAGTAAGCATGAACAAGCTCCCGTTTCTCTCAATACTCGACATTCTAGGAACACTGATGGGTCTGAATGAGGGAAATAAACATTATTTTCCTGTCACAGGGAGTCACAGATGCCCTCCCATAGCTCTGCTAGGTTTCCACGGTCTACAGACAAATTGCTTATTAATCTTACATCCAATATAAGTCTTACTGTCAAGTACTTCCTTGTTTCAGCGGTCCAAAAGCAGTAACAAATTTCATTTTCCCCCCAAATTTCCATTCCATTGCCTTAGGTAAACTGGAGCTACAGACAACATTAGTAGAAATATTATACCATGTAAATATTACTCCTTTCCAATGACTTTTTTTTTTAAATCTGGAACTCCGCTTTATTAGTCTGTCAACTGCATTTTCAGAAAAACATGTTTGTACATTCAAAATCACTTATTTGCTGTCCATCCTTATTTACCATGTACATGTGGATACTTCAGTGATGAATTACATAAATGGAAAAATGCAACATATGCATACATTTGCAAGCCTATCTACAGCTTTAAGTAACTTAGTAACCTGGCTACTGAGCACATAAATTTCTTTTGTGACCCAAATTATTTCATATATTTAAAATTCTTCAAATCTTATTATATATCTCCACCAGAGGAGAAATAAGAAAAAGAAAGTTAGGAAGAAATACTTACANCTCCCCAATGACATTAAAATTGCTAATGTTTATCCCAGCAGCATATGTGACATATAGTCTAACTCTGTCTGTGTTGTTTTCTTTCAAACTTTGAAGCAACTGAATTAACACAATAGGTCTCCAACATATTCAGATTACTGTTACAGTAACGTCACAACACATCAGCATTTTTTTTGATGAGTGGAAGAACATTTTTGAAAGAATCTTTACACTATTTGAGAAACCGCAATTTTTTTCCCCAAAAGAAAAAGTGAATATAATAAAAGTGTACTACCTTGTCACTTTACAGCTTGACTCAATCAGCTCGTTTTCAATATCCAACAGACTAGAAGGCAGGTTGTATTCCAAAGGCGAGGACATTCTTTTTAAACGCAGCAAGCCAACACAGAACTTTGCTCCCATCTCCTCCAGTTCTCTTGTACCTATCTGCAATCCCTATTTTGAAAATAAGATTTAAAAATACAAAATAGGTACAGGCAGATGGACCCACACATACTGCAGAATAGCTCTTTAGGTTAATATTTTCTTATTTTATTTAATACATTCTCTTGCTTTAAAGACAGAACAAATCAGATTTGTAGAATAAACACTTAGAGTATCAGAGAAGACTCAGGAATACCTACATGATTCCTTCAAGGCTAAACAGACACATCCACTTTTTTTTGGAGCTTCCTAGTCTACACTTCTAGCACCCCAATATTAACAAATCTTTTCCCAGTAGTATTGGAAGAGAGACAGGGATAATGTCTAGGTTCATAACTATAAATTATTTTAAAATAAGAATTTAAAATACAAGATTCCTCAATATAAATTCCATCAAACAGAATTTAAAAAAGGAAAGAATTAATATCATAGCTGTGATCAAATTTGTTCCTATGTTTTGACACATAGGTAAGACTACCTAAGGCAGCAGTTACTCCATGAGACAGATGTCTCTTCCCTGCCTATAAGTTAGAGCTACATGTGTTAATTCTGAAAGTATTTATTCATGTATTTAGTAATTAAAACTAACAAATAAATTCTCAAAAGCTATAGCTCTTTCTAACTTGAATTACATAGCCAGGCCTTTTCCTCTGCAAATACTATTTAGAAGGTAGAACTTACGTAATACTCTCCAAGTTTACATATCTGATAAATCCTCCCATCAGGTAATTCTACATTTTTAATTTAGCCAGAAGTGCAGTATATAGGGACATAACCTCTAACTTCAACTACTTTATAAAAAGACTGTAATCCAGACTGAGCCTCAATAGTTATGTAATTGGCTAGTATTAACTGTATATATACTAGCAAATTTAGTGGCACAACTTCACTCAATTTCCCCCTTTGCAATTTCTGTATCTCTGAAGAATTCAAAAGGACTTTAGCGTGGATATTCTCAACCCCTTAACATAGAGATTAGTTAAAAAGAAGCTTTGACAAAACAAACAGGGAAACAGAAGAGCCAGGAATTGGTGGTAAGCTAAGTTATCAAGTATGAAAGAAGCAAAAAAGATTGAAGTAGGAATTTTTTTACCAAAAGCTAGGGGAAAAACGCACAAGCTTTGTATATGTTGCTACACTGACACTGCATTTTAAAATGCAAGGTTTAAAAGAAAGTATGTTGCTCCAGAAATGGTACAGCTCACACCAGCACATTCTCCATGTTCTGTTTGGAACATACTTAATAGAAGAAAAGTTTGATTTTCTTCTGAGTTCTTTTTTTGCCTTGGTAGTACTCATAAACAAGGTGCTTTTTAGTAACAAGAAAGATAAATCTATATCCATGATTCTGAACAGTGCCATCCTCCGGCCAAATGGTACTGAAACCTGTTAGCAGTGAACAAGAGTTGAATATTTGAGTATTATTCTTAATAGTAATACTACTTACCTCTTTTATAATGCTTTTGTGCTGTAGGTTTCAAAGCACTTATTAATAAAGGAAGAATTATCCTCACTGTACTGATGGAGAAATGGAGGCAGAGAGGGTTGAAGCGATTTGCACAGTGTCTCACAGCATGTCACTGACCCCGCTGGGAACAGAAATCAGTTCTCCTCACTCAGTGCAGTACCTTATCCACAGAGGCCAAATTTTTGGCTTTGTTTTGTATTTGTTTGCACATCATTTACTTTCGAAGACCCCAATCATAGCTGGGGCTCCACTACGCTAATCACAGGAAGACACAGTCCCTGCCCCAAAGAGATTAAAATAACATTAAGGTCAAGAGGCAACAAAGTATGTAGAAGAGGAAGGAGAAAGGTAACAGTAATCTCACTGTTACACAGGTTACTAATGTGCACAACTTGATGGTTCAGAAACTTTTCCAGTTATCGTCTACATTTGTTGCTGAAGAATTTAACGTTAGTTGGCAGGTTCCTTATAGACAAGATATGTCTAACAGAGTGTCTCTTAGTTGAAAAAGGACAAGAGTACAGCATGAAGGAAAGTGCAAAGACAATTGTTATAAAGATATATAGCGTGCGCATGTTCTGTGGCTGCTATTTTTAGCACAGCAGAAAGAGGATGTAACTAAAGAGAAACCTAAATGGAGCAGATTGGAGGTGCGTAACTGGGAAACACCTGAAGGATAAATTTTGAACTTACTACACTGAAGGGTCTACATAATTGTGGTAAAAGCCTCGTGCCAAGTCTTGATTTGCTTCTTTCATTTCTTTTAATCATAAGGGAGAATGTAATACCACACAAATGCCAAATACCAAATTTCTTAATTGATTCTTCCATCAGCCAAACCTCTTCACTGCCATGAAACAAGATCCAAAGTCCGGTTCAGGAAGTCATCATGACCATGATCAGTTGTCCTCACTAAGGGACCTGAGGTCAAGTTCATTTTCACTGAAGCCTTGATTACACTCTTTTTCTTTATTTTCCAATGATCTTCAACTGTTGTTCTAGTACCTTTAACGGAGGTATATTAAAGTTACTTACTAAGGTTACATGCTAGAGGCATTGCTTTTACGCTCAAGCCATCTCGACGTAGCTTCTTTTTTTTAAACTAAATTTAGTTTCTTTTTCTCTACAACTTATACAACTATCTTTCTTCTAGACAGCAAAATTTGAGATGGAGGGTTGAAGTCTTCCTTACTAAGTATGTCATGAAGGTATCTTCATATCAATAGAATATCTCAGTGGTTAAATTTGCCACTTGAAAGCAAAGATACAAAAACAAAGGCACAGCAGACTATGACCTCAAGTGGAGAAGAATATTCCTATAATACATACTTAATAAAAGGAAAACAGCCATACAAAGATTTGGAGAAGTCAATTGGTCAGTAAAATATCATGTAGATCTTCTGATTTCTTATTCAGCAGAGCTTACAAAGACATAACCATTTCTGAGAACTCACATTCTAGAGACTGAAAAGTCATGGTCACTGAGAAATTTGTTAACCAAATCTTTATTTCCTGAAGTCTTCTCTTTATGTGCATCGTAAGATTGCCAGACAACAAAATCTTTTCATTAACTTAAAAGTCAACCAATACTTCCAAATGTATTAATCTTCAATCAGCAAAGACATTGATTTCTGTTTTCAGGTGGCATGAATCATTGAAGACATTGTTCTTTTGTCTGGCATCTTAATTATGCTTTGTAGTAGATCCTGGAGATTCCTTTCACCTGAAAGTTTGTTCTTCCATATCCTGAATCACAGACGACTGACCTATATTTACAGCACTTACTGTCAACACACTACAAAGATTCCATGTGACCAGCTCAAAAAATTTTGTTTCCAGAGACAATTCTGTCACCAGAGATCCTAAATAGAGGTAAGACTAGCTAACTTCAGCTCAACAGCTTCCTGTCTGGAAATAGTCTAGATTCATCATCGTCCAAATAAAATAAATAAGAATAAAAAGAAAAATTATGTTCCGCTTTGGCAAAGACTCAGTATTTCTTCCACAAAGAACCAAATTGTTAAGTAATCTTCTTCATGCTTTGAACAAAATTCAGCAAGGATGTCAAACCAGAATAAGACTAGCGAAGTGTTTCAGACCTTTATGTTTCCATCCCTCAGATCTGAACTCTCATGTCCTTTAGGATGGGAAGTAGGAGGGAAGGGAATTTCTATAGTTCAACTTCTCTCTGTTTTGAAATAACATATTCTGACATATGTAATCTAATTTATACCATAAGTTTACTGACAGACTTACTGGCCCTACTCCTTCCACAAAATAAATCTCAAAAATAAACCAAATAACCCAACAAAAGCACCCATAAAACCCCTGAGCTTAAGCCGTTTCATCTCTTTCATCTTCTCACTGGAAAAATGCAGCTCAATGTCCAGTCACCTTGACTTTTTAGATATATTTTCTTAATAAGTCTGAGCATTATCATAGTGAAGAAAAAAATTAAGAATCTTCCTGTATATTCAGAGGATGACTAAGAGCTCACAAATTGCTTTACGCCGTAAAATGAATGGCAGAACAGTAATTTAGTCTCATCAGTTAGTTTATATGACATAAAAGAATGCTCTTCCCTTGAGTAAATGATTCTTCCACAAAATTCAGCCATTTTTTTGTTTCCTTACTGAAGAATAGCTTTGGAGGTTTAAGCATCTTGAAAAATTGTCCACAAAGCATCTTCAATTCACTTTTCTTACGTACTTCCTGTAGAAACTGCTAAAGCCATGAGGGTCCATGTCTAAGAATATTTTCAAAATTTCAAAATAAGCAAATTGGATGAGTTATCTTTTTACAAAGCTCTATAATGAGCTTTATCATCTGAGGAATATTCTGACAACAGCAGGAATGCATCTGTTGTTAATTGACAAAATGTAGTGCTTACAGGCCTACTGAAATTCTCAACAAAATATCTGTCTTCCTACTCTATAGGGATATAAGCACAGATGTTGGAGCATATATTAATATATTAAATATATCTTGTTTCAACTCTTTTTTTTGTTTCTGTCCCACCAGCCTTCTAAACATCTTTCTGTCAAGCACCTTATTTGAGGCTTGTGATCATTTTCTTGATTAGCATGCCTAAACTCAACTTTCAAGCAGAGGAAATCCACTTCTTCCAGGCATGCTGTCTAGTAGTGAGACACTACCAACAGAGTCACATTTTGTTTTCAGATACGCAGCCCTGTTAACACTTTTCAAGGAGAGAAAATGAAAACAAATTTTAAGCCAAGAAGCCACACAACTATGAGAGTTCAGAGATGATGTGTAATTTGTAGTGCTGGTAAGTGGGTATGGAAGTGTTTTGATTTGTAAGCCTGTTTCCCCAGCTATATGGGAAAATTCTGTAAGGGACACTGCTAAATATCTGTTGAAGAACCATGATCTGCCATGGTGAAGTCTGAAATTGTCATATGTAAAGGAAATTTTTATTATAGTATTGGCATATACTACTACCCAATCCTAATTATCTGTTGAGCAGAACAGTTCTGGGTTTTTTTAACTGCATGCATACACATGTGTTACAAGCAATGATTAATATTAATCTTGTTAAAACAGTCCATAAGCATAACTGCTATGCAACCTACAAAGTTGAAAATTGTATAATTTCATCCTAATGTTAGCCTACCCAGACCTTAAAAGGTTTCAAAAGCTTAAAGCAAGCAAGAATTGAGCAAGCAGGGTTACAGAAGAAGATACCAATGCAAAGGGAAGAAATTAAAAAGTAAGAAATACTAACTGATGTATCCTCTTACTTTATACTTGCCCTGGTCACATCCACATAATGTGCTTTCCATTGTGTAGCTCCTTTGTACTCCTATCTCTCTCCAGACAACAACTCGTGCTGTAGATTCCTTAGACTTTTCCACTACAAAGCTGCAGCTGCCCATGCAGAATGCAGGGGCAGTCTGACTCAGGATCTTGGGGAGTGCCTGCAGGACAGCAATTTGAAAAAAAACAGTGATTCTTTTATTTCCCATACGGATGGAGGTGAAAAGGTAATCACAAACCATTACCAGAAAATTTGGTGCAGTTTGCATTAAAAAACAAGAAAGAAACAATTCTCCATCTTGAGTTTTCAAAACTCAGTGTGTTCAAGTAACGGTGTCTTCAGACCTTTTCCTAGATTTTAAAATCCCTTTTTTCAGGTTCAGTCACTAAAACTGTTAGTCATGCGAATAAGGATCAGGCTACAGGAGAATTCTTCAGCTGATCACCATCTCTCCTAACTCACCAAGCTAAGTTTACTCAAATTAAGCATATCACATACTCCACATAAGTATTTAATTCAACTGCAGACTGTTTCAGAAATCCCATTTACAGACCTAGCAAAAGCAGTATTTTATTAACACATAAAATTCATTTGTATTCAGCAAAGCACTAGGTGCATATTTCACTAGAGCATGTGAATCAAAGTTCAGTTCTGTTTACATGACAGTTTCAGTGAAAAGGTCATGCAAATATATATATTTGACTATTGCTAAATGACTGTCCTTTCCAGTTTTAATTTGTGTCAGTTAAGACAAAACACATGACTGCTTCAAATTTATTATTTCAGTAGTAATACATAACCCATTAGTGCAAGCTTGCCCAAACATTTCAGTCCACCTTTTTGAAAATGAAAGGCTTTTTCCAACAGCCCTTATTGACTGCTGTCTTTTGTGCACTACAGTAGTGCACACTGAAGTAACAAAACCCCACATATATGTGTTAGAGCAGCTGACATAATTGGCATCTGGCTCAACATCCAGGAAATCACACAAGAAAATCAAAAAGCCACAGATTTTTTTTTTCTGTGAGAGAGATTTAAAGAGGAAAAAAAATCAGAAAGCATCTGTACTCAAGGATGCATAACAAGTGTTTTAACATGCATTCACATGCTTTTGAAGTTTAACTCTGAATCTTTTCAAAAAAACACAAGGCCTGCATGCCTATAGGTCACACAGGTTTGCAGTTCCCATGAGGCAGCAATGGAGGGAGACACACAGAAGAAACAGGTAACACTCCAAGAAACATGTAATTCTCTAAATTTTTTACATTTTTGAAAGCTTATACAATGCAGAGGATATGTTTGTGCAAGTTTATTATATATACCTAATTAGGGGCACATATCTTAACTAGACATCTTTATATAAAAGAATAAATAAAAAGGAATCTTGCATATTTCCATATACAAAAATAAGTATTTCTCAGAACAATTCAGTTTCTTTTTGCCTTGTTGCTAGAATATTGCTTGCCATGCCTCAATGACTTGGTTTTTAATCTGGTAATTATAAATGCACAGAAGCATATTTTCCATCTATTTTCTATAAAAGTAATATTAAACACAAAAAAAGGGTAAATATTGATGTAAAGAAACAAAAAAAATAAATAAAGCACTCTATGTAAAATGTTTAAAGCTTCATGAAGTGTACTTTGAAGTACACTCACAAACTAAAAAGAGGTGACTTTAAATAAGTCTGCTTATGCTACAGAGTCATTATTTGCATAGGATAGGATCAGGATACTATTTGAAAAGGATGTTCCAAACCCACGCCAAATAAAACGTACAAATGTCAAACTCACCCTGTAAGCAGGGTCTTCCATCAGGTCACAAGAGGCAGCATTAACACTTGTATGCCACATTGTCTCTTTGATGCTACAGCCATACATAAATACATTCTTTTTACGAGAATGACCATGATAATCACAGTAGACCTATAATAAATCATTTGGCAAAATAAACTCAAAGCATATGGAATTAAAATTTTAAGAAAGTAAGAGAAAGACATTTTTTTTATTTGTACTGTTGAACGTTCCAAAGAATTAGGCAACACAATCCCTTATATAATTAACTCGCATTAAGACAAAAAGTGTGTGATTCATCTAAGGAAGGTTTAACCTTCTAGCCTAGCCAATGTAACAGATTTACATCTACAGGTTTGCAGAAGACCAGTTCTCCAAGTCAAATTTAAGTGTGACATGGTTTACAAGACCATATCAAAATGTTTAATTTATAGACTAGTTATATAGACAAAGTTAAAAAGATTCAGAATTGCTTACACACACATACTTACCAAAGGCAAACGTTTTATAGCAGCCAGATATTGCAGTAACCCTTTAGCATGGTAAATAGTGGGATGCAGATCTGGATTTGGATTTTGCCACTGTCTGTTTAAATCTTCTCCACTTAAAGAGCAACGGTGGCTATTGTGGGGGGGGTGGAAAAACGCATGATGTAGTCTGTATTATCATACTTTTAAATAAGCCTCCCCCCCACCTCAAGTTTTCCTCATCAACACTGCAACACTGCTTCTTTGGAAGGAGTCCGGCAAGAAACAAAGTTCAATTTTCTAACATTCCAAATAATAGAAATGTTTGGGGTGTTTTAAGCTATGTTACAGAAAATCTAAAAATAAATTAGAAGTAGCCTCTTAGGTGAAGCCAACTGTAATATTACTTATTTGCTGTTGAAACTGAAGGCTTGCAATTCTATCCAAATTCTAGTTCAAAATCAGTAACTTCATATATATGGTATCTTTACAATTTTGGTGTCTTCTGTAATTTAGAGACTAATGTCAACTAGAAATCTAATACTTGAAATGTGAAGTTGTTAGGAGACAAGGAGCTGTGAAAAAAACAAGGACAAAAAAACCTGAAACAACCCAGGAAACAAAAAGATCATCTCTGTATTCAGTCAGCTATCAGCAAGAACTTTTAAACTTGCAGGATTTCATGATCATGCAGTCATCTTCACTACATTTGCCTTTAGACTGTGTCTGCTGGGACAGCCTTCTTAACTGTCCTTGTATCCTGAATTATTTAATTACATGTATTCTAGTATACACATTCTTTTACATATATAAAGACAAGGTTCTACTGAAATCTGCAATTAGTTTTCCTTTTGTTATTTTGTTCACAAAACCTTTTAAAATAGTACCTATAGTAGATGAATAGAAACTGTACCTTCACCAAATAGCAAAATTTCCATTTCACATTAATTCCCTGCAACCAAGTAAATGTAGACTGCTCAATGATTATTCATAGCAGTTTGAACAAGTTGTGAAATATCCCTTAAAATTATTAAGAAAAGTGTAGCAATTGAAATAACTACTATTAATAACTTCAATCAAACCAGGATACTCTATTATCCTTTCTCTTGCACACCTATTAACTTCCCACCTTTTAAAAAAATTATGTAAAAGGCTTTCTCAAATATAAGGCACTTTCTTTTTTCATGTAGACCATGAACTTGTTTACCTATTCCTAAATGCAGGTGTGATCTCATGTAACACACCTACACAAATCCAAGACAGAGAGACAATTAAAATTTCATGTCAAATTGCATAGGGATGATTATCATCCATGAACAACTGGAAAAATTTTTGTAAAACTGAAATTTGTGAAGGCATGTAACTGCCTTTTAAGAAGCCAAAAATCATAGCAATATTGCAAGTGTCTGTTGCTTTTTTATCACATTACATATTGCATTTGTACCTTTGGAGGATTAGTTTAGATTATTTCTTTTTAAATATTGATGCAAAGAATTAGAGTACAGGTTAAATATTTGTGAGTAAATATATGCTTACTTTCCATTGATGACACCATCTGGATTGAGCATGGGAATAATTTTGAAAATATAAGATTCCCGTAAACACTGCGCATTTGGACTATTGCTCATAAGGTATTCCAGTGTTCCCTTCATAACCCAGCTTGCATTAGTCTCTCCAGGATGCACACGAGCAGACAGGAATATATAAGGACGATTCCCTAAAAGAGATATCCATAGAAATTGCAAAATATGATTTAAGCTAAGTAAACAGTTCATTGACTGGAAAAAGAGCCAATAGCATTTATAACAATGCAAAAAACATTTACAAGTTGAGTATTACTGAGTATCGGTATTATTGATAGAGCTTGCCACAACATTTTTGAAAGGACTGCTAATTACAGAACTATCACAATGGAGCTTTAAATTTGATCAGACAATTACACAACTAATTTGAGCTGGCAGTTATGACTCAACTTTCATGACTTTTTTCCCAATAGCCAAGAAAAATACTGAGGTGAACAAACAAATCAGGAAATGACAAAAACTCACTTCAAATCACAGTAGCTAAATGTTAGCTTGATGAAAGATTTTTTTGACAAACTAATAACCTCAGCATTTTAAGAAAAAAGTTACTTGTCCAGTATTCTTTTCCAAGAATGCTGTCTGCAAAATTTAATGTACAAACCTAGCAGCAAAAATTTAAAATACATTAATATATACTCTTACATTTAAAGATATAANGTATTATTAAATACAAAACAAATCCGGAACACTGATGTCTCTCAGTTTTACAAAATTCATTAACCTTATTTTACATTGCTATTTTTACACTGCGTAGTGCTTAAGACTAAATTTTTTCTACAAATACCTAGTTTTACATTATTTTCAGTCGATGAGAAAAAAGAGTTATACTTACTGAACTGACAGATATGTTCATAGTAATTGGACTCTGGCATGGCTGTAATAGTGACTAATGGACAGCTGTTGCCAGCCAGGGTCTCACAGAGAACGTCTTGCCGAAAGTATACCTGTTGAGGGTTGTGCATAGATTCCAGCTTCCTAAGATGCATCTTCATACCAAAAATAATGAAAAAATATTTCAAATTCTTTGCAGTAACATATGACACCATATTTCAAATGTACTATTTAACATATCTTTCTTTTAGATGTTCTAAATAATGTTCAAGTTTCCAGGATGATTTTGACCACAAAATACCATTTTCTACACCCCTGACTGATTGACTACTTCGCTTTACAGAGTCTGGTTTTCTAACGGCTTTGAGAAAGAGGAAGGAAAAGAGAGTAAATTATTGTACACAGATGGTACTATAAGGGTATATGGAAAGTCAGAACCTCTGCTTCATTAAGATTATCTGATCAGGGACCTTTTCGCTGCAAAAAGAGGTAATCAGTAAAGGAAGAATCAATACATGGGAACAGAGAGCTGAGATGTAACGGAAACCACAGCAAAGACCAAAGTCACCCGTCTCTCTTTGAATAGGCCATTAAGAACCTACAAACAAAAACTTGGAGAGAGTCACCTGATAAACAAGGAGGAACCTGAGAGTCACCTGATAAACAAGCAGAACGGGATAATTTGGGACATTCAAGAGGTGGGCGTGGTACCATACAAAACTCAAGCACCTGATTCCTACAGTAGGTCCTTAGCCATCTCTGCACATCTCTTACTCTCCACCCTGTGCATCCAAGTGCTGTGTGGACTAGTGCAACTAAAAGGGCAGGTGTAAGTCCATTTGGGGTCAACAGCTGGAATGCACAAGGGTCTCAGCATCAGCAGTTGGAGAAGCCAACCTCTCGGGAGCATCTCTGTGGGTACCAAGCCCCAGCTACTGTTGGAATTAAAGCAGACTCCAGCAGCTGGAACTGTAAGCACTCTTCACTCAGTGGTGTCAGCAAAGAACCAAGGGGATGTCTCACTGCCAGCGACTACAGTGGGTAAAGGTGTTGGTATCCAACCACTGAGGCAAGGACAGTGTGTCCATCAAAACACATCTGGTGGGACAATAAAGGTTGAGTTTCTCAGTGACAACACCTGAAGCAGGAACATGAGTTACAAGACCATGAGCCTGGTAACACCTGCTAGGGATTGGGGGGTGAGGGGGGCAAGCATATGCATCTTCCCTGCAGCTGGTGTATGTGGGGGCACATGTGAAACTTACTAGTAAACTTCACAGTAAACTACCCAGGCAGTATGGGACCCAGGTCAAGGGAGGGGTATCTAGCAGGCAGACAGTCCATGCTGGCATCTGGGCAGAGCCACAAGTGCAGAGTGCCTCTGAGATGAGTGTGCAAGTGCACACATCTGTTTGCTAGTGAGGATCAGGCTGGACTAGACTGCAAACTGGAGCCCTGCACAGCAGGTAAGACAGACCTGGGATTGAGGCAGGGCTATGGAATGGATGGGCCATGCCAGTGTTCCACAAACATGCTTCTGATTCTAGAGAGTAGGCTGGCTTGTACTTTTACTAGTGAACAGCAATCCACACCAACTGCAGAGGAGGATGGGGTGTCTGTACCTGTTGTGCAAGTCACAGTAGTGTCACACAGGGGCATGCCTTGTCTGTGCCAGTCCATGCAGCCAGTCCTGCCCAGCAGGAGTGGGCATGCACAAGTATGTGTGCATAAGTCTCTTTCTCTCTCTGGGATGCATACTCAGACTTGCTAGTGAATATATAAGCAAACAGGAAAGCAGGAGCCATGTTCATCAGCCTGGGACAGAGACCCACAGGTACCTTGGTTGGCCTCCAGCAGCTGGGCAGGAGGAACCTCCAGGACCAGGACCAACTGCTGAAAGCAGCAGTTGCTTATAACGTCTCCTAACAGGTACTTCTTTCAAAAGCTGGCATAGTTTAGTGAAAAGCTGCACTTAAAGCTGCTATACACTGGCCACTGAATCCTCTGCTTTGCTTTTATTGCTGTGACAGAGGCAAACAAGAGACATTCTAGCCAAATGAATTTTGCTTGGTATTAAAAGCTTCAGAAGACTTCTTTAGACAATTCATAAACCTAAAAAGATCTCTAAATATCTCAGTTACAGCAGCTTTAGTTATCAAAAAGTATATGTAGAACAGGATACAAGTCATTTAACTCAAACACAAACACTCCATCAAATTAGCACTGCTTCCAGTCAATTATTACAGAATCACAGAATGCATAAGGTTGAAAGGGACAAGAGTGGGCCATCTGGTCCAACCTCCCTGCTTCAAGCAGGGCCATCTTATAGCACATTGCACAGGATTCTGTCCAAACAGTGCTTGAACTCCCTAGGGATGGAGATTCCCCAAACTCTCCTTGCAATCTGTTCCAGGGCTTGGTCATCTGCATGGTACAGAAGTTCCTTCTCATGTTCAGGTGGAACTTCCTGTGTATCAGTTTGTGCCAGTTCCCTCTTGTCCCAGTTCTTAGCACCACCAAGCAGAGCCTGGCTCCATCCTCTTAACACACCTCCCTTTAGATACTTCCAAACACTGATGAGGTCCCCTCTCAGCCATGTCTGCTCAAGGTCTTTCCTCTTAAAAGAAATGCTCCAGTCACATAATCATCTTTGTGATACCCAAGAAACCCATTAAGCCTGTAACCATCAATTTTACTTTTCCTGGGACTGTTCATTAGAACAAAGTATACATTTTGTCAATCTAAATACTAGTATTATGAAAATTCTCCCTTGAAAGGAGCATTTTGAACTTCATAAAAAGAAACAAAATTAATTCAGTCACAAATGCAATATATTATACTAATATTATAAATAGTAATTTATGNGTAATTTATGTAACAGATACAGCTTCTCACCTTTAAAGTTGAGTACGTATATGGATAATGGTAAGCAAAGTAGCATACATCATCTTTGTGCTGGAAAGTCACTGTGAATGTAATTGTGTAATAGGATTTTCCTTTCTGGCCCCCAGCAGCAATTGAACTTCTTGAAAAGTGATTCCTAAATCAAAAAATTAAGGTAATACACACATGAGAGTAATTTTTTTTCATACTATTGATTATTTCTGAACACGTATTCTAAGAGTCAGAAGGATTTTTAGTGACTGTATTTCTCTTCTATGTACATACAGGTTAAATACAGATTCCCACCAGCTTTAAAGATACTTTATTATAACAGTGATACACACATTCATTTGCATTGATAAAAGGTGAGCAAACAAAAACAAGCAACAAAATAAACAAAAACAAACAGAAAAAGTAAGCAAAGAGCTACCAACCAAGAAGGATTGATATGCTGCACTATCTGATCCTGTGTTTTAGAACTCCTCTACAATAATTCCACCACAGATTACAGAAGACTCATCAGAAGGACCATGAGACCAGTATTACTGGAAGTTACTAATAGGATTTCAAGTAAGCATGTATGTGTACGTTCCCTTAAAAGCTTCCCAGAAACAGTGTCCAATTTCTAAGAAAAGTATAAAATATTAACAGCTTAAATAGTAGTGGTGTGCTTACAAAATGAGAGCCTGTATATTTCTATCATATATATTACTCTCTGTAGTAACTCATAAAAAACCCCTTTTCACAACAGAATAACATAGAACTATCAAATGCAGAAAAAAGAACTTCTGCTCAAAGACGTACCTCATGTTAATCTTCAGTGTAAGATTTGCTGTATGTTTGGTTTGTGTGTGTACTTACTTGTAGTAACAAATATCTGTCCCAACACGAGTCCAACATGGTCGAGAATGTAGTGCCTCCTGAACAGAATACATGAGGGGCTGCATACCTGAAAGAAGAAATGCATCTCACTTTAATGCTTACCATTAAACAGAAACATATTAGCAGTAATGGACCACGTCAACACTTACATACAAGTCTACAAATTACCTCTACTTATTCACTTACTATCAGAGTGCATTTTCATGAATGTGTGGGTATTGTACTGTGTGCTTTCTAAACCAGATGACAAGAGATGGCTGATTTTCAGAAAACAACAACTAAAGAAAAGAGTAAGACTTATGGAAGACCAAAATGGAATGTTTAAATGAAAGCTGAGGTTTGCATGAATAGTAGACTACAAGCAGTCTTCAGTTCCACTCCATCCAACTCACACTATGAAAAGGCTTCACAGAGTACACAAAAAATTGATACTACCATCCATCCATGTAAATAACTGAAAAATAACTGATGTTTAAGGACAATTTTTTTAACAAGTGACTCTTTAAAGTCTATTTTTTTAATAGTATACTTACATTGAATACTTAATATGAAGTTGGAGGAGAAAAAAATACATACTAATTGAGTACCATTTATTTATTAGATTATTAGCCAACCACACTGACTGATTCAGTGTATTTAAAAAAAATCAAAAGAAATTATGAAGTATGCACAATATTTAAAAAAATCTAAACTGACTGATGAGGATTAGTAAGTAACTTAAAAGCATCTTATTACTGGTCAAACTACCTGGTATTCTGTGACATTATCAATGTGGATGAAAGTGTATGACAAAGGAGACACAATATTACTCAGTAACAAAAGTTTGAAGCTCTAAGGTAGGAGGAGGAATTTCTTCCTTCTTAAAGGACAAATTTCTGAATATATAGCAGGAAAAAACCGAACAGTTTTAAGCAGAGTGACATACATACTACATACACACTCCCAGACAAGAGGAAGAAAGGTATTTTCAGCCATTTGTAAACATTTGAATGAGGCACACACTGCAATAGAGACAGCGATGTTCACTTATGAACCCCAGTATTTCAAAGTAGACTTATTTTTCCTTACCATCAACAAGAAAAAACTGTTTTGGAATCTCTCCACTTATATTCATATCTACCCCTATGTAGAAACGGATTAATGATGACAACTGCCATTCTTCCTGACCTGAATGAATCAACAGTTCTTCTTGTTGTCCTCCCCTGCACAATGGTCCTAAGACAATTGTAGTTGCAGTTACCCGTAAATTTCTTCTGCTTTGGCTTCACTTACAACAAAACTTCATTTTAAAAACTGACAGCCCTTGGTTTAAGATGCATTTCTTCTTTTTAACTAGAGCTATCAAAATATTTTCTAGCAATACTATTAAAATAAAGAATTTAAACTGACAACATGAATACTGCTAACCCTGTGGAGGAGGGAAGGAAAGAGCTGAGCTGACTATCACAGGTATTTTTTACATATTTCTTCTCAAAGAATGGGAAACATATCTTACCATAGTTGAACTGACTGTTTGACTTTTCACAGTTGATGATGTTAAACCGGTAACCAATGCCAGTTTTCATTCCACTGACTTCAAAGTAGAACCACTGATGATAATGATTGCTGTTTATATCTGAGTTCAGAATTAGATCATACTCATTTCTGAAAATTAACAAAAACATATCAATGATCATAAGAAGCAGAAAAATAAAAGGCTTAAACCATGAAAAGTAGAGTTGAAATATCTTACTTCCTGATCTGAATAACTTTGCGCAGGTTTCCAGATTCAAATTTGGAATTAAACTTCAAAACATCTGCATCCTCTGGTACCGAACAACTATGAGTAGAAAAAGGGACCAAAATGAATAAAACAAACTTAGCTAAACCAAATAGCTTTATTTTAGTCCTCACCTATCAATTCAGAAACTATTTTGATCCTTCCTCCAAATACAGCCTAGCTAGCAAAAGCACTGTTATGTCAGATCAAACTTTGTATGAAACCTGCTGTAAATATTATGAGTCACATCAAAGAGAAAGTAGAACTGGCTTAGAGTATTACTTGAATATTGTTTATAGAAAGGTAAAAACTTACCTCAAATTATCAAGGTCATACACAACTCTATCTATAATATCATTTTGATAAATCAGCCTTTCAATATCTTGACAGATTTTTGTCCTAAAAAAGAAAAGGAAAGTTCTCACTTAAATTGTCACTTACTGTTTCCAATCACAAAAGAGGAATTGCCTCATACAGGAAAACTAATGAAGTTGACATGAAGACAGTGGTACAGTTCAGACAGACCTCAGCTTCACCCCCGCTTTTGTGCGCAAAGTCAAGGTGTACTTAAATTTAAACACCTGCATTCACAGCTGCCTGAATCCAGTATTTTTATGTGAGGGAACTGAGTTTTCATGCACACAACTCAGTGGGTTTTATCTGAAGGAAAAAAATGCAGTTTCATAATTTATAATAGAAGCAGAAATTACTCAAACATTACTTATGTTAATGCTTTAATACATGACAACACTTGATAACATTAGTAACTTAAATGAATCCTACCATAACCAAAATTAAAGAGTTTTAGGGAGTAGATTGTACAGTGAGTGTGTTAGTGAACTAGCTTTTCACCTCTGGAGATCTAGGTTCATTTATCGACTATGTAACAAATAAGAAAGAATTTGGTGATGTCAGCCAAATGTCAGGTGTGTGTTTATCCAGATCATAAAACCATTGCACAACTGGCAGTATCTAGGTCCTGGCTTGGAAAAGTAAGAATGTGTTGCAGTTCAAGAATGAAATATAGTGGCAGAGCTGTGTGGAAAAGCTTGCACAGCACCTGCAATAAGAAGAAAAGGATGTAAATTAACAATGATGAATACAGAAATAGAATGATAAAGTACATTTACTGGAAATTCTCAATTTAATTAAAATAAATACTCTTAACAAATGAGAAACAGAAGGTAAGTGCACAACTCTAGCACACTGTATTAAATTGAAATTAACTGAAAAAGAAAAGTCACAAGCTCAAATTCAACTGACAATATTGTGACAAGGCTGACTCACCAGAATCCATCTGAATAGGTTCAGCTCAGGACAGAATTACAGATTTTTAACCTTACATTTGAGCTTAGAAAACTCATTCGATCTTGGCATGCCTCACTTCTAAAATGCCATAGCACTTCCTAACATCACAGGAGTTTTGGCAAGACAAAATCCATCAATGAAAATCCATAATAAGTATTTTATAAATAACAACATCATTTAAATATCGTAATAATAACCAGTGTAGATGAAAGCAAAGAAGAGATAGTATGCAAGATGCTAATGAGAAGGAGAAGTGGTAGCAGACATTTTCATATTCCAAAAAATGAAGATAAACTATTTAAAGAAAATTAAAGGAAAAAGAAATCTAGAACCAACACTGTTGATGTGAGCCCTGTGCTTAGAGA
>VXBC01012134.1:74842-95927 GCA_013399945.1 Ploceus nigricollis
TTAAAAAACAAAGGTGAAAAAATAATTTAAAATATTATTAACAAAAAAAGTAAACAGTTCCCAAGTTTCATGTATATTAGGAACATTTGTCTTTCCTTGTTTTAAATGTAATTTAAAAGGTGACAGCTGTTATAGAGCAACAGAGCAATTAAGTCTGTATTTTACACCAGAGTTTGTCTTTTGCATCAGAACAATAAATTTGTATTTTATACCAGAGTTTGTCTTTTGCATCAGAACAATGAGTTTGTCTTTCACAAGAAGGCCTTAAAACAATAACAAGCAGTTCATTAAAAACAAAGTATAAAGTCAATGCAATTGCCTATATATTTTAACTACCTATTTTAAGTATGTGCACAGCATTCAAGGAGATGCCTAATATAATTAAGCATTCTCAGAAATCTCACGTCCTTCTTCACTATTTTACTTTCTGCTGTATACAATAATCAGACATCAGAAAACAGTCTTCCTTTACATCTACCCAGAGTAACCCCTTCTCAGTAAGACTGAAGCAACCATAATATCTAACAAAATAATTTACAATAAAGTACTCCCATATGTAGGTCCAGCTGACCTACAGACCCTGATTCTTGGCTAGAGGAACTATCCACCCAAAAAAGAACAATAAAGTATATTCCAGAGTCAACCTGACATGGCCAGAAATCTCCTGGGAACAGTATACTTTACCTGAAAGTTTTCTGAAAGTTCTGGGAAAAATTGCTCATACATTTTCAGTTCTTCTATGGGTCTTCCCAATTCCTGTCTAGGCTTCAGTTTATTAATATCAGTCTCAATATCATCATTCTGAAAGATCACCAGAACAAATTAATCTTGCATCCAAAATTAATGAACTTCTACAACATTAATCTGAAACATTCACCTTTACTCCTGATACAGCCATGCCTTAAAAGATAAAATACCACTATTCCAAAAGTAGCTGAACTGCAGCTTTCACCAGGAAGATTTAGACTGCTCAGTATTATTAGTATGCCTAAGCCTCCATTTCAACAGCAATATTACAAACATCTCAATTTTCTTGCTTTCATCCAATCTTATTATACACAGATATCAGATTTTACATGAAATCCATGCATACTCCCAGCACGGAACTTGCAATGTGAAGACTTCATCTGATTGCAGTGACAAAGCAATACTCCTCCTATGGAAGATACTCCCTCCATCAGGGCTCATGAGATCCTTGAATATAACATGTTTTTCCAGTTCATGGACAGACAATTCTATTAACTCCTAAATACACATAACACAAAAATACAGAATAAGGCAGTTCTGACTAAATACCCATCCATGACCTGACTGGCAGCTAGAGAACAGGAGGATACCTTCCCTAAGTAGTACAACAGTTAGAGGTATGATGTCTACAGCTGGCTGAACTTAAGCTTCCTTGCTGAAACACTGATAGTCTATCCCAATGCAGAATGCTGGAAAAGGTTAGAGCAGCTCCTACATATGGACCAGTTTATGTGAGAAAAGCAGGCTGAGAAAAGTACAAGTTGGGAAGAGAATAGTGCTAAAGGAGTGGTTCTGTTCTATGGTTCTGTTCCACTGCACTGCAGATACATCACGTCTGAAGCAAACAAATTTTGACAAAAATCTTGAAGCAATCTGAACAAGAATGGTTGATATTTTCAAGCAGCATCCACCTTCTTTAAGTTTCTGAAGCTTTTTTAATTTTAGAAATTGCCCTGAAAACCTCCTCAAACTGCTTCTAACACTTAAAATGCGCTTATATACCAGATTCAAGCAACTTAAATAAAAAATTGCTATACCTGACTTTGCCTATTAATTTTGTCTCTACTCACCTTAAAATGTTGGTCCTTGTCATCATCAATTTCAGTTTCAATTTCTGATTCTGTTTCAGCATCATCGTTATCATCACTTTCATCTACTACATCATCCACTACAATACAAAAAGGTTTTGTAAGGCAGATTATACACTTAATCCAATTATACATGCTCAAAGAAAATTTTCGATGTTCCATGTTTATTTTCTTTTTCATGTGCTCCTTGAAAAAAAAGTGAAAACCAACTAGTAAACTAGTGCTGGGGGGGGGTTTTGTTAAGTTTTCTCATAGTGTTTTCCATGCAGAAAATTTGCTGATTGTCATGCTGATGCTCATTTAGAGGTTTACAAATTATGCTGATTTTCTAGTGTACTGAGAATGACTACATGTACTGCTTTTACAATACTGACTATACAAGATTATACTTTTAATAAACCCAGACCTCTACCCACCCCTCAACATTCCACATGTCTTTTAATATAGAACTTCTTCCTTTTAAAGCACAATGCATCCTATTTCCTTTAGGTTTTTCACTTCTTTTTATAACAGGTAACAAACCTATTAAAAATCATATCACTTTAGTAAACTAGGACATTTCTAAACAGGTACTATACAGTATCAATCTACTGTATTAAGCAGATTTAATTTCTGTGGGTTTTGAAACACACTTCTAAATCTATTTCTACTTTGAAGACAAAACATAAACAGTCTTTGAACTACTGGAGTCTGACCCACATGAACCCCAATAGGATAGCTTACTTTCAGACTACAGATCACATTTTGTTTCAGGAGATATTATGAATAAAAGATATTAATAAGCTGACTCTGACCCTTCATTTCAGATTAAGCAATTTAATTGCTTATTAAATAAATAATTTAATTTAAATTGCTTTCTGACAGCAACTTCATTAGTTGCTTACAAGGTCTGAAGCTGTTTCGCCTTACTGGAATATGTATTAATTACCTGAAAATAATGAAAGGTGCTCACAATGGGACGAACTGCTTTTCTAAAAATAACCATACAAATGCTTTGCAGTACAGTGTTTTCTAAGAGACTGGAACAGTCCAAGAAAGCAGCTCTACTTTCTCATCATGCAAATGAAGGAATAACCACAACAACATATAAAAGTCAGTGCTTTAAATGGCAAACATTAATCTAAATTCATCACATCCTAACTTATCAAAGTAACAAAAAGAAAGGAAAGGATACAAGCTCCTGTAAGACAGGACATACACTACAACACGTTCCACATAGGAGAATGTATATGCTACATGATTTGAAAGGAGAGACCATTTAGGTCTGAATACAGCCTGTTCTTTACACTTCAGAGTTTGGTGAACATCACCTTTTAGTCCTTGTTTCCTTTTTTATTCTATAACCACATGTGTCTGGACAAAACTTCTACCACTTTAAACTTAACATTAGAAAGTGGTGCTCCACACCAGCAGTCACAGACCCTTTGCTCGTTGAGAAATGTCTCAGAGTCCTTTTAGCAGAGAACACAAACAAGTCCAATTGATTCCACTTTCCGTAAAGCAAAATTAGACATACTCAAAGACAAAGTACTACAAAATCACCATACCATCAGGAGGCAAATTGTACAGCTGAGCCACAGGACCACTGGCAGGAATAACTGGGAGTTGGAAATGGAAAGCACTTTTAATAGTTGGTAAAGGCAGACGATTTTTGGGAAAACATTTTCTCATTATCAGGCTGGATGTATTGACGAGAGGATCAAGAGTTCTTACTGCAAGGCACTCCTGTTAACAGGAAAATAAAGAAAAGTATTTCTCAAATTGAAAGTCAAACTACATTTATATAATATTTACAAAAAAATTGGTTCATGTCTTCTTTGAAGGACAGAAAAACTTCTACCAACTCAAATTCACCTTATTTAAAAATCCAAACTTTACCATAGAAAGGCATTTTCACCCTCTCTTTTTTAAAACTAAGTTCAACCGCCCCTCCCAGAGATAGCCACAGCAAAATAACAGCAAATACAAATTTGATTCTATACTCTTTCAATGTTTCAGTGGGGTACAGAATATAATCCTTATTCCCATAAATCAGAAATGACCATGAATCTCATAAAAGAAATGACAAACTTGAGGTCATAGCCAAAAAGGCAAAAATAACGACATAAAAAAACCCTATCAGGATAAACTTACCTGTGAAGTGTTGTAAAGAATTTTCATCCCATTGGCATCAATAAATGCTTTTCTTCCCAGTTTGATGTTCGTAACACTTTTAATGCACTGTAACACTCCTTTACGTATCAGCATGTATCTGTGTCGACTATCGTGACGGTGCCAATCAACATAAATCGTTATAAGCACCTGCACATATCCTCTGTCTACTGCTCTCCTGGCATTTGTTTCTTTGCAAAAAAAGTTAGGAAAGAAAATTAAAATTGCCTAGTGGCTTCAATATTACTTTCAAATTTTACTTTCAATGTTTAAATTATTCTTCTTATGCAAGTAACAGAATTGTTTCCGTTTGAGTAGTATTTTAGCCACCCTTTGCAGTGTTTTACATCAACCTAAACAGAAATGACTGGAAAACTAAGACCAGTAGCCTAAATCTCATTCTTGGAACATGTCACATAATTTTCATGGTTTACTAGAAGAACAGCATGCATTACACCTAAAAGGCAATTTTAAGATGCTGTCACCCAGTAAATTAAAAACCAAAAATATTTCTACAAAGCATATCTATCACTATCTACACACATTGTCCAGATACAAGATTTGAAACAAACTTCTTTTCACTTGCAATCCATATAGTTTTACAACTATCACTCAAATTTCATAAGCTGAAAATACTTCTACCCCAAATACTGGGTGTTCAGTATGACAGCTGGAATATACACATATAATAGACTAATGTTGTTATGAAAATATTTAATTACATAAAGTATATGAAGTTACAAGTTAAAACCACTAAGGAGAAGACATCTCTAAATAAATGAACAAGACCTCCTGTTTTAAATATACACCTTTTGAACACCCCATTTTCCTTCCCAATGTTAAACTGCCAATTTACAGAATGGAACTGTTGCTGACAACAATCTGGAAATATTTCTTTCCCTAAACTTCCCAAGGAGAAATTCCAAAATTCATAAATACACAAACCTGTAGGACCAAGGTATCACACTGAATAAACATGAATAAACTCAGCACCCTGTGACAGTACAGAAATTTCTCACCATTTGTTTGAAATGGTTTTCTGCAAATCTCATCACATCTCAATTCTTATTCAACTCCACTAAACTACTACAAATGTTGTCGCTTTAACACAACTCTTTGGAGAAAATGATTTTTTAATTCCTTGCTAGTTATAATGCTGGTTCAAAATCTGCAAAGATGACATTGTGAGGATCAATTGCTGCTGACTGAGACAGTCCACGTCTGGAAACACACCATTGGTTTTGTTACCTTTAATTCCACTTCAGAAGCATCACTGACAGATTTGTTATCGGGACCCAAGTCCTAATTATTCAGGAAGGCACTGTATTTTCCCTAGGCATCCAACAGATATTTTCAGATGTGTAAAAAAGAGGTGCAGGAGTTAAGCTCTAGACATCTATTACCGAATGGCTGAGGTGAGTGAATGTAAAAAGATACTTATCCACCTCGGACCTAGATCAGTTCTGCAGAAGCAGTGCAGCCTTTCTGCTGCATAACTGATGAAATGCTAAACAAGTGTTAAACATTCATGTATATACAACATAAATAAAGCATCAGAAACTGCAGATGGAACTTATTTCTAGGTTTCCTAGCCTTATTTTTGTTTTGGCCACCAACTTAATGTTTACTTTTACTGTGTCCATATATACACACACACCCATTATAGCTCAAGTAGACATTTTCTTGTAGTTAAACACTTACTTGATTTTAGCAATGCAGCAAGTGTGTCTAAAGCAACCCTGTCAACATAACAAGAAAAGTCAAAACAGCAACCAACCAGTAAGCTTAATCTACAACACTGTAAAACTATACAAAATATTTACTGCTTACAGTTATAAAGAGACTAACTTCATGTTTTCCTGGTTGCACTGTAGCACAGACTTCACTTTTATATTACTACAAGATCATGTATTTGAAGTCTGATGACAAAACTTAAAAATATCAATGCAACATCTATTCAAACTTCCAGCTTTTCACTGCGACAACATAATGTTTATGACTGACACTCACTGGTTGTGATATTCTGAAATTCATGTCTTTGTTAGCAGCAGAACAAGTACTTCCACAAAGTAAAGGATGTTATTTTAGAAAACTGTAGGTCAATACCAGCAGGCAGTATATGAATATACTAAGAAGCAATGCCCATCATTCTGTATTACAACACAAGACGGTCAGCATGAGATTTTTCTTGTACCTAAAGATCTTCCCTCAATTCAACTGTGCAACTACAAAACATATATACTTATTTTTCACCTCTTTGTGAAGACAGACTTGATGCATCTGATCTTAGACCATAAACAAGGATATCATGATTAGTCACATCATAGAATAGTATGTTCATATGTGGAATTTTAGCTGAGCCTTAAAGGAACAGGACATGTTTTTTGAACCCTACTCCTGTGATCACAAACACCAGATTTTGATCACATAACGCTATTTCTTTTTGTAACAAAGTTAGAATATGCACAATATAAGATTAATACTTTGCTAATCAGATGAAAAATTTAGTTTTCCACTGGTATGTGCTTCAAAAAGGTGGAGTATATAAACAAAGGATTATTCAGTTACATCCACTTGGCTACTTTTTAACCCTACATTCACCCAAAAAACCCAATCCAAATCAAAAAACCCCAACCAAATAAAAAAGCCCCAAATCTACAACCCCCACCAGAGTGGGAATCTAAAGTCACCACTTTCACCTACACAGTGAATTTTAATTTTTTTAACATAATAGCGCACAAGACAGTAATTGCTAGGGCTTCCTATTCTATGTTTTATGCTCTTGCTCTGGATGTCTATGTGCTTTGCAGAAAAATGGAAAAAAAATTCTATTATCAAACAAAAGGGACAGTGTCACACTAAAAGCTCAAAGCAGATAATTGAATAAGCTGAATTGGAAGAGGCACACAAGATCATCAATTCCAACTCCTGGCCCTGCACAGCACCACTCCCAAGAGTCACATCCTGTGCCTGAGAGCACGGTCTAAGTGCCCTTGAACTCTGTCAGGCTTGGTGTTGTAGAAATAAACTGAAAAATGATGGGATTGTCTTGATCTTCTTGTTATGATTTGGGATTAACCACTGTACAGTTTCCATGCAGGAATATTAGAGATAAAAAATAATGTATATTATTTTACCAGTACTGCAACTAGACATTCAAGTACTTTGTGTTACTCTACTGGGAAAAATTTAAATCTCTCATATTTGTGATACTCCTTCCCATCAAGCTTCACTTTAATCTTCAAATATTAATTGCATTTGATTTCTCCAATATGGTTTTTCATTTACAAGTAAGGTTTTACCATATAGTGTATTAAAGAAATCTTACTTACTTCATAAGGCTAGTGTTCCTTTTACTAAAAGGGCCAATAATCTTAAACATCAGTTCTACTACTCCATTCTTTCCCAGAGACACTGCATTTACAGCTGGAAGTTAAAAGCAATCCATTGTAACATAATGTAGTAAGAAAGGCAAAAGAAAAAGTTCCATATACTCAAAACTAAAATTCAGACAAGTTAATTTTGAAGTACAAAAAATGCTAGACATTTTAGTCCTTTAAGACATACAGTGACAAGCAGACGCTACTCTACACATAATTAGCCTGATTACCCAGTCCTGACAAAACTTGGNGGTTCTATGACTTGCTGTCATAGAACATGACTATGACCCTTCAGTATTTGGACAAACAGGTATATTCACCAGGATTTGAAATCCAAGAGTCTGCTATAAAATTTAAAAATGCCAATTGCTATAGCTTTCCTGAATTACATATTCTGAATATATGTGCTCAGAAAAAAAAATATAAAAGTAATCCATTTGAATGGGAGCAAATGAAAAGAAATTATGCTAAGACTGTGTTAGAGAAATATGTGCTTAAAGTATATGTTTGAAGTCCAACAGCCAACTGAAAATACAAACTGCTGACACAGACACAGAAATTCCATTCCTGACTGAGTTTAGCAATATATTCTTTTAACAAACTAGGAAGAGAGCTAAGAAATTACTTCAATATAATAAATGCTGTTATCACTGTAGAATTTAGTACGTGAACCCAAGTGGCAATTTCATCATCATTAGCAGCAACATCATACCAGAATCTAAGTCAAATTAGGACTTACTCTAATAGTAACAGTACACAAACTTGAAGAATTACTACTCATCCGAAATTGATAAACTACTACTTTTTATAAAGAGTGAGAAATACAGAAAAACAGAACTGATCTAAGAAGTAAAATTAGAGACTCAGTCCCATTTTCAGGATGAAGCAAGTTTTCACATAAGCAATGTAACTAATGTAACCATCTGTATTAAACTTTTCATTTTAGGCATGTTTCACCTCATTGTCAGACAGCTCAACAGAAATAAAGCTTCCATGTTTTGAAGCTATTAGGGCTTTACGAATTATTGCTGCTCATGTGAATGACCTGAAAACATAATCTTACAGATTATCAAATCAGTTCTCTGGGGGGGGAGCATAGCCACATTTTAAATTTTTTGCACATAAAAAAGGAGATTAACAACCTTTCATTTCAAGCTCAGATGAAAAAAATTAAGAGCATCTAACTGATAGTAGAGATACAGAAAGAACCTCACTATTTTCAACTTCCTACTGCCTGTCCAAACAACTAGGCTCTTGTAGAAGAATATTAGTCCAATAGTGGAGAGTGGAGCTCTTGAATAAGAGTAAGGAAAAGGTTTAATTAAGAAATAATTAGGTTAAATTGAAATATTTTCTGTGTTAACCAAATTTTAAATTGGCAATAAAGAAATGAATATAACATCAGAAATAAAAAACATGAGAATGAATAATAAAGCAGATAATTATTTATCTCCAAATGCTTCCGCAAGCAAAATGTTAGCATTTCTAGCTTAGAGCTTTAAACATCAGCATTTATGCAAATTAGATGGCTCAAAATGCCACACATCCAATAGCACTGATCAAAAAAATTTTTCTCTAGAATTTAAGCATTTTGAGGATATAAGGAGAAAATTCTCAGAAAAAAAAACAGTTTAAATAACTAACATTAAACAAGCACTCAGAGTTGATATTTTAACTTTATCTAGATAAAAAGCTTTATTCGCATAGGAAAGAAAATAATTTTCTGCAATACTTACAGTTGGTTGAATAAACTCTTAATACTTGAAGACATGGCAATACTAGCCTGTGGTTCTGCAAATTATGCTTCACTAAATTCAATGATATATTTAGGACACCATTTATTCTTGCTTTCATGCCAATCTTCTTGTCTGACATCAAAGAAATACAAGACCAATCACACTGATTTTGAAATTGTTAAAAAAATAGAAGTTAAATTACTGAACTCTTTCTACTGATGTCAACTCTGCTTATCTACTTTCCACCAATCTTTCCTCCCCTCTAATTACTTTACTTTATTTTTTTTCTATTCTACCAATTCTGAGTATGTGGATGCTTACACAATAACAGAAAAAAATTACTAAGTTTCAATTATAAAACTGTAATTTTTAAGCCATAATATCACCTTTTGGACCAATTTTTGCAAGAAGAGTATGAAGAAGCACCATTAGCTCTTCATTTGGTGGAGAGTCTTTGCTGGCAGTCAAAAGCAGCTGTAACAAGATCTGTGTCCCTCCTTTGGTGACTAAGACACTTGCTCTCCGACCACCACCTAGAAATTAAAACTGAACTGATACATCTAAAGCCAAAGAACAATTAAATATCTAAGATACAGTTATAATGAAGTTAGTCTTTAGAAGAGCAGTATTTTCTTTATATATGACTGCACTATGCAAGAACATGCTAGACTTACACTTACAGCAACAAACTATTGTGTAGGATTATTAGAAAGGTAACTTCAGTCTTTACATTCTTTTAATTCTGCATATGCTTCAGCAATCAACAACAAAAACCAAAATAATGATACTCTATGAAAAACCCAATATAAACAATATTAAAACCCAATATAAACAAACCCAACAAAAAAAGTAACTAGAGAAAACAAAAACCATCTGAAAAAGCAAGTATAAATATAATCATATATTACTCCTTAATGAAAACTTACCAACTGAGACTATCTCAATGAGAATATTCAATATATTTAGAATAGTTTGAAGATCTCTTGTATTCTGCAATAAAAAAGACATCTGTGTTTAACATAGCAGTCTAATAATGGTTTGGATACTTAAAGATAGGAGGAATTGCCACCACAAAATGCAATGGAACTTCGGATGTTCCCACGTAGCAACCACCCCACTAACCAGTCTAAATTAACCATAAAACCAATTAAGACACTTTGTAGTATGGTACATCAATTAGAACTGATAGATGACAAGCAATTTCTTAAAATATCTAAATATAAGGGAGAGAAATTCACAAATACGTTACTTAAAGACAGTATCTATTCATAACAGAACAACACAAGTGTTGAAGACTCCATAGGATAACAACATATTTCATAATACAAATATATTAAGAAATATATACATTTCATAATGATAAAATGCAAAACTGCTATGAACCCATAACCAAAAAAATTAAAAGATTTTACCTCTAGGGTTGACAGGATAATTTCTATTCCAGTGGAGCCCTTAGAAGTCATCTCCTTCCTGGTTTTTTCTGTCAGAGAAAAAGACCAATACTGGCTTGCAGTAAAAAAATATGTTATCATCTACAAATTGACAAGAAAATTTACACAGCAAATAATAAAACTTATTAAAAATGCATATATGTGTATACTAAGAACTAAGTAAAAGACTTAAGCAATTTTAAAACTAATTCTTGTTTTCAATTGTTCAACAATCTTGTGATGGCCAAAAAAAAAAAAAAGTGAAGAAAAATATCAGTAAGAAAGCTGCCTTCCAGATACTTCTACTTTTCATGTATAAATAACACACAAACATATATACATTTGAAGCGAATTATTACTTAAATTACAGCTATTTGACAACACAAAATGGACTCAGGACTACCAATTCTATATTAGATACATTAAACATGGTTTTAAACTGATGTTTTCAACAATCAGTGACAAAAACATACGGATAATCAAGTTCACTAAATCAAAACTTAAGTCCAACAAGGGAGCTACAAGAAGCAAGGGTCAAAAGGGAAACAACTAAACCAAAAAGATAATTACCTTGACTCTGGACCAGATGAAGGATCTTTGAGGTAACATATCTGGCATTGTCTGATTCTCCTAACACAGAGTCCAAATTGATCTTCTCCAGCTGGGACAGCAGGGATATAGTCCGAGAATTGGCAGAAACACTACAAAAAAGATATGATTTTTCCATCTAAATCAGAGAAAAAATCTCCTAATAACAGAAACTTGATGCTACAGTAATGGGTGTGGCTAATTCACTTCCATGTTTTTTTTTAAATTGGAAAACAGTCTTAATTTACAGATTTTGCAAAGCCTGCACTGCAACAGAGTAATTGTATGTAACAGCATCTCCAAGACCAACTGTGAACAGGGAAATCAGTTGCACCAAGTAAAATGCACCTATAGGTATAAATGTTCTTAATCTATGCCATCTAGAGACTTATATTTATTAATTTATGTTAAGTGATAGGATAGCCCATCAAACCTGTCATTCAAGAAAAAAATGGCTACAAACAGATCAAAAGACTGCTTGTCTTACAGGATGGCATTTGAGAAAAGGAAAAAAATAATGTCATTCGTGAAGTGAGCAAATTAGCACACACCAGCTGAAGAAAAAGAACACCATTTTGAAGAAAAAAACTCAGGAAGGTTTCTGGAATTATCATCCAATTTTGGATTCATTTTGACTACAAGGACATTTTGGCCTGCTGTCGTGGGTTTATGCAGGCCACAGGCCAGGCACCCAGCAAAGCCACTTATTCACTCACTCCCCTCTGCAGCTGGACAGAGGAGAGAAAATTTAATGAAGATTCATGGGTTGAGATAAGGACTCATGGGAGAGATCACTCACCAAATACCATCATGGGCAAAACAGGCTCAACTTAGAGATATGAAGTGAACTTATTACTGACAAATTCAGAGCAGGATAATGAGAAGTAAAATAACCCCTTAAAAACAGCTTCCTGCCACCCCTCCTTCCTTCCAGCTCTGCCTCCTACGCCAGCAGCTCAGGGAGACAGGGAAGGGGGGTTATGGCCAGTTCATCACCTGAGGCTTCTCCTGCTGCTCAGGGAGGGGAGGTGTTTCCCTGCTGCACTGTGGGGTCCCTCCCACGGGAGACAGTTCTCCATGAACTTCAACATGAGTCCATCTCATGAGCAGCAGCTCTCAGTGAACTGCTGCAATGTGAGTCCCTCCCATGGGCAACAAAAACTCCCAAAACTGCTGCAGCCTGGGTCACTCTTTTACAGGGTACAAGTCCTTCAAGGACAGGCTGCTCCAGCATGGGGCCTCCCTTGGGGTCACAGGCTCCTTTGTGCAGCCACCTGCTCAGGTGTGAGTCTCCTCCATGGGCTGCAGGTGGATCTCTGCATCCCCATGGACCTCCATGGGCTGCAGGGGCACAGCTGCCTCGCCATTGTTTGCACCACGGGCTGCAGCAGAACCTCAGCTCTGGTGCCTTGAGCACCTCCTCCTCCTCCTTCTCCACTGACCTTGGTGTCTGCAGAGTTGTTCCTCTCACATGTTCTCACCCTACTCTTCTCTGGCCACAATTACATCTGCATATTAACTTTTTTTCCTTTCATATTAAATCTGTGAAACACAGCAGTGTTACCACCATTTCTGACTGGCCCAGCCTTGGCCAGCAGTACATCTGTATTGGAACCACCAGGGATTAGCTATGCTGGACATGGAGGAAGTTTCCAGCAGTCTCTCACAGAAACCGCCCCTGCAGCCTCCCCACTGCTATCAAAACCAGCAAAAACCAATAGTCCTGCCAACAAAAAATTGCCTTGAAAATGTATTTTAGTGTAAGACACCAGTTCAGTCCAGGCATTTATACAGATAAGTAGAAAGAAAGAATTGCTCTAAGTGTTTATTCTAAACAGAGTCAGTATAGAAACTGTTTTATTTGTTCTATACTTTTAGATCATAAAAATTATTCAGAATAGTTTTGAGATTCACATTCCTACATGACAGTAATTTTTAAACAGATGTTTAACATTTCAATTGTAGTCATGCAATTAACTACAGGAAACTATGACTTCCATGCATTAACTACCTTGGCTTTTCATTCATAACATTAGAGTCCTACAATAATCAACAATAAAAGTCTATGATACTACCTTTATGAATAGTCAGTCAGTTTTGTTTATAACAATGAGGAATTATTACTCCTTGATTTATATCTTACATCTGTGTAAAGATTTCACAGTTATAGTTAACTCTACTAAAATGTTAGAATTATGGGGAAAAGTTAGTTGAGGGCAAAAGTTATACTGCCAGGAAGGCAAATTGATGTGAGAGCTGCACAGGAAACTGCTTCCACCACTCTCACTTTTCTACACACATCTAAATGAGAAGCATAGCAAAAAATCAATTTCAGATTACAGATGATACTTAAAAGCTGGTAAGAACAAGAATAAGAAATGGTTATATTAATTATAGCTCTTAAATAGGAGTAATTTTATATTGTGAAGTAAGCCTATCACCTTCTCAGTTATTTGCTAGACTTTAATTTAATTTTTTAAAATTTANAATCTAAATTAAATCTGTCTTGGGTGCTAAAACATTAATTTCCTTGTGTAAGTAAAGCATAATCACTCCAATCCTTTCTCATCATCTAACACCATGCTGAATAGTATAAAACCGTTATTATTTGCATAAGCTTTGTTTTGGTTATCTCTACTTCTCCACTTATCCATTAAACTTGAAACGCTCCAAAATTGACACAAGATTGTAATGAAATCCACAAGCTCTGTTAATCCAATACACAAACTGATCAAATCAGGTAGGATGTTATCCTCACCAGCTCCACAAGCAAAAGAAGTAGGAGTGCAGTCAATCCACATGTAAGCCAATGCGTAGGAGAACTGCTGCTTCAACTCGTGTGTGTGTGTGTGTGCATATCACTTCCACTGTGGTACATGATTGGTCCCACAATGAAATTAATGTAGTTTGAAAGATGAAAACAATCCAAGAAAGCAAATCTGATGCTCAGGAATAATAAATAATAATAATAATAGCAGTAACAATAACAATAATAATAACAACAATAATTTTTTTAAAAGTTTTTGCGAAGATAAAATTCACTTATAGGCATTAAAATGTCAGAGCAAACCTGATTTTTGACTGCTGCAACCTGGAAAACTCAAGCAACATTGACACATGGAAGCAATTTACCATGTACAAGAAGCTGGCATCTAACACAATTCTTCCATAGTTAATAAAAGCTTTAAAAGGTTTAGGTAGGGTAAATAATTCTCAGTACTGGGCAGTATAACAACTGAAGTTCTAAGATTTAGAGTTATAATCTCCTCCTGGGGACAGAGTTTCTATCAACAGCAATAACTGCTTGTTACAGCAGAGATATCTTTTAAATGGTTTGAGGCCATTCATCTTGTATAAAGTCTTCCAACATAAATAGAGCCACCTACATTTCATATCTTCAGCATACACAATAAAGTATCCCTAAAAATTAACATCAGCCAACACTGAAATGCAAATAAAGTCTTGATTTCCTCTTAGTTATGGCTGAATTTTCTTCCTAAAACAAGAATTATACTCTTACTTACCAATATTCTACACTAATCTACATAGTGGTTATAAAACTATTTGACAGTTTTCAATGCCTGCACAGTACATCAAAAAGACCATAGGACAGGAATTACAGCAGCCAGACAGACATATAGCAGCAGAGTCAGTAATATTGCTGTGACCACCCATTTGACCTCAGAACAAAATGAAAGCACAAGTTGTAATGAGACTCCCTCATATTTGTAATGTAAACACGTATGTTTTGACCAATGAACCATTCAGCATCCAAATCTAGAAGACAGTTCTCCAAAATGGAGAGGCACCATGGAATTCAGTATTTTCAATCCCACAACATGGAACAGTCAGAATGAACTCTGTCCTGAGGCATGTTTTCTCTCAAGCTGCTAGCATTGCAGAACCTCAAATGAATAGCCTGAAGACTGTGGCCAGACTTTTGTGGTGACCAGACACAGAGACACAGCTGAAGCCAAAGACTCAGGAGGAAGAGCTGAGACTCTCCTGTGCTTGGACTGTGAAGGCATAAAAGCCATGGGGTTCCTTTGTTGGTGGTCAATCCTAGGAGGCACCAGCTGTGTTACTGCACTGTGAGTAAATTGGTTTGTAGAATGAGACATTGGAGACTTTGCTAAGGGAAACCTGCAGTCAAACTGGTACAAACGCAACACAGACCAGTCTCAAGAATTCTGACTAGAGTATTCAACATTAATTTGAATCACCACTCATCAAACTAGAAGAAGACTAACTACGGTTTCTACTCAATCAAAAGCCATTGTCAGAAAGAATGGGATGACTCAGACTGACCTGACACACCAACATGCAGCTCTCCAGGTTTCAAGCTGCAGTGAGTACCTGAGCTTGTCACTGATGCTGGAGGGCCACAGAAACAATACGAGACTAGTTTTCCCACAAGGTGAAGAATCCTTCTTGTTATTAGGAGTGACATTTTTCACCCCATCCATTCTAAAGCCTTCTCATAAGAGCACTCTGTCACTGAGGGTTACATAGGGTCTCTATTATCTTTAGTTCCTAAAAAACATGACTAAAGAGCACCAGAAGAAACTTCATAACGCCATTAAAACTATTCTCTTCAGACCTGGATAAACACCAGAGCTGCTCTTCAAGAAACATATATGCCAAACGAGTCCCTGATGACCTGCAAAAATGATTCAATAACCAAAGGCAATCTCATTCTTTGTATCCCTTCATTTGAAAGGCTTTCTCCCCGAAGTTTAATGCTGTCATTTCAGGCACTTCTTACAATAAATGCAACTGTCCTTTATCAGTTCCAGTGACATACCTCTCTAAGCACAGTATCTTGCACATATTTCTATCAAATATTCTTGACCATCTTCTGCATTTTACAAGAGTATTTTGTAATAATTTGGTCCTCCAGTAGTTTTGCAGATCTTTCGAGCTTCAAGTTGTACATAATTTTAACAACTTCCCTCTCTTACAGATCATTAGTAAAAAACCAGAATATTTCCCACCATTAGATATAACGAGAAAGAGAGAGAGCACATCCAGAAGTAAATTGTGCACCGTTTCCTTCTGACAGTCATCAACTACCACTGATCTTGTATCCAGTCACTGCTCTACTCTGTCCAAAGACAACCAACAATTATTATTCTCTGATAGATTTACACTTTCTTTAAGCATCTTGAGGTGAAGTTTACCAGGCTTAGTTGATCCGGTAGGCAGGATGTCTCCGCAGGCAGGAAACTCTTTCTTCATCCCACATTCAAATGCTACAGCTCAAAATGCCCCTTCACCTGCACAAAGGTGAAGGGGACCCTTGTCCTTATGTCAACTGTTACCAAAACTTAGAATGTGACTCTAGCTAACCAGGGAGCTTTGTGGATTTCCTCCTTCTCTGGTCAGGAAAGCCACAAGTAGATAATAAGGAAGTATGCCCAGAAAGTGAAGAACAGAGGACTTCAGGGCTTCACACTTGAAAGAGAACTACCTCAACAAGAAAACTCTCAAAGAGAGATTCTTCATTACAGGGACACTCCCAAAAGATTTAAGCATTTGAACTCTGATAATGAAGAAGTGCTAGATTCAAAATCCTCCATTACTCACTGTATGGCTCTTTCTCTATGCAAATGCTAAAATACATCATTGTAGCTTTCTACATGTCTACCCACAATGAGAACGATAACTCTAAGCTACAGCTGCTTATAAAAATTCAATTATCTTAGAATGGTTTTTGGCTATTGACCTTGCAAGAAGCCTTACAAAATATAATAGTCAAATGAGGGATGTCATTGTTTTCTCAATTATACCTACTTCCCCTGAAACTGCTGTTTGCAGTCAGCCAGCACAGAGATGTATACCGGAGTTCCTTCTTCCCCCACAGTAAACACATCTGCATTTTGGCACATTACCATGAGCCTTTAAAACAGGCAGGCTTCTCATGAGTTTGTTCGGATTTTATTCCAACACAAATAATTTCAAACTATGCTTTTGGTTTTTTTTCTCAACCACTTCCACAGTTACGACGTAATCCCTAGAGAGCTGATACTTCTGATTAGTTCATAACTATCTGTGTACACATAGTCACCAGAACTTATTCACAACTTAGGGAACAACTGTTTTGAATTGCAGGGATGGAAACCTTCATTTTGTCTCTAAGTAAAGAAGAATAAATGGCACTTAAGTAACAACTGTGCAAACATCTAATATTCTTTGTGATAGCATCTTTTATGCATTATAATTTTCAAGAATACTCATTGCTGACAGAGAGTTTGCTTTGCTTATCGTAATGCCTTAGGGGCTACTCTACCACAAGAACAAAACATAAGAGTTTTTTAACCATTTCTTTTGTTCTACTCCTCACAAAAACAGGAAAAACTGGTCTGATAGAAACTCTAACCCTGTTCCACCCAAAGTCAGCAAAAGTAAGGATGATTCTACATACAAGAATTTAAAGTCAAATTTTAAATAGATCCCAACATACAAACATAATTCACAGTAGAGCATGTTCTTAATGAAAATTCACCTCCTCACACAGAAAGTAACCGGTACTTCAGAAAACTAAGACTGAGGCCAGAATTCCCAATTTTACTTTTTTTTTTTATCTGATTAGATGGTTTGATTTAACAAGGTGGTTTCATCTGTGCTGCCTTAAGAAAAAAGTAAGATTGAAAGCCTTTAAATAGTTTCCTGATGCTTAACAGCCTTCCAGAGAATCTCACAAATTTCTCAAATGGTAGCTAAGACAAGTTCACATGAAAATAACAAACAGCTTTTCAACTGCATCCCACTCTGGCTTGTCCTAGCTGTGTGTTGGATTGCAAGACTGTTGCAGGATGACATACATCTTATGACAAATTCATGGCTTCTTATACAGTATTATAAACTTCTTTAATTCCTTCAGTAGAAATAATTTTTTGTTTTGCCAATATGTGCATAAAATTATGAAATTAATTAAATTTTCAATTAAATTTAATATGTATTTTCTATTTGAACATGTCTATAATTAACTGAAAATTTAGATTTAAAAAGTTATTTATTAAATGTAAAGATACTTTGTGTTAATCAATATTGACTCCCTCAGTGTTTCAGGACAACTTGCACATCCCTACTAGAGACCCACAATGTGCATTTTATTTATCTTCATATTAAGAAGACAAAGATATTCTTACTAAGATAAAGACTGTTTTTTCACAAATCTCAAATAGCTTGATGATAAGAGGTGACTGTAGTTTTAAATTTACCTTTTTTCAGATGATGCTTTTGCTTTGTTCATATCGGAAATATGATTCTTCAAATCACCATCTCTGACAACCTGTAAGATATTAAACAACTACATATTATTGACATTTTTGTTCTTTGGAGAAGAAATGCTGACACCATACTGAATGTCCCTTCAGTAGAAATGCTAAATTAATTCACAGTGATTGCATTTCTCCATACTATCACAAGCTCTTCTCCCTTCACACTATTTGATCCAGCTTTTAAAATAAACTATTGCTTTTTAAGTATGGAGTATGATTCTGCATTATAATTCAGGCCTACCAAAGTTCAGAAAGTCTGATTACAATAAAACAGAGACTTGTATCACTCATTTACTAGACATTATTTTCCTGTCAATGACAGAATTTTATCAAGTAAAGTTTTTGCTGAAGCCAGTAAATACATTTCTGAAACTTACTTGAAAATACTATGAGATGCCACAACATACTGATTTTGTGATAACATACTCTGATTTTATGTGTCTACAGAATAACTAAGGCTAGAGGCACAGTGAGAAACATGGAGTATTTGGTGTTCTTATTTATGCAAGACCTCAATACATTCCTTGGACAGAAACCATATCGTGCCAAGGGCTCAATTTTCCTATCCATCTAAGGACATAGTGTCCTCAGGGCACACCGCTTCCTCAAATGGTGCCTCCAAGCAATTAAGGTTGCAGTCTACAGGACCATTAACTGAGCACCAGTACTTCCATCTGAGATGTACTATGAATGATAGACAAATACTCCCACTGAAAAAAAAAATTGTCCTCCAAGAGCTCAGTGGTTAATTTAAACGTAGAAGACAAAAAGGGGGAAATGGATGTTCAAATATATGGGTGCTGCAAATGAGTAAGATAAAGCACTCTTCTCTTGGGAAATGCAGATAAGAAATTCAACGAACTACACACATACAGCTGCCCACCCCCTCCATCCCCTGCTCCCCAAAGAAACCTGTAAAACCTCTCAAAAATCCTTATTGTCCAGGACATAAAAATAATCAGGTTTTTATTACTGGTAAATTCCACTCCACTGCTAAAAGCTTAAAGCAGATGAAGTACGAAACAGGCTTATTTCCAGACTTACCTGAAAGCAGAATCTTTTCCCAGCATCCAGGAAGAAAATGCTTAACTTTTCACAAGAATTCCAGCTTGACTCAAGTTAACAGGTGCCTTAGCTTTGTCCAAGCACCCTTCAGGTGTACACTATCTTGAAATCCTTTAAACAAAATAAAAAGTTACAAGAGAAGAGCTTTGTCCACCACACCACTGAAAATTTAATGAATTACAAAGTCTGGATTATTCCAACCAGGTTGCAGGTCTTACTGGGTGGAAATCAGACCCTTGGATTCAAGTAACCAAGAGCTGTTTTGCTTCCAGCAAAAGTAGGACCCGCTGTCATGCAGATGATGAACAGTCTGCCAGGGCCAATAGTGTCTATATATTATTGTGTACTGAACTGCTGTACAAGTGGAGCCAGCTACTGAGCTGAACCATCTTGAACTGCAAGATATTTGTTTGTTTGTTTGTTTGTTTGTCTAAATTCACCACAAAGTATGTCAGTAAGCATTAAAGTGCTTATTGATGCTCCAGGTCAAGGGGAGAAGTCAAGTAAAAAAGAAAAACCACAAGAACAAAACAAAAAACAAAAAAAAACCAAATAAAAAAAACAACAACAAAACTAACAACAGATGAGAAGGAGCAAGGGAAAAATGAAAAGAGAAATGCACACAGCAGCAATCCAGAGAGATGTGGTGGGACATCTACGCATACTAAAAAAAAAAATCTCTTTAACATTTGATTAGCTAATGCAAAAAAATCTTCCAAATTAATTTAAAACTTTTAATATTATCCTTATTTTGAATAAATTCTTAATAGAAAGCTAAAGGCAGAAGGTGAATGAATTTACACATATTTTAAAAAATGCCACTTGCATTTCAGTGGTAGTAGAGCAGACAAAAAATTAGCATTAGTTCTGCTTGCAAAGGACCAACAACAACTGAATGAAAGCACTTCAATTTGGAGGGAAGCAGAGGAGAGCAAGAAGTGCTGACTAAGTAGAACTCAAAGCTGATAAATGCTGGATTGTCTGCAATCTCCCTTTGCCTTTCCACCTTGCCTGTGAAAAGTTATCTCATTCATCCTCCCATCTAGACAGGGGAAACAGGCAGTCTTCACAAGATCAGAAAGCTTCACTGTAATAATTGCTGTAATAATACTATCAACAGTACAATAAATTAAATGGCCTGCATGAAGTTACATATAATTTTCACATTTTCCTTTCTCCTCAGAAAATCACATATTTGCCTCACTCCCACATGGATTCTTTGTCACTGAGTCACCTTCTCTGCTGATCCAGATTTTCAATACCCTGAAAATTTGACACTCACTGACAAATTCCATGCAAAAGCAAAGAGGATACCCCCTCCATTATTCACCTTTCATATGAAATTCTGGCATTTGCCAAAATCTAAAATTAAGAATAACATGGAATCCATGGAACTCCTAGCTCTTGGATGAATACTCTGACCATAAAACTACTCTACCAAATGGCAAGGACCATCACAAAGCAATTTTCTTTTGCTCAAAACAATGGCTAAAGAAATGAACTTGCACTGTTTCATTCAGACCTCATGTTCAGATGTGTCTATTAGGCATTACTGGGAGTGCCTACAGAGGACTTGTATGAACTCCATCCTCCTGAATACTAAGTTTATATATATAT